>OY986048.1:44227834-44827834 GCA_963920205.1 Stenodema calcarata | reverse complement strand
ATTTTCTGTATAGGTCGCCCCTCTAAATTTGTGTTCTTATGTCTCAAAAAATGTAGAATTAGAAAATCAAATGATATCGTCCGCGCAATTATGCTCATTCAGCATCGCTCCTGAAACTTGAAATTCGTGCTTGGACCTGTCCGAGGATGATTCTCTAAACTTTTCATTTGACTCTAACTCAATGAGGTGAACATTGTTCCAAACATTGTACAAACAGCCGTTCATTCACAAGGGGTGAAAGGTAGAACCGATCAAACCGAGCAACATGACCGTGAAGATAACGGTAGAAAATAGGCACTACTGCTTTACATATCTTATAACATATTATTATGTTGGGTTTGCAGGCTCTTTATAAAGTCTGCGCGAGCCCACGATCTCCACTCTGTAATTTTTGTCGTAAATTGAATCGTAAATTGTCGTAAGTTTTTTTTAAAAGCTCTTTTGCTTGAACCCGAGAGTTATATGTACAAGTCTTGCCAGCAACCTTCTTATCATCAGCAGAAAACACGTATACAATCACTAGTTCATAGCAAGCAACTCACGTCGAACATCGATGCGATTGTTCCCGTCACCTCTATATCAACTAAGACACTTTCAAACACTCTGAGCCGTTAGATTCCGAGAGAAAAAACGTGTCATTTCATTCCCAAAAACACGAGGGGCACAAGTGCGGTTGTTTTGGATTCGGCGAGCTTTTCCCGTGTAATCGGGAAAACGTAAATTGACAGCCGGATATCCTGTTCGGGAAACTCCCGCTCGCTTTTCCCACTTTGCTTGGGTTTATACAATGGTGTCGTCTCGGTCGGTTATGCAATTTTACCTACATTCAAATACACTCTTCTACTTTTCGATACCATAATTTCTACTCATTACACTAGAGTGCACTTGATCGACCGTAGAGGTTTTTTGTTGTTGTATTTTTTGTACTGCGAGTATTGTATTAAAACTAAATTTAGTTTTAATCGGGTACTTTCTCTTTGAATGCTGGGAAATTAACGAAACAAAATGGTGTTTGTCGGTCGATAATAACGTAATGGCTTGAAACATACCAAATAGTCAGGGGTTATTGACTAATACAATTGTTGATATAATCAGGTAGAGGAACAAAATGACAATTTAAAAAAGTCAACAAAATTAAGTTGAGTTTAAAATATTCTTTCTTCAAGGTTTTCCCGAATAAATTCTATTTTTAACGTGAAACACGAATGATAATTCCAAGCTGAGTGTAAATTTAATATTGAAGAAATGTTGGTGTGAACTGGACGCCGTCCTAATTAGGCTGTTATCAATCTCGCGTCATCTAAGTTGAAAAAATGGTTTAATTACATCCCATTCCCACAGGGTTGTAGCGATATTATCAAATACTTGAAGCGGTACTCTTGAGTAGTTTTTCTTTAATCAGCTGAAAAATACAAAGGGTGAGGTTACCGTCTCGATCATTAGGATGACGAGAATATCTGTAGAGTACTTAGATACGCCCAGTGAATATCTTCAGGCTGACACTTTGACGAGCTAACTTCCTAAAACTTTTGATGGAGTTTGTAAGAAGCGGCGTCGAGTCGTCGGCCAAAGGAGGGAGGTTAGCGAAGAGGTGATAGGGAAGACTTTTTCGGTACTTACTTTCCGTCAGCTAGTTTGCCTTCTGTTGTTGCGCCATATAATCCAATATTCCTCATAAACAGGAATTTTTGAAACAGAATGCGTTTTTTTAATATTGCTCCATTTTGTTTAACTCCAATAATTGCAATAGTTCGAGGAGGGGGAAGCTAAATGAGCCGGAAATCCGTAAACACTATTCGACCGGAATCAATCTACTACGAAGTGTAGTGGGGAATAGTTCCCTTCCGGTGCTACTCTGAAGAGGTTCAGTTGATATAGATTTGAGTCATTACATCATGGGGGTCTAACGAATCCATCCGTCGAGTGGCTGTACACGGCTGTAAAACGGAAAATTTAGTGAAATAGAAGACACATCCATCACGATTCTGCAAAATTTTGGGGTTGCAGTCACTAAAGCTGACTGCGATCAGGATGCGGTACCCGATAGATGCGAGCTTGTTACGGCTGGCCATGTAGAAACGATTGTAGAATGTACGCACAGTGTGGCCAAGAAGGGAACCTCCCTCACTCACGTAAGAACTTATTTTCAGTGTAGCTCTGTTTCATGACGTGTAGATCGCGGTCAATCAAACCGCTCTCATCGCAGCAGGATAACCAGGAGGCAGCTATTGCCGTGGCCTTACTGTTCCAGTCCGTGTGCGGTACACTCTATAATCAACCATTCTTGTTATAACCAACCAGAACAGATGTGTGACGGATTTTTAACAAAGGTTTTGGGTGTTTAATGCACTAATTTCGTCGCTTCTGGTAAGTTTCGCTCGTAAGTAGGTTGTCAGTTTCATGGATTTGTAATTATGTGAATGTTTCAAACTCGATCAAATAACTGGACTAACATGAAAACTAAACTTCCACTTCTGGAAAAATGTAAGAAGCCAACCTCTCCATTTTCAGGTTTCACTGCCGGACCCTTGTATGTTAAAAACTCTAAACAGTACAACTGGATTTGAGGTACTTTCCTTTGTGCCAGTGTATGTATTATTTTAAATCGAATCTCTACTGTTTCGATAAGCCTAACTTTCCTCAGATTGTACAATTTTGGAGCAATGTCTCTTTAATTAATTAATTTATTTACTCAATAAGGGCAAGCCCAATACAAAAGAATGTAATGATAGAAGATAGCGTTAAAGTCAATACAACAGAAAAAATGTACATAAAAGAAGAATAGGCTCAAGAAATGGAGGAATTAAATGTATTGCAATTACTAACAAGGCTTTGGCGAATAGGGTGTAATGGAAAAAAGGAAAATTCAACATCTGGGGATGTCTCAAGCAACAGGTTCACTTCTCTAGGCAGTTTACAGAGGGGTCAAACCTATAAATATTTCGTGGACGAGAAAGGAACTCCAAAAAGGTTGGAGTTCCAAACATCGCCAAATAAAACCTCTGCCATGTTTGCCGATGATCACGCCATATTCTCCCGTAGCCCATTGGGCCCAACCGCATCCATCCGAAAACCTGCAGAACCATGTTGATAACTTCGAAACGTGAGCCAAACGGTGGCGTATAACGATGAACACTGGGAAATCAAACACCGCCATCTTCACCTTGAAGACCAAGTACGAAATCATTCCAAACAAGATGAACAACTAACCAATACCCTCAGCAGACCATGTGCGATACCTTGGAATCCTTCTTCAGCACCGTCTTACATACGACTTCCACATTGGCGAACTAGTAAAAAGGTTGCGTACCAGGACCAACCTACTCAAGCCGTTAATTGGTTGCAAGTCGCCATTATCCCTGGATAACAAGAGACTATTATACCTCACCACGATATGCCCGATATTGCAATACGGCTGCTCAGTATGGGGTCTGACCAGCACATTGCAAATCAGACGGATCCAAACCTAACAAAACCAACAAAGGTTTGTGAGAAACAGTAATTCATCGCGACCTCGAGGTTCCAGAAGTAGAAACAGTCATCAAAGCTACTATGAATCGTATAAGTGCATGACGCGTATGACGCATCAATCTACAGCATTTATAAAATTACGAACAGCCTGGGAAAGAACTCGACTTACCCGTCGTCTCAAAAGAAAACGTG
The DNA here is from genome assembly GCA_963920205.1 of Stenodema calcarata. NCBI lineage: Eukaryota > Metazoa > Arthropoda > Insecta > Hemiptera > Miridae > Stenodema > Stenodema calcarata. The sequence goes on along the minus strand of OY986048.1, from coordinate 44,824,171 downwards.
CTGTGGACCTAATAGATTAATAGAAGTCAACTATCTAGTCATATTTAAATCATTATAATTAATATAACATGAAGTAGGTATATTGTAGTAAAAAAGTTGAAGAAAAGTCAATAGAAAAAAAAACTAACAAGGCATTTTCGAGTAGGGTGGAATGAAAAAAAAGAAAAATGCAACATCTGGGGATAGCTCAAGCAACAGGTTCACTTCTCTAGGCAGTCTACAAAGTGGTCGAAGGTATAAATAGGCATGGCGAATACGGTTATTTCTTGGTAATAGGTCATCAAGTAACCACGACCGTCCGGTAATAGGGTATGGTATGGTATTATGTTATTTTGGTAATACTCGTAGGTTACCGGCGATTCGGGAACCTTTCCAGCGCCCAACGCAGACTGGAAACTCTAATACCACAACCACCAGACGGTCGCTGTTACTTGAAACTAACTCAATACTCACTCAAATAACTTGTCGACAGTTATGATCGCACACCTTTCACGCATTCGTTTTCCGTAACCTATTACCTGGTATTACCTGGCATAGTCCCAGCCAACCTGTTATTACGGAATTCCGAAAACAGTTATTCCAGTACTAGGGGTTTCTGGTAATAGATTATCTGGCAATAGATGTTACTGGACAGTGTTAGGTTATTTGAAACGGTTACGTTAAATATTCCCCACCCCCTAGCGCCTTCGGTAAGTGGGGCTCATCTCCCCGCATCTCATCCCCCGTGCATCACAACTTATGGAGTCCTAAAGAACATGGAGCTTGAAAGCCAAGTATCTCAGGAACCTTCGATGTACCCTCTCCATTAGATTTGTCTGGCACATAACATGATATTATCACTTATCACTTATGCACATCTGCTTTGTAGCATATTATGATTTGTGGTTTTACTCATATCCCTATATCCAAATATACTGAATGTGTAATCATGATATGATAAGGTAACTGATTCAGTATTTGGTTTTTCAGTTGCAGGTAAGAGTGCCGCGCGTAGTGCTGAGCAAATCGGCGAGAGCTACATCGCTTATGTTATGAATTCAGTAAGTTGTGTTCAAAATAATCTTAAGGGTAATACTTGCATCGCAGGGCCCCACGCCGACATTAATCCTACCTCTCCCATAAAGCCGTGACTAGGAACAATAATACAAAACAAAAACACCTGGCAGTGATTGTGGTTGTAGAGCCGCGGTTGAAGTTGTCATTGTAGAGATGCAATGGAATTCGTTATCTTTGTGAATAACTATGTAGGTACGTTATTTCACTTTGGTACACCTTTCGCTCTCACGTTCGCATGATTTAGTATTTATAGGCGAGAGTACACTGTAAGCCATATTTAATTACTGACACAGCTGTAACGAATGATCCGGACAAGATATATTGCTGAATTAGGCCCATTTATCAGATAACTTGCTCTGATAAGGTAAAGGGGTTGCATGCCAAGATACAAATGAGTACCGAACCCTCACAAAGTCGTTGCGTCCTTACGCCCTGTGAATGGTAGGGGGAGGTTGGAAATTTATTCAATTAAATAGGAGGAGGAGAGAAAGCTTCAGTTCTCCGGCCCCTGCTATTAACCAGATGAGGTGTGAGATAAGTGTGAACGCCGCCGGGGTTTTATTGTGAGGCCATTGAGTAGTTTCGTTGTGGAGCTCATGAGGAAATTTACTGCGTAAACAGGAGTTTCACATTAAAATGTGACGTCACGAGGATTCGCCCCTTCCCACCATACTTTGGAACAGAACCAACGCTCGCGTAATTCATCCTGAGTTAAGTACTTCCAAATCACGCGAGGAATCCATATTTTTCCATTACCCGCTATGGACAAAATCGAAAGTTGAGGAAAACACCAGTGACCAAACCCTTGCAAATGACATGGAATTGGAAATGAACTGGATTTAACCCAGATAGCCTGGTGAACATTTCACGTGTAAGAATGTGCAATGAAAACTATCGGTGAAATTTTCCTAAAATTACTATTTTTCCCCTTTTTTCATTTTTTTTTTTTATTGACATGGTTTCAGAAACATACAGCCATAATATGGCTGTGTCATATTATATGTCATATTATGACATATAAAAATCGTTCATAATTTAAATCAGCAAAACAAAATTATAACATCATATCAAGATCTAAAATATAAAATCATAATAAACATAAACATAATATACAATACCTACTAGTTATAACCAATTCAGTCTGTTAAGTTAAATCAATTTCACACAATCAGACTGTTTTCTTCAATAAATTTGTACAAATCACACATCAATATTTCGACTTAACAGTAGAATTGAACGGGCTGGTTATTTTTGCCCTAATATTATTGAACATACCTAATATCCCTCGATCTTTGGTACAACAGACAATCCATAAAAATGTGCTCTAGATCACTTCTCACATAACCACAATCACAATCTGCAGCATCTAAACGGTTAATTCTATGCAAGTAGGTATAATGGGCAGATAGCATGGTTCGTTCGCAACCTGCATAACATGGGTATAAACCGTTTTGATCTGTAGACCCCTTTTAACCACGGCATCCTCTTTAGTGTTAATTACTGTTACTATTACTGTTGAAATTTGTATTGGAGTCATATGAGTTTCATATATATCGATTGTGAAGTATTCACGTTTATGAACAGCACTGATTTTGCTTTCTGATATTACTCTTGTTCCAGACAATTTCTCGTAGTTGAATTTTAATGACTTTGTTTTTATTCATTTAAGCCCTTCTCTTTCCTGCAACTCTTGAGGCGTACCGTTTTACTTTTTCGATTCATATCTTCAGACTGAATTTTAGTTTTATTTTAATGACTGAATTCTAGTTTTATTTTACTGACTGAATATGATTAACTGTAGGATGACAGCTGTGGTTTTTATGGGAGTATTTTCATTATTCAACTTGTTCATTCACCCAGAAGTGTATCTATCTAATCTTATCTATCCATCTGGTCATTACAATAGTGTTATTATATTAGGAAGAACAGTTCTCATTGAATTCTAGTGCCTTGATAGTTATCACACGTTAATAAAAATTCATTTTTTAGCTGATCAAACTTTATTGTCCTTCGAGCTAGGTACCTGCCCTGAAACTGCCTAGTTTTCAAAACGAAGCTCAAAAGAACATCTCCAAATCATAATGGTGAAACATTTTTTTATGTGGGACAATATCAAAATAGGAATCATCAGATATTGACGACAGAATCCTAATGGTTGCAAGTGGTGGGATTAGAGTGGCAATTTATTTGATTTGGAGAAATTATAGAGAATTTTCGATGTACTCGTTATAAAAAATGGTAACACTCCTTATTTGAAACCGCCTTATAAACAACAACATCGGATAATAACGCCCCGACTTACGAGGCATTATTAACCACCAAGGTAGTTAACAGTTCCCCTAGCAACCGCTTCCCCAATAAGAACAACAGTCACTGAAATTAATCTTTGAATTTTGGTAACACTCATGAGAACCTATGTAAGGCAAAGGTGTGAGGCAGCACACAGTTTCTCTAAAATTTCTGTATACAATTTTGGATTCAAATTTGGGATACAAATCATAATGTAAAGAGTAGAAATTGAAATGTTACAAACCAGGGAAGTCAAGGAAATCAATGTTACGGTCTGCGTCGATAATCTTCGATAAGGCACTAGAGAGTCTAACAACTTCACTACTTTGGGTAAGTTCTTGGATTTTTGATTTGAACTGACGTAAGAACGAGATATTAGAGGGAAACCTGTTCATTGTGGAATAGGAAGGGACGGTGGAAATGACTTTTCCATAATCATGGCTGCTTCCTCCATTTTTCTTTATGGATGTCGCAAGCTCGGAAAATGTCATCTTAGTTATTATTATTCAAAACAAAAATGTTGACAAATACATCATTGTCGTTAATATAAAACTGAAATGGAACGAACAGCGACAAACCGAATGATTATTAAATACCTGGAAAATCAATGAAAACCAAATACATTCCTCAACACTCCGCACTCCTTCATAATATATTATAGGCCTGTAATTATATTGCATATGTCTGTAAGGGAAGTATTATTGTTAGGTTCCACGTCGGGTGTAGAAATGGAGTCAATTGTTTTCTATAAATACATTTGGGAGGATCTAGCCCCCTCAAATATCTTCCAAGTTATTAATATCGGGCTCTTTCCCTCGAGGGGCTCATCTCGGGAAAAATACTCTCGATTCACATCGATTGGAGCACAAGGTTTCCGTTCCCATGGATCTCTCTATCTCTCTCACTCTCCCTCTTTCTCTCCTAAACCACAGAAATAAAATTACACTGATATATACTTCGAAAATTGAACAGTTCGATTGGTCGGAGACCACCTACTTGAAATCGGTGTGCAGGAAATACGACCCCCAAGTGATTGTCAAAATCGTGTGTGTTCGATATAACTACAATCGATACAACAATGGATTATGAACGAAAATTGTAGGTACGGGTAGGACGTTGTTGAATCGCTGTAAAATTCATGTGTGTCATCATGTGAGTAACATGAATTCAGGGCAGTGTTGCGATAACTGTGGCCCTCATGTCCGGTAGGTGTCGTCGAAAAAACCGGTAGATTGTGCTAGGAAACCCGGTGCACAAAAACTTAGTTTTCAACGATTTAGTGATTGCTCTATCAAAAAAGAAGAGAGAGGAACAAGATATTACTCGTAAGTGATCGTTTTTAAGAACAGAATTGGCTGGACTCGAAATTATTGCTCAGTTACAATCATTGGGTGGCAGGGCACACAAAACAAAATACGCACGATTTCGTTTGCTAGGGCGAATCCAGGGAAACTCCTCCTCCCACTCTTTTCGGTACTTCGGCGCATACTTTTTTCGGCCGAAGGGGAGTTATAGTACTATCCGGTTTATCACTTGAGGACATTTTCCTGAATGCCCGAGAAAAACGAACCAATATTGTTGGACGAACGTAGGATCTATTTAAAACACGAAACTTCACAGACCGGAACTGTAGAAACCGAAACGGGCAAAATACAAGATAGGTAAAATGGAAAGAAGCTATAACAGCGAAAAATACAAACGTCGGTGGTGTAGAAACACATTTCTTCTGTTTTGTTTGAAAGCAGAACCAACAACCTTGTTGAATGGAATGAAAATGATTTAGAGAAAGTGAGAGTGAGATAGAGAGAGTTGAAGCGTACCTATATTTACAAGTTTATCTTTACAATTTAATAATTACAAATAAGTTTCATAATACCGCATTTCAATAGAATTTGTTCAATATTATCTTAGCACAATTTTACTTCTAGATGTACATATTTACAAATTTACAAATATATTCTGTTTACATTTTTTTATTTTTTATTTTTACATCTTTCTCCTCCGCTTATACTGCTGGTCTCTATGACCGTCGCAGGAGTTGTCGACCCTATTTTTGTTGCTCACCATCATTCCTGAATCAGGAAGATTCTGTACTTCCCAGCTTCTTGCATGAATCGTACCAATCCGTCCCAGCCCGCTCCACCTCCGTTCAACACATTTATTAGCTCCAAAAATGATTGATCTCCAGCACCACTATTGCGCACAAAGTTTATTTCTTGTTGAAAATTTAAAGCCCGGTAGATTTGAAGCTCAAACCGGTAGACCGGGAGTTGAATTAGAAAACCAGTATATCTACCAGAATTCTGGTAAAATGGCAACACTGATTCGGGTTGAATGTAGAGTCCATAACCCTTCCACTGTAATTACTTGAATTCTAAATCTACAAAAACTCTGAAAATTCTCCCACAACAGTTTATTATTTACTGTATAGATCGCCTTTCTATCCAGATCACTCTTCTGTACGCAATATCCTTATGAGTTCCATAACTATCCGAAATAACTGGAGTAACGAGGTTGAATATTTGCGTTCGTTTGAGGAGTGGGTGTGTCGGTTACTAGCTTAGTAATGGTCTCTTTGATTTCCCATCAGAATTCCAGGCCAACGCAGTAACATAATTACTAAAACTTCATCATATATTTGTATTTATATAATTCACTTTTTTTTTTTTTTTTAAACTTGTTCCTGTGATTTACAACATGAAGTGCCTACCAACGAAAATTTGAAATTACCTTTTCTCATTCAATACGAAAACAGGTCCTGAGGACCGCATCTTCCGTTACTTCGATTAACACTCGCGACATCCAAAATTCCGGGGGGGGGGGGGGGGGGTGTAAGCCTTCCGCTATCCTTCTTCTGCTTAATCCTGAGGCTAATGAACCCTTTCACATATTTCGCGAAATCAAGGTCAGTGTGTTGCGACAGTCTTGGACTGCAGGACTGCGCGCGAGGAACAACACAAATCGCCCTCCTTTTAACCATCGAATAGTTTTTCCCCACTATGTCTGCCGAAAGTAAGAAGTAATTTCGAAATATGTATACTGTGGCAAGCAGAAAGACGGTCCTTTTGCTACATCCAACAAGCCAACGGATGTGATGAAAAGGCCAATTGAGCCTATAAAACACTCCAATAATTATAAAACACCACAACTATTGTAATGTCACTGCTGACAATTGGCAGAGTATTTCCTCCAGAATGTTCTCACTTCTTATAGGAACACTGAAAAAAAGTTGAACCATCAAGCGACCTGTACAAAATTACTGGAACTTTGTCCCAAAAAGGCCCTTGCCATGAATGCGGAAAACATGAAAATAATAATTATTTTTATCATTTTATTATTATTATTACTATTTTATTATTATTTTTTGTAAAACAGCCATGATTTTTCCGGAGTGCAAGCTGTCAGGAGTCTGTAAGAAACATTCTAAATCTGTCACCACTTGCGAGACTTGCTCAAGAGAAAATGAAGAATATGAAGACTGAATGTATTGGAATTTCGAGTTCCTTTAAAACGACTAGTCTTTTCCTTTCCTTTACTACTTTTCCTTTCCTTTACTACTTGCTATATTTTATTCGCTAATGATTCTCAAGGGACTAGGTAGTTATTTTCATCCTCAAAAGTGATTTTTCTAAGATGTGCATTTTAAAATTGTTGTTGAGTTGCATATTTATTTATTGTCGATAGGGAAAATTTTGGTAGATGTTGAAACGTGAAAAACATGAGTGCGGTACAAGTTTGGGAAAAAGGGGCGCGGAGTCCTCAGGGTTAAAGCCAATTTTAAGGAGGATTTTACAAGTTTCCAAATCTAGGTCGATGCCAATGGTTCATTAGTGAGAATGATGAACCAAAAACTATGAATTGGAAAAAAATTGATGAGTTCGGGAATAACATAAACTGAGGAGAACGAGGGCACAGTCTTTCAGACCGATCTCCTCCTTGTGAAGGGGGACATTGAGGGAAATGTAACATTTGTCGATAAATATTCGGAGGAGACTTAAGTTTGGTCTGTCAGACACCTTTGGAAGGTCCTCAAGAACATTGTCTGACAGACTGACCTCCGTGTGGCCACTCAAATCAGTCTACAGTGTAACATAACGAATTTTTGCCTGTTCACGGACGAAGTGTCGCGTCCCTTTCGCTTACTTAAACGGGTTATCAGCTCTGCGCTTGATGAGATGATTCGGAGCCTGGCCACACATTTTGGAATTATCCTCAGGCAAGATCTTCCGGCTCCGTGGAAACGGGTGGGAACGCTCTCCTAAATAGAGACGGGTTAGTGCGACCCAATCAACCTCTAATGTTGCCCGCTTTGTGAGAGAATCTCTTTGTCTTGGCGAACCCTCTCCAAAGATTGCCGTCCTCAGCTTTAACCCTCCACCCCGTGGACCACGGGCCCATCCTCGAGCTTGATTACAGGGACCTCGGAGTTTCCCCCCGGCTAATTCGGTCGTAGCCCTTGAGTTATGGATGACGGAAGGGCAGTTAAAGAAGTTCCTGTTGAAAGACGACAGGAAGAACGTAGCTTCCCTCAACAAATCCTCGCTCTTGAAAAATGTGTACTAAACATTTTTCATCGCCTTTTTTAATTCGCAAAAAACTCAACCTGGGGTATTGTTTAAGAAAATCGACATTGTTAGAAACCCATCAAAATAAAAGGCGACGGATTTGGCTAAGAGAAAGAAGGAAACAACGGGTCTTCTGTAATCCATGGATTGCATCGCTCGGCTCGAAATTCATAAGACAATTCTGCAAGACGATCTGTGTTCCCGTCCCCAACTACTAGGCCCTCAAGGCTCTTGAGCTTGGAACCTATGGTAGTCAGACTGGTTAGGAAAATGTTATTTTCCGCTCATTAGTAAATAAGATCAAACTTCCAACCCGAAATGTTTCCGGCCATAACCTAAGGTGGAAAATCAATCAAATCTTGAAGAATGAATGAATGAAGAACATGTTTATTTACAATATTTTCTCATTATTCAACATACATGAGGCGCTTTGGTCTCAAGACCATCAGCCGAAACCCGTTTTTTAGTACCTACAAAAATCTTTTCAATAGTTACGTTTACAAAATTGAGGATGTAACATACTGTTGGTATGTGCCAGTATTTAATTATTTTTTCCCAGCTACATTTGTCAGTTTATTCAAAGCGTTTGAAGTGTATAATTTTCTCATATTAGTATGTATTGTACATATGTTGTTAAAATAGAGTATCATTCCTTTTTTTCCTTTTATAACCTTTAAGAAGCAACTCCCCCTAGCCGCACAGGGATTTCCCTATGGCCCTGGGGTATATTCCACTATTATATTGAAGTTTTTTGTTATTTGTTTTCTTGGAATAAACTTTCATTTCATTCATTCTTTCCTATTTTATTTTTATTTTTTTAAAAGTCCTCTGATCTGTGTGCTGACTCGAAATTGTACCTCTGTGTAATTGGGCTTGCCCGTAATGAATAAATAAATAAATAAATACTGTTTGTTAAAAAAATAACGTACATAGGAAAATAAGGTATAAATACAAGTGATTTGAAAGGTTAACAACAAGCTAGTACCTATAAGTGGGTATAAATATAAATATATCTCTGGAGGAATCTTAGTAAGGGGAAGTTAATTGATTTGTTAGCTTTTTTTTCTAATTGTTATAGTTAATTCAGAAGTAAGGAAATCCCTGTATCACCAGGCTTCTCGGAAATATGAGTAGAGTCTTGACCAATTTGGATCGTTCAGCACATCCAACAGCTCCTCCCTAGGTAGTTTCCCACGGCCGAAACACTTGGTACGTATGAAGCCAAGAATCGGGCACTCAGCGAGGAAGTGCTGTACAGTTTCATCCGCTCGCAGGTCGCACATAGCTCAGTGATATACCCTGTCCTGGATCCAGAGTTGGCAGTTCAGTCTCAATAGATCGCCTCGTACGGGGTCAATACTTTTATATAATCCACGTCCAGGTCCAAATAGCAGTATAGGAGGTGGAATCGCGCATTATGTGCTTTATCTATGATGCTCCTCTTACATCCAGTCCTCTGAGCCTCCAGGACCAACTTACCCAGCGTTCCAAAGGCAGAGTGGTCGAACGGGTACTTGGGTGGCTCTTCTGCATACAACGCATTCATTCGCTGCCATTCCACAAGTAGTCAGCATGCAGCTTCAGTGTTGACAAGAAGACTGTCGCCTGTTTCGTTTCGTTACACACTATGCGATTCTGAGAGTTTATCGGCAATTTGAAGAGTTTTTTTTTAGTAAGAACCGCTTCACTTCTTCAAAGCAGAGTGCCCCCAGTATTGCGCACCGTAGCACACTGTGGCCATGGTCACGGCCTCGAAGACCCGAAACTTAACCTCAGCAGGTACGTCAAAAGCACTGAACAGACTGGACCAGATTGAGTTAATGCCAGCACGAGCTATGCTGGACTTTTCCATAACAATTAAATCTTTTAACGTCATCTTGTGACCAATTTGAGTATATCGTATATCACCGCGTTATGACAATCTATCGTATTTTTGCATGTTTTCTCCGGATTGCAACGACGAGATATTGATGAAATCCATTTAAGACTATTTGGGGTCTGATATGGATTTTTGTTCTCTCAAAATTCCATTGCTATTCATTTACATAGAAATTGGTGTATCGTGGAAAATAAGAATTGCACGTGAGCATACGAGAGTAACTCCGGAATCCCGACCCGAGTCCCGACTCCAAACAATTAATTAGGATGCTTTTCAGGGACTCCGCTCTCCAACAACACATAGTCTGGGGTGAAATATGAAAGTGTTGAGAGGTGATCTGAGAGGTAAAGAGGGATGTTGCGGTCAGAGCTGAGGAGTTTTGGATGCGGGTCATGGAAATCATGGTAGATGGTAGTGTGGATGGAGCCCGAAAACCATTGACGTCGGACTTCCTTGTGCCTGTAGAGCCAAAACGAGGAAGAAAGTGTATATTCATAAGGGCATGTGCGTGAGCACCTACTCTATTCTTAAAGATCTACGTTTGCAAATGCAATACCGTTGATTCTAAGGGGAAAGGAGCGAATCAATTGACTAGGTGTTCATCTTCAGCGCAACACCGCTTTCTCTCAAATGTTTGGAACTAATTCCGCTTGATCTGCGAAGGTGGCGCCTGCTTTGGTAAGAGAATCCGCTTGAAAGAACTTGGCTTAATGAAACGCTGAGATGGGTTTTGGGACGTGAAGCCCTTCTGCAACTTTGAGTAACCCATTACATCAGATTTCGATAATCTAATATTGTTGGGCCTTAGAAATCAATACAAGCAGTAACACAAGTGAGGAAGACCACTACAAGATCCTGTTGATTCCGGACAAGGCGCACCTGGACTACCACTTCCACTCAACCACAACTGCCCACACTCTCGACCCTGTGGGGCGTTTTCCGAACTCATTAAATACTTTTACTTGAGGGAATAGTGGCAGCAACTTGAATAAAATATGTTTTATTGTAATGCATTCATACTTGATGAACTATGCTACGTTATTGCTGAGTACGTACCTATTCTATTTGTATTGCCAATTCCCAATAATTTAATAGTAAGAAAACAGAAGGAGTTTAGGTTTTCTTGTGAAAAGAATCTACCAGAGGGCATGTAAACCTCAGAGAGATCAGAGTATAGAGCTCCTGTCAGGTTGCCTTTACCCAGCGACTGGCTCTGCATAGCGAATTTACGAAATTGACGCGCGTCGTATCGATGCCTCAATTAGTAAGGGAACCTTTAGAGCGCCGTAACCGATGCCTTAAGAAATCCATCGCTTTGTAAGCTAGCACGAGATCACCTAAGGGGCCACAAAACCAAAAGGGAATCATGTACAAGAGCACAACATTACTTAGGCACTCGGTAGCGAATTGGACAAGCAAAACAAAACTCCCGAAACACAATCGAAGAGAGAGAAAGGGGCCAGAACAATGGCCTAGTCCTATCATACAAATAGAAGATTCTGGATTGCAGACCAATTTTTCTATTTTTTCTGTACTGCTAACACTCGAGTCATAACAAACAAAACCCTTGGCAATTGCGATAAAACCTCAGTAAGATGTGGTGAGTGTCTTCATACTATACGTAAGTTGATTGGCCTTCTCTCCCGCTGTAATATTTCTGGACAGCCTCAAGATCAGAAGAAGAGAGAAAAGAGGTGGAATGAGGGAGAGAGTTTTGAGGTTGGCGGATAGAGACTGAGACATAACTCAAGGCTGGTCCGCTATGAAAGGCTCTCCATGCCAGCTACAGGCCCGAAGGATTAAAAATCTGAGAGGCACTTAATGTGGGAAAGGAGCTCCTTGAAGGTGGATAATTATGGCCCCTCTCCGCCCGTCACCGTCATTCGCCACCTTTTCTTTCTTGGACTACTCTGAGACCGCCGTATAACCATATATATATGTATTTAATACGCTACCCGTTGATTTATAGTTATTTTTCAAAGGTAAATTTCCGCGAAACCACGTTGTGGTTTCCTAATTACAGGAGAGGGAAGCTTCGGAAATCGGAATTTCCACCCATGTAGACTGTCGGCATGCCGATGCTGGATTATGGAGGTATTGACGTTTGAGATATAAATATTGGTGGTCTTCGTTCTCATCTCAACCTTAAGAATTTTGTTCTGTTTTCGTATACACACATTCTTGTTGCGATGATATATATAGAATATATTTTTCAAGCGAATGAATTTGGCACATAAAATTTCAATTGTCAATCATTGTTCTATACATCAATATGCCTCATATAGACCCAATGTTAAGTCAACGGCCTTCACATCCATATATTTTGACCTGCTTATCACTAACCACACTTCTTATTGTAGGCTATCATTCAGTGTGTGTCCTAATTTATCCACTTGGTGTTAATGTTCTTAAGACCTTTCATTGCACAACTAAAAGTGATGTCGATCAAATATAAACATTCAATTTAAAATTCACTTTCGAATTCTTTACCACAAGACCCTGCCAGGCGAGTAATAATACACATTGGTTAGATACGCAAAAGAATGAGAAATCTGATCAAAGACAACTAGACAAGTGAGCGAGGAAACCAGAGAGACATTAGGTACGACAGACAAAATGAAAATTTTAATCTTCCTCATGAGGAAAGCCCATAGTTCTGTCGTAGAGACAACATTTTCTGAAAAATGTGTTGTCCCCCCCTCCCCCCAGTCGTTATCATGACTCGTTTTCAGAGACCTTTTCCTCCACAACTGTAGCAGAAATGTAAGTATTCTTTAGAAGAAGTAGAATATCAACAACGTAATCTAGAGCCGAATCTCACAACGAGTATAGTGTGAATGGACCGCTTGAATTTTGTACGATTGCCACTTTCAACGAAGAAAACATTCTTGGAAGTGGACATTTTGACGATGGACTGTGTCAGTGGCAAGATGATAATGGAATGACAATGGCAAAAAAAATTACGGAAGGCAGCCAGACCGAAGAGAAACAGTGGGAGGAAGTCACTGGAGGAGCAATTAGCAGAGACTGATGATAAGTCAGCTTACTCGTCCTTGCTCACTACATTCAATGATTTTTTCAAGTATTCCAAAGGTTCTCCATTAATTCCAATATACCACCATTTTTTAGCTTCGGTCTTTTTCAAGTGCATAGAACCAAAAATATAATTTGACTTTTCAAAAACCGGCCTACTGGTTCACTTTTGAATTCAATCGATAAATAAACTGGAAAACTCGAGATATTAAGCTCCGGCACAAACAACGAATAATCTACTAGAAATATTCCGGTTCTGACGAATGAAATATTGAAGGATTTCAATTTGTGTTGTACTTACCGCTGATTAGAATCTCTATAGAAAGAAAAACAAGTCATTAAAAGGTCGGAAAGTTCAATTATGCATCATTAAGGACCATTCCTTGTTAGATTTATTTTAATAACCAACTCATTTGATAACCTCAACGAATTCATATGAGAATATTTTATTTTATTTATAACAATCTTGTTTTGAAATGCTTGTGTTTCGATGTTTATTGTTTATCATGTATATAATGAGGAACATAATATAATTTAAACATTGGCTTATCGTTTTGGAAGAGTTCCAAAAGGTGAAGTGTGAATGTGGAGGAGGACTCTAGAAGCGACCGCTTGAAGGGACTACTACCCACAAAAAATTATCATACATTGAGTTGGAGAGCCAATTCGTTCTGAAATCGGTTCTACTAACATTGTAACTCTCATCGGGGGGGGGGGGGGGGGGGGAAGAAATTCCTGTAATAATCACTAGTAATAGTCACCATAAACACAAACTCTATTGATCTGATAGGATTATGTACTAAGGTGTAGAAACAGGAATTCAACAAATCTTTTGTCATTGTTGTATATTTTACTCGCATGGACCTACTAAATATTTTGATAATTATTATGGTTCATTCCAAAAAGATGCACCTTTTTTCTGAATTTTTTCTCCATATTTTAATTTTTCCTTTTATCGTTTTCCCATTTTTCTCTTATTTCTCATCATACTACTAACGCACACTATTCTCAGCAGCGCAGGAAATGCAATTGCAGCTACTCTGTAGGACTTTGATGATTATGAATTGCCAGGTGAATGAGTAACCATACAGATGAATGAGAGCAAAGCACACTATTCCATTGCACATACACACACATATGCACTCACTCACATGATCAGGTTTTTTATTCATAAATAGTCAATATCAAACTTGATGAGTTTATTATATGAACATTCTTAATCTAGAACATCAAGTGTCAAAACAAAATAATATTTTATTTTGTACTGCTTGTTACGAGTATAATTTAAAAAAATAAAAATAATATGAACTTACAGTGTACTTAATAAAAAAGTAGACAATATAAAAACAAAGAGAAAAATGAATAAATTGAAAAAGTGAAAGGAGAATGAGAACCAGGATAATGAGATTTTCAGATTCCATACCTTGTGGAATAGTGAAAGTAGAAAAACCTTCTCTTAGCATATACTTTAGTTAAGATAGCTATTTGATTTTTGGTCAATAAAAGTGATGAATACTGTGTCGTAAGTATATTTCCAGAAGCCAGAAGAATCAGAGACAATAAAAATACTCACCTTATTCTGATGGAAATGTCCCACTTGTTCACTTCCAGAAACTGGTGAAACAAACCGCCACGTGTTGATAAGGTGTTTCATGGCCGACAACATAAAATCCACAGTCATGCAGCATGGCTATGAGAGCGAATTTTCGAAATAACTGGTTTTATGTTAAATGTCTCCATTAAAGAAAATTATGTCCATGAAAAACATCTCAAGTATCAACCACTTTTAAACATCTTCAAACTGCTCTAGTTTGAGAGCGGAATACAATGTAGCAATTCTAACTTAATCATCTTATTCAGCGTGTAAAAACTTTTAAAATGAGGTGTTTCATTTTAGGAATTTATGGGTGAATCTCCTCCCCCCCCCCACCTAAATGAACACGACGGTGAAGTCAGAGTTGTGATAAAGCAATCCGTCATCAGATTAGAGCAGATAACAATGAAGATCATATCAAGTAACAACCACGTTTCTTCATCTTCAAAGTGCTCCAGTTTGAGAACGGAATGAGATATCGCAATTCTGATTGCACCATCGTGTACAAATAGAAAATTATATCTTCAACAGCAAATATAGCTAATTCCACTCAAGACCGAAACAGGGTAGGTTTTATCCAAGTCATAGGTTTTGTCTCATTCTCTTGGAAATTCGGTTTGAATCTCCTGCCGCCTAAGAAGTGGGAGAGGGATTTTTTCGTTTTTTTTAGCGAATTTTTGAAGAAAATATAGCTCCAGAAAAATGAAAATGCAAAACAATTCAGCAACCTGTATATATACAGGTTGCTGGAGTTTTCTGCATTTTCATTTTTCTTGTATATAATTTTTGTTTAATCGAAGTTTCAATAAATTTGCAGGACAACAGCACCTATGAGATAATGTATTTTCTTTTACAGAATATAAGATGCATCCTTTTTTTAGATATCTTATCTTGAACAGCCAAAAAATGCTTGTGATCAAGTAAATGGGTCTTCATTCAGTAAAATGGGCCAACTAAATCATTGTGAAACATTTAGTGGGTTGCGTATTAGAAGTGAAGCGCACCACGGTTGAGATTTCACCGTCACGGAAGTCTGCTGTTCAAGTAGTCTGGGAACGTTGATTCAATCTTGTGCCTCCTTATTGTATTCAACTTCTAAATACCTACGAGCAATTTTCTTCCTCCTTTATTAAAATCTATATTTATGTTCTAGATAGTAAACCCATATATTAGTTCTTTGTTTTCATTATCAATTTCATCTTAACGAGTCCTCACCATGCTCCCGAGTTCATTTTTACCGAGTTGGTAGGTACGTTTTTGATCCTTATAACGGCTTACCAAGTTATATGTTTCTCCAATGGCTACCATCGATCGTAGCCAGAATCCTCCCATTTGTTCCGAAACAAGCGTAACTTGTTAAGATCGGCCTCCTACGATATTATGAAAGGAAAGATAATGTGCAATCGCTCTCAGCGATCCCCTCTCCTAACAGCGTTAACTCAATTGGGCCCGACGGAAGGAGGCTGTCTGAACTTTGCACTTAATTAGAAAAGTTGCGCGAAGGATTCGAAGCGCTGTTTTCCTTCTCGATACTCCATAGAATTTCTTTAATCAGTTTGTTAATTTAATTTATGAACTCACAAATGTACAAAAGTTACGGGAAACGAGATATTTATCGTAAAATGAGGAACTGGTCATTTTTATATCAAATTGATGGAATGAGCGAGATTATAATGTATGACTATTCATTATACGAAGCTTTGGAGAGGATCAGCCGGAATTTGATCAACAGCCCTGAGCATGAGGGAAACTAACTTGATACGGTGGTCTTTCAACTAATTTCCACACCAAACTTTACAAAACGGTAGAATTTGCTAAAGAGAACCGTTGTGCGTTCATCATTTTTACATTTGCCCCACTGGATAGACCGTTAAAAATCGAATGGTACAGTAATTTATAGCAGTAGGCGCGAGGAGGAAGAGCGATCGAAAGTCTTCTTGTGTTTTCCAGCAATCATAATAACGAGTTCATACTTCCATACTTAACTGACCTACCAACTAAAGGTTGATGGTGGTTCTTGATCGTTGGTTCATGTTAGTTCAGTTATTCACGACCCCTTTCTAACTGAAGTGCGCTGTTTATCAAACATGAGATGTACGTCTCCATTAAAGGGTAGTTCGTATCTGCGCAAATACGATGTACTCATTAATGACAACGTAGAACTGTATGTCTGCACATCAATTACTTGTGACAACATAGCGTGGAACACTTTACGCCACGCTATTTCCACTCATGTCGTCGATATTTGCCCATTCATTCTAATATAGTGGGTTTAGTGTTCCATGCATCCTTCTGCAGTGATAAGATTCACGTTAATAGCTTCTTTTTTTCTTTTTATTTGAGAATTCCTGTATAAAAGATACATTCGTCTTGACGCGGACGGGTGCGACAGGGCTTTAAGTGCAGCTTGGCTCAGGCGCAAAACTGAGATAAGGAAGTGCTGTGCTATTTCAGTGAATGCCTGTCCAAACCTGAAATAAATGATTGCGCTCCGAGAATGGAGCCTCTGAGCGTTAGCCCTCAAGGATTTCCTGTCATTTAGATTGAGCAGTGTACAACAAGAATTTCCGGTCCACACCGACCACGATGTCAGAGTAGGGAATGCCAAAGATCTAGATGGACAACCGGGTTATTAGCTTCAACTCTCGACTCCCTAGACCTTTCGCATAAATCATTCGCCAAAACGCAGAATCTAACAAGGCTCTATGTTGCAGAGAACTGCCATAATTGCCGTCAAGCTGTACAGAAGCAAGTGATTCTAAAAGCTTGCTAGATTATGATGTACAACTCACTTTTGAGTGGGAAGCAACTCGCGAGAAGGATTCTGATATTTCTATTAACTTAGTATACTTACACCTTGCGTGGTCTAGTTTGGAAGCTTAACATCTAATGAACATGTTCAATGCACAATTTGATCCATACAGATCCACAGGACTATCAGCTTTCTAATTCTATTAAGTTTAAGGGTGGTTAAAAAAATGTTCGATTTTATTGAAGATCATAAACCAAATGGCCGGACATAGTACAATAGTTACTGCGCGACGATCACTGCAGGAGGCATCATCAGAACCTCAAACCCTGATAATATTCTCTGCCATCATATTATGACGGAAGGCCGACAGAGAAAGCGAGAGAGAAAGTCGAAAGAAAAATTGAATTCAATTGAAAATTGAAAAGTGGATAGTGAATCAATGCAATCAATGCCTAGTGAATCAATGCAATCCTTGCCTGTCTCAGTTGACATAAGTACATGTGGATCCTTCTCACCCTTCGCATACTATAAAAGGAATTGTTTCACTATCCGAATTCAGTTCCTACGAGTCGACTTAGTTATATTAGGGCTTTCTCAGCGCTCTCTAGCAGTAAATCCTTCTCAGAGCATTATGCGGGTCAATAATCACCTTAGAATAAGTGACGTTCCCTTAACGAAAAAGGGGGATGACAGCGCAGTCTTGAAGTGCTGAAGTTAAAACACGCTTCTAACTACTGGGTTTCCGCCTTACACGGTTTCTTACTCCACGTCCGTCTTCTTAAGCTCTTTGGAAGATGCCGTGATTTAATAAAGGTCTTCATTTAATTAGCTCGGCGAAGGAATTCCTCCTCCTGGATGTTAGCGAATTATATTAGAGGACTAATTGCCCGACGCGTGAGTTTAGTGTTGGTGGATAGCTGGAATTCCGTCCAGAAAGCAAACTTGATATTACAAAATAAATTTTTGACATGAAGTCTACAATGCCAGCATCTCGTAGTTTTTGAAACAATATTTTTTTTTTAAATCTCAATTCATAAAATTGTTAATAATAATAAAATATGAAAATAATAATAATAATAATGAAAATTTTGCAAGTAAAATTTGATACCAATTTGATTTGGTTTTTGATACCACTAGTTGAATGGAAAATTTTCCGGACGATTATCGACGATTAGTTTCCATCCCAGACAATCGATGAGCAACCACTTTGCAACTACGCAAAACATGAACGTCTTTATTCTATTCAATCTTTATTAATTTAACAAATAAGTAGTAAAACTAGAATTTAGTTAACTAAAATCAACTACTAGTAAGTAAAAGGATACCTCACTAATATTATAATATGAGTGAGGTATTCTTTTATCAACGTCTTACTTACTGTGTAGGTAGTAGTCGCTTTTAGTTAACAAAATTCTAATAATTATCAATCGTTCTTGCTTCACGACGACTTTGATTAGCAATGATGGCAATGATGGCTTTAAAGAGTGAATTTGAGGAAGTGCGGTGCATGAGTTTGAACGGTTGAAACACGTATGATATCAGTTATTGAAGAAGATGATCTATTCTGTAAATCGATTGTTCCTTACATGGTTTAGGAAGGACTGTTAGCATTCTGTGCTTACGAAGCCTTTGTTATCAGTCAACTGTTTTATTCTGCAAACTACGCGTAAATGAATGGTATATCTTTGAATCCCGAAATCCAAGGGTTATTCATCAAATTTCCTGCTTATCAAGTATGGTAGACGACACACGGTGTGAGTGCCACAGAGTTCACTTTCTACTTACATACTTATGAAACATCCACAATATTGCTCAGCAGTTCCATGAGCAACTGGATACATGCCGCGTTGTTCTGAAAGTTCATGACTTGGAAAATTTCAAAAAGGTATGAGAAGTCCTGAAATTGACGTAAAAAGTTCTGAATCCGATTTGGAAATTATGTCACTCGCTATTTACTCGCAAGATAATATAGATATTATCTTGCGAGTAAATAGCGAGAAGAAAAAATCTTGACTTTAGGCTTTTCACATAACATATTATGTTAAGCGAAAATCCTAAAGTCAAGTGGGTATTTATATAAGTAATAGGTATTAAGTAATTTTAGCCTCCACAAAACACCGTTTACTGTTGTGAGAGGGACGAGGAAGGTCGGGATTGCCCTATCATTTCAAAGGACACCTGGGTAAATAATATATGGACGGGTGCCATTTCAAATAGAATTCAAGAGCCTTTTGGCTATCGCGAACTCAATGGTTTAATAACAGTATTACCTATGTGGATGGTTTAGTTGAAAAGAACTCTGGGGAACGTGTCAGGTGTTATTCAGCTAGAATTGAAAAAATGGAATTGAAAAAAAAAAAAAAACTCCGTTCAAAGAGGAATGTGTTACTGGATAAAAGGCTATATGGCTTAATTTCAGTCCTTCCTATTCGAATGATTCGATCGAGTCAGACATGAGGATGGATATATTATGAATAGCATAACTTCGTACATTTAGGGTGATGAGACATTAAGCGAAGACACAAAAAACTCACCCTCCTTCATACGTTTCCTCTGCTGTCAGTGCATTCAAGTTATAATCTCCTGCAACTAACTTGAGTCAGCAGTTACTCTCCAACTAGAGAGAGCGTAGTATAATGGATGGAAGTTAGAAATTAGTACGAGTATATACAACAGTTTATATTTGTGCTGACTCAAATGATCGTAGTCGTTTCTGTTGCATAATATGAAGGTTCTATAGGTGATAACAGTGGAGTTCAGGACTTGTTTCAGGTCGTTTGAACAATTATTATTAAAATGCAATATGCTACTATGGAAATCGGCAGTATTGAAACATTGTTGTTCCCTGTGAAATGTCGCTAGGAAGAAGGCAGGTACAACCCAACTGCACTTTTCCACATAATGGATGGTATGTTCGGCCAGCGTTAGTTCCTCCACTCAACTGAATTGTTTCAATCAAATACCCATCGTAACGACATTCCCTTTATGCGTAGTGGGGATTGTCTCACTAATAGTGGAAGCTGTGAGAGGGAATGGAATACGAGTATACCTCATTGCGTATCGCCTACGCGAATGAAAACTTAATGACACTACCGCACGTCATTAGTAATGGAAAAACACTCCCTTCCTCGACACTCCATCATACTTACACCAATATCAACGCTAATGTGTCGCATCAGTAACCCACCAGGTATTCTGTGATCCTCAATCCTTCATTTATTTTCTTATTTCAGTGAAGGTACCAACTCCGCGTCTTCGCATTCACGAACTAAACGCTCGTACGTCTGTTGAGCTCTGTGAGGGTCAACTTGTACCTAATAAAAGCACGATTGTATGGGTTATGAATATACCGAAATGATGGGTTTCCGTGTCTCAAGTGATTATGAATTTAATGTTTTAGTTTCTTCTCAAAGCTAGTCTATTGGATCAGTCAGTTGTGAAAACGTAATTGTAGTCATCCAATTTCTCGAAATTGTTCGAAAAACTAATAAATAAGAGACTCTTGAAGATCATAGAAGAACGCAAACTGATTCCGAAACATCAGTATGGTTTCAGAAAACATCACTCAACTATTGATCAAGTTCACAGAATCACAAGCATAATCGAGAGAGCGCTGGAAGAAAGAAAAGTCTGCTCCGCCGTTTTTCTGGATGTCACCCAGGCGTTCGACAAAGTGTGGCATGAAGTGCTAGTTTATAAGCTTCGTAAAATGCTACCTACAAGCTATGCAGCACTTCTTGGGTCATATCTTGCTGATCGATACTTTCGAGTTAAACACGATGACGCCTTTTCAGAACCCAAAAAGATCCAGGCAGGTGTGCCTCAAGGCAGCGTATTGGGACCCCCACTTTACCTGCTATATACCAGCGACTTGCCAGAAATTGAAGAAAACACAACTGCCACTTTTGCGGATGATACTGCAGTCCTGGCAATCGGGGAAACCAATAACGAATCAGTAAATAAACTAAACCGATCCATCTCTCGCATTCACTCCTGGACAACTAAATGGAGAATCAGACTAAATGAGGCAAAATCAGTGCACGTTGACTTCACTAATAAGAAATGCAACTATGTGCCTGCTTACCTCAATGGACAGGCAATCCCATATGCTAACGAAGCAAAATATCTTGGAATGACACTTGATGCCAAACTGAGATGGAAAGAGCATGTAAAAAAGAAAAAAACCGAGCTCACAGTAAAATTCAGAAAAATGTACTGGCTTATGGGTAGGCGGTCAAAAATGTCTATTCATAACAAGCTCATTCTGTACAAACAAGTCCTGAGACCCGTATGGACTTATGGTGCACAATTGTGGGGATGCACCGCACCTAGCAATCGCAACATTATTCAGCGATTCCAGATTAATGTTCTGCGTTCATGCACAGATGCATACAGATACTTTCGTAACAACCGATTACACTACGAGCTTCAAGTGGAATCGGTCAATGAGGTCATACGCAACCAAGCCATCAACCACTTAATGAGGCTACAAGATCACGTCAACGACGATGTTGTCCGACTCCTAGACACAGATGATCTACTCCGAAAATTGAAACGTACCAAACCGCATGAGCTTGCTCAACTAATGTGAAAACGTCAGAACAATATAAGACTAAGTGATGTACTTTAGTTTTGAACATTTAATTTAAAATTCAACATACGAATATTGCTTATAAGTTTACTTGTATATACTTGGCGCAATAAAATATATTAAAGAAAAAAAATCCAATTTCTCAATTCCGTCCACTACCTTTGTGGATCCCTCGAACTATCTGGAAATAGTGGACAAAAATACCAGAGTAATTTTTATAGAATTAAGAAAACGACGGAACCCTGCAAATTTCTTCAACACGTTGACTGCCAAGCTGAAACACAGGGAACCTTAGCCTCAAGCCAAAAAAAAAATGTTTTTCTCTAAAACTGTCAAGTACCTAGCTATTTCAAGTTGAATTTATTCGTCAAAATGTAGCGAATGATATTGCGATATCGGTGTCCTGAGGTTTTCCTTGAATCTTTCCACCTTTTCTCTACTTCTTGCAGATGATACGAGGTATCGGTGTCCTTGGAGTAAGACAATGCTTCATTCCCTTCAACCCTAATCACCTAGCTGTTAGCGAGTAATCCTTAACCCAAAAAATGGGAAAAAGTAAAAATTGTAGGATCCTCTTTCAACAAGAATTCCAATCCCTACAGTGATACTGAAATATTTAAACATGGGAATTCCCAGTGTGCCTTGGATTTCACTGGAGCATGGCTTATGACTTATTATCCTTCAGACTATAGGCAATATTGGCATGATGATTTGAATGCGACAATTGAATGTGCTGTTGTTATTAGCCAATCTAATTGATATCTATGCAATACATATGGACCGTCGAGGGACCAATCATCACCTCTAGTGCTTGGAGAAAATTTCCAAGTTTCCATGGACCATGCTATATGAATATTCATGCACAGTATATAAGTACCATTAAGCGAATAGAACTTACAACGGACGAGCTCGACAGAAAACGTAAATTCTGGAGACTTAATCTTCCACTCTGAAATACACTGCTGACATACGATTGTTTACGTTTCCACCAGTTAGGTAGTATCCGCGGAAACCGAGGTTCACCTGGTACCGAACCCGACCCGCGAATGGTTCTTCAACGTTGTGCGCTTAGTTAGTTGTAATCGGAATGACAGAGGGAGATTACATGAAGTTGGAATTACGTATAATTGGTATAATTCATAATCGTTACTTTACTGAGCGTTAGAGTAATTTGATCTCGAAACCCCACGGATCAGTGTCCGGAATCTTGCCGCAGCTTTACTCGCAGGCTTAATCACCGGCTCTGACTCACGCCGGCTTAAATTGCTAATTGTAAGCCGAGAATAGTCGAAAACTAACGGTTTCCTTGCCAGGTTTCGAGCGCATATAAATTATTGAAAATGAAAACCCGAGAGAACCAGAGTTCAAATGTAAAATATTAGGATATCTAGGGATATGTCGAAATGTATAGGGGAATTTTCACTGAGGCTGAACATAATCCAAAGTAACAAGAGAGTTTGGGTTTTAAACAAGATTCCTGTGTTTGTTCTTTGATCATCAATGAACCTTTAGGTACTTTTAGTATAACTTATTTTTTTAGCATGTACACAATTCAAGTTTTCGGAAAATTCTGAACTTGTTTTTATTCACGATAACTTAACGACTCTGTCACCTGTTGAAAAGTTGAAATAGTAACAAAATTAAATAAATAAATAATGGGAAATCCCCTACATTTACTCCCCCTCCAGGAACACATCCAATCAGAAATAACAAACTTCCGTTAGGCCACGAGTAGGGAAGTGTACTGTTTTCCTTTTTCTTGTATTCTTGTTTTCTTTTGTTATGAGGGATTGTGTTCCGCTGTATGTTCGAATATTATTCATGTCTTCTAAGTTTTCTAACAATTTTTTAAGTTGCCCATCATCACTTTCTTTAAAAATGTTGAGCAGTCGTCTTTTGGCAGCTGAGTATTTCGCTGTATCATCGCTTGTGATGATATCCCAAATAATTTCAAGAAATTTTGGCTCCAGGTTTGCTACTAATTGATTGAACTTACTGGTTTCCGATCTCGTTCTTTCGTTGAAAAATTGTGCCTCAATTTGGAAAAAACCAGATTTCGGGTTTTTCAATACAGAATGGGGGAAGTTTCAGTCGAACTACGTTGGCCTCGTCTTCATTTTGGTTGTTTGATCTGCTACCTGTTGCTGGATTCTGAATTTGAAAATTGTCTTCTTCGGCCATCACGTCGGGGTCACCAATTTTAGGTACTTTTAGTATAACTTATTTTTTTAGCATGAACACAATTCAAGTTTTCGGAAAATTCTGAACTTGTTTTTATTCACGATAACTTAACGACTCTGTCACCTGTTGAAAAGTTGAAATAGTAACAAAATTAAATAAATAAATAATGGGAAATCCCCTACAAACCTTTTTGTCTGGAGTCGTGGCGGCTAATTGGGGAACAAGGTTCTCTATTTACTGTTTATAATTATTTCATTTGAATTTATATCGTTCTTCCTCAGTCAGAGGTAGGAAGATTGAGATTGCTCCAAAATCATTGACCAAACTGATCAGTTTTCGATAAACCGATCATTGTCATCAATTGAACAATGTAGTAACAAACTCGGGCTCGTACTCGTTATCCGTATTAGCGTTATTCTTAATCCCCCTTTCATTGCACATGAAATAGTAAAAGGAGACCAAGATTCCCACAGGACACTGAGGATCGTAGTTCGGAAACCAACAACGGTTGGCTAATTACCGAATCAACGCTCCAAATCGTTTCGTTGTCTTTTCACAATAGAAAATTTCTCTCGTGATCACAAGAATCACATTTAGATCCATCTGCCTATAGAGACAGCTGGACGATAGGGTCTTCTTCAATGTCTTCTGGCAACACTTCAAATTCGTCCTGTTTTGGGGTATCATTACAATATACCATCTTCAGAGGAGTCGTCATCCTGTTCACTCAGGAAACCGTCCTCGGCCTCCTGCCTTTCTAACTCTTTGAGTAAGTCAAAGTCAGTCGTGAAAACATCCATTATGTAATAGGAAAAAAAATTTAACTGAAGAAGATGCAATAACTGGAAGACCACCAAAATTTGGTATTTAATACTGTTCACCCTGTTCACAGTAAAAGTATTATTCGTACACTTTAAGACTTAAAGTGTACGAATAATACTTTTACTGTGAATCTTATAACTTAGTTATAAGAATCACTGAACACCAAGTCTTGAACGCCCTACTCAGCCGTAGGGAAAGCAAGATACCAGCCAGGAATATCATTTCACACCTCCCAAGCCTAAAAGTTTTTATTATTTTTCAAGTGATAATTTCGAGTCATTTTTATATGTGGTAATGTACCCGAAAAAAAAAAAAAATCAATTGTTCTCATATGTTCTCATAATATGAGAACATATTATGTTCTCATATTGGCTGATATCTCCAGTAAGTCCATTTTTTCATTCTTCATTTTTGTAGTTAATAACGTGATTTAATGAAGTTAAATTGTGTTTTAATTGAGTTTACTGCACTTCAACCTCCTGAATGTTGTAAGTTCAAAAAATCGGCTGGGGTCTGCACAGACCCCACAGTACCTTCCGTGCCACCAGTCACCCACCGTATCCTTCGAAGGTGAATACTACCCTTGGCCGGAAATGGTCATTATTACTACCCAGTTACTGTTAATTCCCTTTTCATGAGTATTTTTTGTTTTATTTTTTTTCTGCCGGCTGAGTTGTAATTCATTATTGTTTCTTATTTAGCATTTGAATTGTCGTTATTCGTATTATCAATTAGCAAGTTTCTGGTACAAAGATTCTGCATCAACCTTCCAAACCAACTTTATTTATTTATTTTTTTTCCTTTTGTTGTTGTTAAGCAACCACTTTCTCCATTACTTTGATGGTCAGAGATAAATCATGACAATATCCACAAACGCTGATAGCCAACGAGTAACTAGATATGATGATGAGAGAGAACTGGATGAGTTCACAGGATGTTTTGAAGGGCGGGAGGGGATATACGATACGGGCGTTGGACCGGGGGTGGTCTACAGAGGGCTGGGATGACCCGTATTAGTTTGGTTAGCGATGGTATGAGTACAAAGGGTCGGGCTCATTACCGGTCACTTAGGACTTTCGGATATTAACCTTCCGCCCCCCTTTCCCTTGGTTTCATCATCACCATTCCCGGCCCTTGATTTGCTAGAACAACAACTGCTAAAACACAAGCGGTCAGGAGTAGCTTGCTTGAAGTCCGCCAGACGTGTGAACCTCAAACATACAAATTCGTCAACCCAACAGTCGTGTGATTGTTTGGACCTATTAACGCATTTTACGCTCCTGCGCTTTCCTGTGCAGAATCCGCATCTAGGAAAATCTCATGTTTAGTCATGACCCTCTCGCTGGACCCAAGGGATTCATAATAATTTTTGGTTTATTCTCTTCGATAATGAACCATTGGAATCGCCCAAAGAAAAAAAAATGTTTAACCCCCCCTCAAAATTTGTTGGTTTACGTTTCAAGATACGTAGATTCAGAAAATCGAATAAAAAAAAAAAATCCGTCCGTCCGCCGTACGCCGTCCGCGCCACTTTGCCCAGTTAGCGTTGAGTTAAAATTACGAAATTTGGTTTCTGGGTTCGGACCAGCCCCACAATGGTCCTCGAAACTTTTCATAACCCTAGAACAAGGGGAAGGGGTTCAAAACGAAATTTAAAATTTCGACAATGTCATATCTCAAAATATTCAACTGAATCGTCCAATTCACTTTTGAATGACCTGAAAAATTACGAATCTTTTAAGACCAATTGGATTTTTGTGCGTCCAGCCGTTCGTTCACAGTGAGCGCGCAAAGGTTTAGAAAAAAACACTAAACACTCGGGTTCTCATCTGTAAAATTGTTTAAATAATACTTTTTTGTAATAATACAAATTAAATGTTGATGATGAGCTATTGACTTGAAATTTTAAAAATAGGTCAGAACTGGAACACAATGCAATATTCACTAGGTTTCTTGTCTGTAAAATTGTTTAAATAATACCTATTTGTATAAACAAATTAAAATTTGATGATGAGCTACAGACTTGAAATTTTAAATATAGGTCAGAAATGGATGACATTTCAATATTCACTCGGTTTGGATGACATGGTCTGAGTATGGTATGGTATATTATTGTATGTATCATTTGGTATAGTGCAGTATGGTATGATAGGAAAGAATTTCGTATGGTATGATATGAGTACGGTGAGAAATTGGTATGGTGCCGATTTGCAACACAGTCTGGTATAGACAAAAGGGTGATCTGCACAAGGAAGATAATAAACCGTTGTGTCAAGAATTTGCAGAGTTTTTATCATCCAATTTTCGTTCAAAATTATATAACAATTATTTTCTACTTTACAACGACGTGTTCAATTGAGTGTTGGCAAGGGAGATCCGCACGTTGTGATTAATTGCCTTTGGAGAATGCAGCCAGGCTCACACTATTAGCATGTGGTGGTGCTGCAGACATGACGGAACAAACGTTGTTCCATATTGTCGGTCAGTCCGTCCATACCGGCGTACCTTATATCGAAGAGCAAATGGACGAAAGGAACTGAGATATGAGGATAACACAGAAAATTGTCCACTCAATGGTAGACAATTTGTAACTTCAAAAAAATACAATTGTAACTTCAGTTCAAACACACGTAAATTTACAACCGTTGGAAGCGACGTAACCCAGAACTTTCCAGGCCGGTTTTATTGAAGTCGTTGAGGGATCTTGCTGGCTGGGTCCTCAATTGAACGATCTAAATTCGTTTGTATCAAAGACAGATAAACACGAATTTAATGCTCATTACATAATAATATTATGTATTCATTATATGTATTCATAATAATATGTATATTTATATTGTGAATAGAACGCCATTATTTCCAACAGATATTTCAAGGGGTGATTTGTGTTGGGTCTCTGATGGCACCCATGTGATTACAGCTATGTTACTGTCTGCACATACATACGTGAACATGAAACGTGTGTTTTCCGATTCCCCAGTTCTACTCCTCCGACAATACTGATATTTACTATTGCTATACCGTTTTTTTCGGATAGTTCCTCGTATTTCATTGTGATTGCAGCAATATCATCGTATGATATCATTAACTGCTAATTTAACTCAACATTCTCGTTTTGGGCCCATTTTGCTTTGTAGTTCATTCGTTGTCTGCCCACCGTAGTCATATCCGATCTTCATTATAGGAAAATAGGAAAAATAGGAAAATAGGGCAGCCTACTGATCGCTACATCTATCACCTGTTATAATAGCGATTACCAAATTATAGCACTTCAGGAGCTGTTGTCTTTGGAACTCAAACTTCAAATTGCTTCTTTCTCCACAATAGTATACCGCTATTCATTGATTGTTAGGTGAGGAGTTTTCCAACTTGAAAGTAATGAATAATAAACAAGCACGGATTCTTGGCAGCCGAACGCATCTGATTCTGAAGTTTGGAAAAGAGCGGGCAGGAGAGGAAAACCGCCTCCTCATGAATCATCGGTCCAATTATGCTGGAGTTTCCTGCGAGAAATTAATCGTGACAAGAGAATTCGTGGAGCGAGGCTGATGGGTGATGGAGTAGGGGATGATCAAAGAATAAGGGGATGAGAAATCCTTAATTTCATCAAACTTCTGTATTATGTCTGCATCAAATTAATAAATAACTCGAAGTTTCTTGGAAAATAAAGTAATAGTCTCTCGTTATCCTCCATCAAATCTGCCGGTTCACAAGACGTTCATAGAGGTTATTCAAACGGAAAGAACTAAGTTATTTGACAGTATAATGTTTTAAACATGTATGCCTAGTTTTTTTCAAGAACGTGTGTGAGCCCATGAATAAAATCTCCTAGTTTTAGGTTCGGATGAAGATGAATGGATGCAGGCTTCTTGAATTACCCATATAATATTCATTGTTGACTGTTCGTTGGTTTTTCTTGCTAGTAAAATGTAAATCTACAAAGATACAATGGTCTTCTTGCGAACAATTTCAAAAAGAATTATTTTTTATCTCCAACTTCTGTAATTCTCCACCACATTCCACAGGAATCCTCGCCTTCCATGAATAATGTACCAACTGTAATGTGCTTCCACAACTCACCTTCTCGAAAATTAATTATCGAACCAGCTTACTGCCTGATTTTACAGTAGGCAGTTAGAACATTAATGGTGTAAATTTCAATTAAACGCAATCTTTCAGTTTTGGAGAATACGGATGAATAATGAACGAATTGATAGAATACATTCACGTTCTCAAAATTTAAGGAATAACTCAACTCCAAAATATCCACGTGCTTTGGGGGAGTTGTGGACTGCCAGTGTGAGTCAGACACGAAAACTGAGTGGAAGGAAACACCGTATGACCACACAATTCTGAAACAGAAATTATTGTAAATGTTAGTTGCTGTACAACGTATACTAACAAGGAGGAAGAATCAGATGGTTTTACAGCCTTTTCTGGAGATCGGACATTATAATACACCTTGTACTGGGTAATTCATTGCGACCGAAGAAATACTGACATGTGTCAACGTCTAAATCCTTGATATTGATGGAACTTTCACTTACCGGTCACATGATGAATTTCATTGCAATTGGAGCCAGATGGACGTGAAATCGCTGTATCGCACATGTATCTGGTTCTCCAAATCATTTCGGTTCCATCTTCATTATATCGTTGAAAACTGTTGAGTCTGAAGCCAGTATAGTGTCTACGTGTGAGCAACACCAATGTATTATATTTATGAACTGTGTAAAAACGCGAAAAATAACTCTGCCCTGTTACTTGGGAGACTACTTGGGAGATTTAAATTTCACACAGATGTAATACATCTTCGGTCTTCCTGAAAAGTTATAAATACTCCTTACTAGTTATAACTTTTCAGGAAGACCAAAGTTACCAGACCCTAAAAATGCAAATAAAAATAAAATTGGTTCAAAATAATAGGTACTGTTGCTTAAAATTAATAACTGCCTTATACAACTTTTCCCAGTCGATCAATGCATATTGAATAAAATATGGCCTAAAAATGTGATGAGGTCAGCTCTGAGCCGACAAAAGTAAATGTGTGCTCAGATACCGCCGTAGGAGAGGAGGTATAATTCTACTAAAAATGTGACTAAGATTTATATATATTTAGATCTATATATTTTAATTACCTATCATTTTAAATATAACGGTAAAATATTTTGTGTAAAACTACAGAAAATATCTCGCGGCTTTATGGCTGATTCAACATAGAGATGAAGTGATGACAGCTGCAGCTATGGGTAAGCTAGCCTGTGGCTGAAGTTTAGTTAAATCCACCTCGACGTTTCAATTGAAGGTTTCAACCCCTATCATGCACATTCAAATTAAGTAACAAACATAATTTTTCTATTTCCAATCAGCGATGATAGAGGTACTCAAAAATGGTTTTGCTAAATAGCTAAATAGTATACTGACAGTTTTTTTTTTACACATTAAGTAAGCATGACGCCAAAAATGTGAGGACTCCGTCTGGAACCAAACATATATTTTCCTAGATATCCGAGTCCTATTTGGATAATGTAATAACGTTGTTTCAACATTAGAGTTCATTTTGATCAATAACAGCTCCTGTCATAATTTGAGTCAGTAACCTACCCTAAGCTGGGTTGTGTCCACAGGTGAGTAATTTCAATGACGGTAGTAATAAATGAAATACCTGGTGGTCATAAGGGTTTCAATACGACAGCTGACAGATTTACTGAACAACAAAAATAAAAAAATAAAAATTTAACAGAGTTGCCTACTTTTTTGGGTATATTTCTTCCTATTTCGGTTTCATTTTACGGCAGTGTGTCCTGACAACATTGATCGAGTGACGAAACCATGGAGGAACATCATGAATTGATTTAGTGACACAGTAAGCCCGTAGATGAATCAGATTCCTCCACGGCAAGCACTCATAATGTTGAAACACCGTCTTCCATTTCGCTTACATCTTTATATCACTTTTTGTCAGAATTTGGGTCGAGCCAAGGTCAACTCAACGCAGGAGTCTCAAGGAAGTGCACTTGGCACGGATTTGGAGTTACAAAATAATTTCTTCTCACTGACCCAGATTGGTTCAGGTGGCCCACCAGGGCAAACTTTTATGGCTTGAATTGAGGCACGTTACTCCCAATAACAAATGCTAAAGTCCACCACCATCACATCTTCATATCTTCATTTGGTAATAAATCTGAAATGCCAAAACGTGGGCATTTCCAGTTGGGAGAAACGACAAAACCATTCTCCATGTGGATGAGTGGTCACTGATACTCAATCAACGACAAGCCCAATTGTTCAATTGCCATGCGCACCCCATCACATTGTAACAGTTTTCAGTATCGACAACTGCTTCCAAGTTCAAGCCGTATTTGTATGGCCCCCACACCTTGACGATCAATAGCTGTACGTTGAGATCCTCGTATATTGGAGAATTCAATAGGATTGAATAAGTCACAATGAATCCCACACACTATCACCGCTCACACTATTGTTTTCTGTCAAATTATCTCACCCTTTTTTTCAGTTGTCTTACTGTCATGCCACCCACAATAAACAGACACTTTTATTCTCACACTTTCTGTGGCACTGCCGGAACATTTCATCTGCTAAATGCCCAAATATCCTTGCCTTCTTCTTTTTCCTCGCAACGTCAACCGTCGCACAGTGGGGCCAAAATCGTCAAAAGTGGCGGAAATTCGAAAATTTAAATCGCACCCAGTCGATTAATTTTTTTGGGATATTTTAGTCCAAATGTATGTGAAAACGGAGCAATAATTGCTTTAGACTTTTACAAGAAGGAGAAGGTCTAAAGAGACAATGAAAGTTGGGGTTTAGACATTTTTGCAAGAATTTGAGTTTCAGTGTTTTCGTTTGAGAGAGCTGTGTGTAATGGATAATGTATTAAACAACGGCTGAACCTCATTCATACTAATGTACTAAGACTGTAAAATTTGCTTTCACAGTGTTAATTAGTTCATTTCAAATTTTTGATAACTCTTGTATACCGCAGTGAAATTGGAAACAGCTGTCAAAATAGTCAAAATAGATCAAGTGTGGTTAAAGTCGGATTCCACTTGGGGCGTGTTCTGTGGATTCCCTAGAATACGATTTTTTAAATATTCAAGCGCAAACTTGCTCATATTAAGAATTTTCATGTTTTTGTTCGTGATGCCGGCGTCCTGTTGGTAATCGGTTGTTGGAAATCGGAAAGTTGTTGGTAGAGAACGTGACAAATTCCTCAACCCTAACTGATCAGAACAAGCCGACTGTGCTCAAAGTTCTAATTCATGGTTAACAAATCATTTCACATGCTTTGCTTCCAATATGACAAAGGAGTGAAGAGGCTCAGGAAACCAGGAACAGGGAGTTCAAGTGGTTCTGGGAGTGTTATTCCGGAAAAATGTCTCGTGAAAAAACAAATGAGGACATTCTGCACCATTTGTTAATCAGCTCGGATCCACTGATTTCTTCTTTCAGAGACCACAATCACCATATTCGAAAACTCGACCGTGAAGTCATAACATTGTTGGATTCTCCTGAGATTCCATCATTATCTCGTTAAGGACTTAACGTCGACGACGATGATGACGATTCAGACGTGACGCAGAGCATCGAGGAACAGCATTGATCTTTTCCTACTTTTTTTAAATAAATAATTTCAATACAACTGAGAAAAACAGCGGGAAATGAAAAATAAAACGATAACGAACTTCATTTTCGCCCTTACCGTGACATTGTGTATACGCCCCCATTCAAACCTTAACCAACCACTTTTGGCCCCACTGTGCGTCGTTCCAGGAGTCAATAGCACCACCCGAACAATTGTTAACAACCGGAGAGAAGGGTGAAACTGTGTTCGAAATAGTTTTTCATTAATTTTCATTTTTTGTTATTTTCCATAAACTGTTTCGCCCCTTGTCAGTACTGATCTGATGAGGTTGATTGCCTTGAGCGGTTCAATGCTGCAGGAGTCGATGGATTTTCATGGTGCAATAACATTAAGTACTCGCATGTAATTTTTTTCAGCTCAGATATCAGAATGGATACCAAATTGAATTCAGGATTACCCAGGAGTAATTCGAGATCATAGAATTGTATTAGGACCTAACCGCGTTCGTTGACAGTGGATGTAAAGTGGAATGTGAAAATCCTACAATTGTGTGTGAAGACATGATATTATGGTAACATCTTGTAGGCACCATAACATATTATGCAGGGGTTGCTTATAAGTTATGTTTGAAGGTGGAGAGGTACGTAACGTCAATTCAAATAATACTACCTCATCTAATGTTATTCTACACAATTTCTCGTGTTCTCGTGGGTGGTCCAGATAATTCACATAGTACGTCACGATGTTTTCTCTTTGATCAAAACCCGGATCGCCAGCATTGCGAGATTTTTAAATTTCTGATGATTTTAATATGCATCAGTACGACACCAAAAAGATGCAGGAGACAATTCGGAAGCTATAGGAAACAACAGAACTACAACACATGAAGTGATTTAGACGAAATCAGTCAAACAATTATTATAATGACTCGTCCCACCCTTGTCCAAATGTTTTCCCGAAAAATTACAGTGGATCACGTTAGGAAAACCCCTTTTGCATTGACCATGTTCACCATACAGTTGTACAGAATGGGACCCGAGTGTTTCCATCACATTGATGGGCGTGTATTCAAAGGCCATGAAGAGAAGAAATGAAATCTGTTTCTTGTGTTTGTTCAATCTTGTTACCATCTCGTCCAACCAATTAAGGAGGATGTAAGAACAAGATCAAAAGGTGTCTCCAAGGCTCCCTCTCGGGTGGTGTTGCAAAGAGACGGCGAAAAATAGCAGTACTCTAACGATAAGGCGCAGTATCTCACTAATAATTTATACACGGCAAGTTTTACATTTTTTTCTTTGAAACGTCGATATAATAAAAAAATGAGGAAATGATACCCATACTTTTGACCTATGAGTTGTAATATTGCAGTGAAATAATTTATTCAGTTATGAATAAAATAAGGATGATAAATAAAGTTGAAACAGAACTTCAATCAAATTACCCTTAGTTTTCCTTGTGCATTTCGGGCGATTTTTTTTATCAGATTCCATTGAATAACAGACATGCCTTGTATTCGTGCAGGAACCAAGAAAAATCAATATCCTTTAAAACACCAAGTTTCACTTGCATATAGCCGTTCAGGCATCTAGGAGTAATTTTGGATCAGTATCGGTCTGTCTGTATAAAATTGTTTGTAACCACTAATTGTTCAAGCAATCCAACAATTGAGCAAGCTTGAGTTTTGACATCTGGAACGATAAGAGATTATGACATTATGATTCAACCTTAAAAATTTGGCGAAATTTAATCTACATATTTCGCTGAAACGCGAATTTTCAGACGAAAAGCCGAAATACATGTTCAATACGAGGGATACATAGGAAAATAAAAATGGATGAACATGATCGCAGTATAAAAAATTCGCTGAAAAGTGAAAACTACGAGTAAATATGAGACTATTTGCATATCCCCCACAAGATAATAATCTAATCGGGATACTCATTAATAGGAAATAGCTGATGGGAAAAGGCTTACTGGAGGCACTCAATTTTAGTTTGAACAGGGTATTAGTCTAGTCAAATAGGGGACCGGAGCTTACAATAAATGTTGGAAAGTAGGAGATCGCGCTGCATGTAACATCAGCAGGTATCTAACAGAAATGTTTGTAAAATCTCGTTAGGATCCCGTCCTATTATAGAGGGTCCGAAAAACCAGAAAACTGTCTGACTTTTTTTACCTTCCTGACTTTCTTGGCAACGAAAAAAGAAAAGAAAATCGTAAGGTGCACATTAACGCTCGGTAACGCAAAACATCGCAGTGTACAACGGTAAAGCGCATGAAACTCCCTACGTGTCCTTGGGTAGGAGAGATCGAGGCTGGTTGTCACATTTTTTTTTCGTTTCGTCGATTATATTTTTTCTGTAAGAGATATCGCGGTTTTTACTTCTTACATAGTTAAGTGGACTTCACACCAATCCAAAAACACTACTGAAATATTTTTATACATCCATTATTAGGAAATGCACGAGATTGAAAAATATTTCTCTCAAGGGACTTCTTACCCCGAGCTGGTGAGTTTGATAAGTTGTCTCATATAACAATTCGTCTCAATTTTTTATTATCAAGTGGGAAAACAGGCAGCAGCAACAAACCTATTGAAAAAGGTTATATAATATTTATTATCTCAATATAAAGTTAGAAAAATTGAATAAAATAGGTGTCATGAACGAAAAACTTGAACAATTTTCAATAGGAACAGAATATATAATATTGCAAACTTAGTAATTAAGAGTAGCGCTTAATAAGCTACCTCTGGTGGAATGCAAACGTTTTCAGTATCGATTTCAGCCATATTAGCGAGGTTTAAAGGATCTTGAAAGTCATGCTGGTCAGCAGGAGTAGAACGATCAGTGAAAATGGATGGATTGAAGGCAGATTTGTGGGAATACGTTACGATTGAAAGGGTAAACCATAAGACAGAAATCTAAATTTTTCCCTCAAAATAATTCAATAGAATTATGACGTCATATTTTCTAAGCTACCAAATTTGCTAAAATCCTCTGTAATCTCCTAAGAACTTGAAAACTTGTCTATGGAAATAATTGCTTATGCA
This sequence comes from Stenodema calcarata, assembly GCA_963920205.1. NCBI lineage: Eukaryota > Metazoa > Arthropoda > Insecta > Hemiptera > Miridae > Stenodema > Stenodema calcarata. The sequence continues at coordinate 44,788,754 of OY986048.1, read as the reverse complement.
AATCGACGTGCGATTCTTGCAAATAAAAATATATTGATTGATTGATGGTAACTGATACAAAAATAACTATGAAATGTTTGAATCCTGGCTAGATGTCACAATTCAGATATAGGGAGACAACCTGCCCCAGAGCTCTGAGACTTGTTGCCCCATTTCTCCATGTTGACGTCTGGAAGATTTCTTTGGAGGAAATTACCTCTAATAGTATCAATCTAATAGCATCTCTTACCTTCTAAATAGTATTTTTCAAGCTCACAAAAATTAAAAATGAAGCAACGGCAAGGAAGAACAACGGAGTGCGTGGTAACTCGAGGAAACTCACCTACGGACTGCCAAGGTCACATTCAGTCAATCAACCTTCCCCTACGCCCCCCATTTATCCAGTTATCACTACTGGGACTTCCTACCCCGGGGACTTCTAGCCCCGGTCTCCCCTAAATTAAATCTAAATTTGAATTATAGTATTTGCTGAAATAAGCGATTGATTTTCTACAACAATCATTCTATAGGACCTTTCACTTAGTTCTACTACTTGACTTTTTACAAACTAGAAAAATGGTCGTGTTTGACCATGTTTTGAGACCATTGCCTTCAAAAACTGAAAAAAGCATGAAACTGTAGGAGGGTGCGAAACTACATGTAGATCACTCCTATTAGATATCTACTGCATGTATTGAAACGATTTCCTGCTCCTCAAAATGTATTATATCTTCCGGATATCAAAGAATGTTTCTAACGTGATAAAAGTTGGAAAATTATATAGTACTCAAAAAACGTAATTGGATCAATTTTAGTCCGAATTCGGGTATTGGTGACTGGGTTCTATTGAATGTCAATTACATGAATTATAAGTTAGTGAAAAGTGCAGCTCTGTTGGAGGGTCCACAAAACGTTCTTGGGTCACGATTCCGTCCAGATTATTTTCGATGATACTCAGCGGCCATTTTGGTGGAGCATCCCGTTCAATCCAAGATCCTGGGTAATTGGTTCCCAAGAATAATCGTCAACATAACCGTTGTGTGCTGGTATACCAAATATAGATATATCTATCGATATATTTAGATATATCTATCGATATATTTAGATATATCTATCGATATATTTAGATATATCTATCGATATATTTAGATATATCTATCGATCTGAAACCATACCCTCATCTGCCGGCCCATAGGTATAATTCCCAATATCGTCAAATTATTTTCTTCCTTGCTCTAAATATTCTGCGAGTTGACTCTATTTTGAATGATCAACTCTCAAGATGACAACGTCAGAGCAAGATGTAGCGCGACACTAAAGCTTGGTAGAAGGGCGATGAAACGAACCATCGTCGCAGATACCAAATCTAAGAATTATTCCATTCCGCTGATCTCATCGCTAGTATTTTCAAGGATATTCTTGGATTTCATGGCAGAGAATAAATTGTACTGTACATACCGTGCTGTCCTTCCCTCTTCTGACTGTGAAGAGGGGTTCCTCGTCTATCTGCATCGTTCATAAAACATCCTGGCTCATCAAGTTCCGAACCCCCAGTATTCTCAAAAATCTAAGGAGAAGATGCTTTATCGCTCAAATCCTACCTGAATAAAAACTAGCTGATTTTTTATAATTTTTATAATTACGACGAGGGTTGTGTGTGGTATTGGGGGAAAAACATGGATTATAGTGAAACATGGTTAACGGCCGAATGTATTTATATCCTTGAACGAATAACTGTATCAGCTAATTCAGTCAAATAACAACCGTAGTTCCTGAATGAGACATTCTACTCAGTGGAGTGAAACTATTGGTCTCCATTTCAGCGAAGTAACTAATTAGCAGCTTGTTTAATTTGCTGATTGGAAAGTCAAACGAAGAAGATCTGAAACCAAATTGAGTAAGTTCAGTCCCATTGCCACCGTTTTCCAATGTTGTTCTTAGAAAGCTGAAATTAGACAATAACCATTCTGACATTATAAATCGAAAATGTATTCATTTAATTACTGAGAAATTCTGGCGGGGAAAGCTTGATGGAATATTTCTTCTCAGTGGACTAAGTAAGAAACGAGGAAAAGAAGATACGAGTATACCGGTGCATGGAAATAAAAAATCGTCCACTGTTAAAAAATTAACTAGCTCCCTCGCTAATTAATTGTATTCCCACTCGTACTCAGGTCATACGACAGTCCGAAGCAACACACGATTAATTTAGCTGTATATTTGTGTCTTTCCTTCCAGACCACATATGAACTTTACTACATAGTAATGAAAAATCCTATGTTTCGCCAAAATGTCAGATTATGAGGAAAATTATAGAGCTAACGATGATTTCGAAGATCAGCTACATACATAATATGATGAAAAAATTGATCTCCATTCTCATTAACTCCATATATTATATGGAGTTAAAGAGAATGGAGATCAATTTTTTTGTAAGGTGAACAATCTTCACAAATCGTATAAATCCAAATGCATGAACCGAAATTTGAACTTTTGCTTGTACTTCGAACTTTTGTTAGTAGTTATAATTTTTCATTCTATGATTTTACTACTTACCTACATTTTGGTTGAACTCAGATAATTTATACCAATTCAGAAATGTATATATAAGTATAGGGAAACAAAAAAACACAGCTCTTGAGCACAAAAGTATACATCGAGTCAAAGTCCATTTTGATAGTCTACAAATCCCATCATCGAACATTTTCCAGTCAGACTCATTTCATTAATCACAATCAGAAGGTTTCCTTACCAAGGCCAGTGACATTGAAATACCGTAAAGAGAGAAGAAAACCTATAGAAGATGTAAAGGCGTATTCGGATCGTGATGAAGGGAGTTGACTCTGAAGTGAGGGAATTCGATTCATTTCGTTTGGAAACTTCGTAAGTCACTAAGACAAAAACACGGCGATCGACCGAGGAACAGGAGAGTGGTGAATTTGGAGAGGGTGGAGAGTGAGGACATGAGGGTCTTTTTGCAACGGCAGATTGAATTCCTCCTTCCTAGTAGTCAAAACATGATCAAACCAAACGGCGAGAAAAAGATCTGGGAATCACCGCTACCTCCTTCCCCTTCCGGAATCCACCTCTTTCAGAGGAGTTTCGAAGAAAATAGGCTGTTAAAATAGCGTCAATGTTCTCACATAATTTTTCGAAATGTAGAAAATATTCTTTTAAGGACGTCCCTCAGTTGCATGACCTCTTTATGTTTTACTAATCAGTCTCAGGCCATTCCGGGTGGTGATACCGAATAATCACCCGATTTCTATTACTCCAATAGCTTGGGATTTCACAGGTTTATTGGACTTAGAAATTATAATGGACTGGTTTATGGTAGAAAATATTATTCAAAGCATGTACTTGCGTAATCATAATGAATAGATTTTCGAAAACTTTCCTTCCACCAAAATTCGGATGATGAAAACGAAAAGGTATTACCAACTAATTGATTGCTAGATGCGAGCAACACATACAATGAGAAGATATGGTTCTTGTTTTTCATGCATTACTCAACAATGTTTTTTACAGTATGTTTTACTAACCAAAATCGATATGTGGACGTTACTAGATACCGGTTCATCCGAAATCAAATTTAAAAAATTCCACCCACTGCCCTACGCCGTCAGAAAAGAATTGGACATTTCAAAACGTCATATCTCAGAAACTTAGGTATATACACCTAATAGTTTCAGGTAAAATTCAAATACGTCACGAATTTTCGCTCGCTCTGATTTTCTGAGCAACCCTTCATACAGACATGTCTAGACTTCAGTTTTGAATATTTGAACTGGAGCTGTTCCGTGGACACAAAAGCTATCGCTATATGTCAAAATCGCTATATGTCAAAAGTTCCACCGTATGATAAGCGCTCACGTTGACGTTTTTTCTCGGTTATGCACAGGTAAACGCTCCCGGCTGTCAGGAAAAATTCTCCGAATGAACATCTATTCAAATGTTTACAATAACTCTATAAAGCGGTGTCCGACACCTCCCCTACGTGTTCTTTGTTGTATTTCCGACCAAAAGCTTCAAGTAGATTTTTTTTCACACAAAATCCGACTTTTTCCACTTTCAAGATTTTTTCGTGAATTTGACCTTACTCCAATAAAATTGCCATAGCTCCCTTAATCTTCTCAGAAACATTATCATAATACCATTTATTCGTCGTTATTTTCATTTTTGGGCAGGAGTGTTGACATTAGAAAGAATAATTGAACTAGGAAAGTTTTTCTTTTTTTTTACCATTACCTACTAATTTCTGTTCACAAGTTGCTCAGAATGTCCTCTTTTCTGTCGAATGCTAAGACCCGTTCGTCGGTCAACTCAGCGTTACATAGCGTGAAATATTACCACAACGATGACTCAAAACTCACAAAGGTAACCTTTCTCGTGAAAATCCAAAGATTTAGCCCGAAAACACGTTTTTTTTCACATTCAAACCTAATTTTCTCTCTTGATTCAACAGCAATAGATTTTTGATGGATCCGTTAGAAAGCTGACCTTTTGGCGTATTTTATAGCATACCTTCACGATTCTGATATATATGTCAATAATTCTTAAATCAGAATTGTGAAGGTACCTATGCTATAAAATACGCCAAAATGCCGAAAAGGAATTTAGTCAAAATCTCAAAATCAGATTCAAGATACCAAGTATTTAAAAAATAGGAGAATTTGAGATTTTTTAAGGGAATTATGGCAATTTTAGTGAATTAAGGTCAAAAACACGAGGAAAATCTTGAAAGTGGAGAAAGTTTGAGTGGATTTGAAGAAAACGTCTACGAGACACTTTTGGTCGGAAATTAAATGTAGAACACGTATGAGAGGAATCGGATATCACTCGCGTTACACCCTTTATAACAGAGTTGACGAAATTTGTTTTCTCGTTCGATTCCAATGTTTATACATTGAATATAGTAAATCGGAAATCAGCTAACTTCAGACATCGGGTAACCGTTCATTGCTGATAGGAATGTCGAGGTTAGTCCAACTTGAGTGCTGCCTTTGGAATTTCAGGGGTCCGTCTCTACTTCAGAAACTATCTTGATGTTTTCCTTTGTGAGAATGCAAATTGGGAAAATATACCACGAATTTTAGTTTAACGGGGGATACTACAAGTCATACATTTCTCGTGATATCTATAATACATCTTATAATACTATATTGTGGAAAGCACAAAATGTTTTTTTTTGCACTTCCGTGAGTTTTAAAAAATAGCACATAGACAGTTTTTCGGCCGAGGTCTTCAATGGTATGAGCCGCGAGGAAAACGAATAGAAGTAAAACCGGCGTGTGAAATTGCATGTACACCGAGAAGATTCAAGTAGATAAAGTTGTTAAGGGTGTCCCATCATTTTGGCTTTCTCACTTGTTCCATACATGGTTTGATCTTATCTTATTCGTTGCCTCCTTCATCTCGCTTCCATCAGCCAAATGAAAGGGCGAGATGACTCGCAGAGATATACAAATTTCCTCCCGACTTTGTATCTAATTCATGTGATGAAATAATACAATATTCCGTCGTATAACTAGTTTTGTGGGTCCAATACTTGCCCTTAGACTTCGGAGTTGGAAAACTAGATTAAAAGTTAATGAGGTAAAGTAATTTAAAGACTGAAAGGAGGAAAGTTTCTTGGGCGGAAACCTTATTTTTCACTGTTTTCTCCGGAGAAACTAAAACAGGAAAAAGTGTCTAAATTAACTTTTTTTTATCACCCCCATTTAATTCATCCGACTGTCCGAGGGAACATTTTGTTGGCGGTCCCCGAGCTTTTTTTTTATTTTTTACTAAACGCCGGAACTCAACGTTTCAGTTTTCCCATTTCGTTGGTTGAATGTTCATTCACGGAGTGTTCTGATTACAAAACGTATTTTATTTTTCCATGCTTTTGCCACCTCTGTTTGTATTCAAATGTCTAGCGAAGGCTTTCACAAGGTCAATAGAATATCATGGTGGTCATTTGAAAAGGGAGTTCGTCAAAATCTCTCAACCTGAGTAAGAATGTATTTAGACTTTGGTTCCAACTTTGCTAATCTCAAAGAGAGGAGAAAAACTTTGTACTCCCCATGATTTGAAATAAGTTTGCTGAGTTATGAAACCTTTTTTAATTAACGTTGGACTTTTTGTGAGAATGATGGAAGTCGTATGTTTTGGCAGTCCCCAAAGCTAGTGTATTGAGCGAACAAACTCTGTCATCCATGTGCAATCTAAATGACATTGTGCAATTTTCGTTCTCCCTATTGAGCTTATGGCACTTCAAGAATTCTCTTCAAGTCCCGTACGATGTTGAATTACTTTTCCCCACTCGTTCAATGTTTTGGGTTTTTTTGGGATCACCCCTCAGAAGCTAATTATCCTGTGGTGTCTGCATTTTTGTCAAACCTCGGTTTGCCGCTCAATTATTACTCGGAATCTTCTCCTGAAATAGGTAGACCAGTTTTATAAATCATACAGAACATTATACAGAACTATTATTCCAAAAGAACTCGTTATTCTTATTCACGTAACTCGTTGTCTTCTCTACTTCTTGTTTCATTGCTTCCTCTCAGATATTTGCCAAAAAAATATCCTAATGGCTTCTACGTCGCTGTTTATTGTGGATCCAGTTATATGGAAAAATCCACAGTCATGCAGCATAGCTATAAGTGCGAATTTTCGAAGAAATAACTGGTTTTATGTCAAATGTCTCCATTGAAGAACATAATGTCTATGAAGAACATCTTAAGTATCAACCACGTTTCTTCATCTTCAAAGTGCTCCAGTTTGAGGATGGAATAATATATCGCAATTCTGATTTCACCATCGTGCCCAACCCAAAAAAATCTTTTAAAACGAGGGGTCACTTGTCAGACTGTTTCTTTTTATCTCAATTCTATCGAGAGTTATCGTCCGGAGTGACGCACACATAAACATATAATATATATATATACATTTTTATGGATAAATTCATTTTCTTCAAAATCACGCTGAAAGGCTTCTAGTTGGAAACAATTGGAGATTGATGAGTGTTTCGATTTTGCGTTTTAACGTTAACGAACCTAATCTGTTCAGTTCCGGCCAGTGTATCTTCAATTAAAGTCTTCAATTACTACCTGTCATATACCATAGAGCCTATTACATGGATTGATGCGGATCCTATAGTAATTCAATCAAAAGTTGTTGTGCAAATAACTCCAGTTTTATCCCAAAACCCTTAACATGAATAAAGAACAGTACTCAATAATCACTCTCAAATTATATCAATCAAACCAAAGCCATCACTGATTCATTCAATGCCATGCTCTTGTTATCTGTAATAATCTGCCAAAGTTATGTCAATCCCTCTCCAGCGAACACTTTCAAAAACGTGTATAGCTTGAGAGTTAATTCCAAATTATCTGCGTTAGTATTCACCTTTGCTCACCGTTCCAAACTTCGTATCCCAGTGACGGTCCGAATAATAATTAACTCGAGGGTCAGGTCCGAGATGCAAATTTTTATTATGAAAACTGTGGCTTCCGCTCTCACCCAATGTTTTGTTAACGGAAAACATTGCTGGGCGTTTGTATGGTCGGCAGAATTCAACGTGGATGTGTTTAAACGTTTCGTTGAGAGGTTGGTAGTTCTCCCCTCCATTGGGTTGAAGGGACGAATTCCTCATTAGCTTTTCCCAGAGATTTTTCCATCAAAATGAAGTCAAACCCAGCTGTAGTATATTCTAAGGTTAACATTAGTTCGTAGATGATGTTAACATTGTTTCATTGGCTAGTTAGTAAGTGATGCGGCACTTGGAAACTGTCACTTAAATAAAAGCACATTTGAGAATGTGTCGATCAAATTAAAGTGGAATCAGATTATAACTGCATAATAGGTATGCATATTCCCACACGTATCTATCCAGCTTCTTCTTTCTCAACTATTTTCTGAAGCGTTGTGAATTCTCAGAGACATTTATAGTTATTATTCATATTATGCAATTCACAATGCTTTGCAAAATAGTTGAAAATGATGAAGCTCGATAGATATGTGTGGGAATTGAAGTACAATCAAGTCATCTGATAAGCAACATAGCTTTAGACTGTGTAGGTACTTATATCATCAACATGTATGAAGTGTATTGCCATTCATAATTTAAAATGTCATCTGAGGAAGTATTCCATGTACTGATGAATTGACATGAGCGTTGCAGATCGAACTTGTGAAAATATTAATACCTAAATTCTCAACATCTTGTAACATGAGAATAGTTAATGCGTGAGTAGATTAATGGAGCCATAGTTACACCTGCCAGTTTGACTGATTGGAGTCCTTTGGTATTGAAAGTATTGATCGAGAGGCAGTTAGAGTCGGCCCAGGACTTTATACTACTGAAACTAATGGACTCTTGAATAGCCACATTTTATATAATCGTCAACGAAGAATGGCGAGTTCCTGTCTTTATTCTGACAATGTTATTACATTGATTTTTTTCTTTTCGTATGATAACGCAGAGAGCGAATTTGTATTTTGGCATGTGTACGTCCATGGACTAATTTTCAGCATGTGATGTCTGTGTCATTGTTTCATGAAGATTGATTAGGCTGTTTTTATGTTTAGCTTTCACGCGTAGGGAAGCACACTCTCACAGGCTATTACTCTGAGAGCGACTGATATGATTCTTACTCTCCCTATCTGGCTCTTTGCACTTTTTAACTTGCCATTCTTTATTTTCTTCCGAAGCATCTAATGGATAGCGGGATGAGTAAACTAGAAAGACACTTCACCCACATCGATAAAGAGATCATTTATTTTGGAAATACAGCAAATAAAGTGGTATTCAATTGATTCCATTCCATATTTTCAATGTAAATTAAACAAATTATTTAAAAAAATACTGCATTATTTTACAAGGGCAAGAAGAAATGAATATAAATTTTTTTCTCACTGAGCTTGATAGAATTGGCACATTTCTCTTGCGATTTCTGTTGAGTTCCAGAAAATGATTGTTTCTGTGATTGCCTTGGACAGAAGCTATGATAGGAGGCATGAAAGAAATTGCACGAAGTTAGTTGTGTCTGACTAAACATTCTTGTCCATTTGCAACACAATTGGCTTTCTATCACAATTAATCAATACACAAAAAAAAACAGGATTCAACAGACTCACATCTGCACTGCTCAACTTTATCAGTTCTATCTTCTGTTATAAGCACGTCAACTGAAGCAAGTTTATGTTTCCCCTATTCTCAAAGGTTCTAGAAAAACCAAATCGACTCGAAAAATGTAAAAACAACTATGCCGTGAATTATGCGAGAGCCGTAAACTTTCAAGTGCCCGTATCTCCAAAACACGGATGTCGCTTCGGTCGCTTTTGGGCGTGCCTCCTAAAACTTCAACTGATAGAATAATAATTATTCATCAGTTGAAGTTTATTATTCCAACGTTTTGATTATATTGAGTGTATAATTATTTTCTTGCTATTTCGTTTGAATAAATATGTTTTTCTTCTATTACGTCCAGCATATTGCAAGTGTAGGTACTCTCGCGACTGATGGTTCGTACATCAAACTATAAGCAGGCCCCACTCTGATTGACGTTATGTCCAAACCGATCATAAAGCCGTCTTTCATTTCTTCTCAACTGTCATCAGGTGTAGATAGATATGAAGAGAAAAAGCAGAGAATCGGCTGTTGTTGTAGATAACCAGTTGAAGATTGGAAGTTTCCTTTGAAACAACGTCGTTCAAGGTGACGATCGGCTAAAGAAAAACAAGTTGGTCTGAAAACAGGAAGACAGTAACTCATCAAGTCCATGGAAAGGAAGTCCGGGGAAGGTTTGCTGGCGGCGGAGGAGGGGGGGGGGGGTTGTTTGTCACAAAGGAGGGCTGACGAGGGGGGCCAAGTTTAGGGAGAAACTGAAAACACATAAAATAAATGAAACCAATACCTTAGCCCCGAATATATCAGCAAATAAAAGTTTCGAGATGGCTCGTGGCTTCTAGCGCGGAGATGGACCTTCGCGAGGGAAAACAGGGGATATTTACTTGGAAAGTTGGAAGCTCTCAACTTAACCATCAACGTATCAAAAAGTCTCGCCCAGTGTTATTATTGTTGCAAGTTGGGGCTGAGGCCTTGCGCTGAGTCTTTTTGTCTGCTGTCGCCGTCGTATAGGAGAAAATAATAAAAGCCATTTCCAAGACCCTACTTCCCCCGTTTATCGCTCTTTTTTTAGCTCTAGACAATTTTTCCCCTCTTTTTCACGTGCACCCAATCTTTTTGAGGTAAATACAAGGCACAGAGGGAAGATCGGAAAAGATGAATTGGAACATCCTGTATTGATTGCAAAAGTGACAATGCTGAAGTTTCCTCACAAATTTCAAAACCTACATCATAATGATTACCTAAGAATAATTCACGTTTGCTATTTCATTAGGTAGAAACTAACCCCAGTAATCTAAATTCCACAATGTTATGATGAATTAATGAGTGATGAATGATGAATTCCACAATGTTATGAACAGGAAAATTAAAAAAATTGGTTCTTGCATATTTTGAACTTGGAAATGATGGAAGCAAAATTATAGACAGGCTTAACGTTAGCTGTTCAGATTATAGTCTCAGATAGTTCATGAAAATGCAACATCTTGCAATCTTATGAGGAACTCACACCTTTTATGTTTCAAGTTTTTGCATCTTTTTGTTGATCATAATTGTCTACCGAAATCAAATCAAATAGGTATGTTTTGATGAAAAATGAATGACACGTGCTTTTAAATTGATAATATAGTCCGGAGAATGATTGTTATTCATTTTTCGTCTATTTCAAAATTTTACCCATTCTCGGTGAATTGATTGACCAGCTTGTCCGGACCACAATCCAAAACCCTCATCATCGTCTGAAATGCAAGAGATTCGACAATCATACGTATTATAGAACTACCGCCATATCATACGTATTATAGAACTACGCCATATAGAACTACCGCCATATTACGGTTTAAGGCTATATGCATTTTCAAACTTTCACTAACGTCAATTGCGAGGAGCGCTTTTCCCAACACCAACATGAACAGCTATGATTTGGGGCCATGGTTTTTCTGTATCCTTCCACTTCACTAGTTCATGTTCTCTAGGTTTTTTCGATCTTCATTGTATGAAAACTGCAGTCTTTTCAAACTTATTTCAAGCCTTCAGAACCGAAAATGGATAACTCCTAGTTGTCAAATTAGATATTTTATTTTCCTCTCAGCGAGCATTAATCCATTCCAGCACAATCATTTTTAATTTTTCGTTGAGAGGCAATTGCATTCGTTTGGAGGTTTGACGCGGTTAGAGCTGGGGTTTGGTCCGGAAACTCTCGGGACATAAAGTCCTGTCCTTTCCTGATCTTGTGAAAAACGAAAAACGTTTTCGAAAATAATGGGACCTATCACTTTTGATTCTGAATAATTAATTTCAAGTCCACTGCGGTCACTGGTTCTATATATCTGGAATATCCAACAGTCAAATGTCAAACGAAAGAAGAAAAAAAAGTAATAAAAACGGTGGCTCTTCGTGAGCTTTCGTATGGATCTCGAAAATGTAGCTAATTCCATCTAATGAGGATTTACTTTAGTCCGGACGCCGTAACTTTCGCATTATGGAACGTCTATGCAATTATGATGATTTAGCGCACAACCTCTAGAGTGGAAGCATAATTTCTTCAGCCCTTCATTAGTCAGAATTCATCAACCTTATAGTATAGTATGCGTCAGAGGATAATCCAACCGAAAGCCTCCAAGTAAAAGAAAAAAACAAATAGCATCAATGTTTCGGAAATCCACCATCTAATTGTTTAAATAGCGACGATTAACAAACAATTCCATACGATACGTTTTGTCTCCTCATCACTGTAACGTGTACATGTCTGAAGGACATAAATACAAATAAAATCCAACAATACATGACCATAATGAGGTTTAACCTACTGGTCCATGAGGAGAGTCAGGTGTATAATAAATATTTCAGTTTGGTACTTTTCATCCATTTTATCTCTTTGCGACGCTGAACACGTACACGGCGATTAAAACCCTAAATAGTAGATGAAGATGAATGAGTATGCAATTTTGCATAGGAATGCCTTGCGTGCACTTGATCAGATGTTCATTGAATTTACTCCTGCCAAATGGAATCTCGTTATTTTTCACACATAAATTCCTCAGTAATGCCCTCGAGGAAAGATTTCTTGATGTAATTTTGAACTTATAACCTCAATCCGATGACGATTCAAGTTGCGGAAAAGCTCCCGGCGGTTTTAAATTAGGTACGTTTACCGATACGATGGTTGGCAAACCATTTCCCGCCTATTTACACCGGGAAATGACGAACCCCAAGTTATGATATTTTTCAATTAAAATTAACACCACAATATCATTTTCACCAATGTACAGCTGCATACGATGAACTTGTAATTTCGATTGTAGATTTTAAATCGATAACGACCATAAGTGACCATAATGATGTCGACGTGACACATGGTTTGCTCATCGATATTAGCGTGTTACAAGCTATTACGTGTTTAGAAGTCTTAGTGAACCACGAAATTCAGTAGTATCGATGGATAAACGGGGTTTCCTCTGGTGTCAAGTGTAATTATTGTGTTGAGTTGGATTTATGTCCGCTTCGAAATACAAACTATTAGTGAGCTCATCGGGTGAACGGGACGAAAATAGCTCGTCGGAAGGAATGACACGGGACTAAAATAAGACACGAATTTCACGGAATAATGGGCCCCTTGGGTCATGCCTCGTAATCACAAATCGACCATTCAAAATGGGTCCCTCCATATCCTTGAATAATGAAAAAGGATCGTCAGTTGAAATTCATCCCGGTCCAATGCAACTCAAGCTGGCACTGCTACGTGGGCCAGATGAATATGTCTGCTTGGAACTAAATGAGCTCTCTCGAAATCTACTAGCATCAAGTTTTCAAAATATTTTCTCATCATTGTGGGACGACAAAACGCATTACATTTCCGGCCATATTGAGGTGTAAACTGTACCCAAAAAAGCACCGAACCACCCGTTCATTTTTTATTTTTTAGAAATGTTTGGATGGCTTATTGAGGTTTTTCATAACAATTTGTGAGCGTCACCAGCAATGCCCAATTAGCACTGTCCTTCAATGATGTAATTCGGGTTATGGGATAGGACCAGTCCCGCAATGTTCCTCGAAACCTTTCATAAACCTATGTCAACGGTGTATAATAATACACAATTAGGTAATCGTAGGTGAAAAGCTGTTTCAACGTGAATGAAGAGGCACTGGGTTTAATCATAGAACAATCTTTGTATCAATACAATGATAATGGGAACGGAGAGTGCAGTCCGTCTGAACGGTGAGTGACAACATGCTCACTCTGTTGAGCGACAATATAATTACTCGTCGATAATATTTACTGAAAATAGGAAGGGATTCAAAACTAATTTTGAAAATCTCAGGAGTTCCATACGGAACGGTATAGTATTTAGTTCACACGCAAAAGCAGACCTCAGACGAAAATACGACAAGGACAGTAAAGTCGGAGGAACTTGAAATTGTACCTGTTACACTGAAAGAACTTAAGAATGAAATAAAGAAGAATATCAATGCAAAAAAGACACCCGGATACGACCTCATAACAGGTCGAATAGTAAAAGAGCTCCCTGAACAAGCTATAATAAAATTACTCCACATTATCAATGCTACGTTCAGGTTGAAACACGTACCAACTCAGTGGAAAGTGGCTGAGGTCATAATGATTCCCAAGCCAGGAAAGTCACCAAACGAGAAGACAGGATATCGCCCTATATCCCTCCTCCCTGTCATGTCAAAGCTCTTTGAAAAGTTGCTGCTTAAACGGCTCAAACCGATAATAGAAGATAGAAATCTGATTCCAGATCATCAGTTTGGATTCAGACAACGCCATTCTACAATAGATCAAGTTCATCGCATCACTAACATCATAGAAAAAGCCCTGGAAGGCACAAAAATTTGTGCCAGCATTTTCTTAGACGTGGCGCAGGCCTTTGACAAGGTTTGGCATGAGGGATTAGAGTACAAATTACAGAGGGATCTCCCAAGCCAATATCATGTGCTCCTAAAATCCTACCTTGAAAACAGATATTTTAGGGTAAAGCAAGAGGACCAATACTCTCGCTTGAACCCTATAAAAGCAGGCGTCCCGCAAGGCAGTGTTCTGGGCCCTATACTCTACTTACTGTACACACGGGACTTACCACATCAAGAAGACACAACTATTGCTACATTTGCAGATGACACGGCTATCCTCTCTATAGGAGATGACGTAGAAACAGCAACCCACAAACTCCAGGCCTCAGCTGAGAAGATTGTCAAGTGGACTAAAATGTGGAGAATGAAGCTGAATGAATCAAAGTCAGTACACATCAACTTCACAAACCGGAAAATCTCGGCCTTAGAAGTCGAGGTCAATTCAAAAAAAATACCGTACGCTAACTCTGTAAAATACTTAGGGATGAACCTTGACTCGAAACTAAACTGGAACAACCACATAGAAAAAAAAGAAACAAGAACTAAATATAAAGTTTAGAAGGATGTACTGGCTGATGGGAAGGAATTCTCATCTTTCTCTCCACAGCAAGCTGCTCCTATATAAGCAGGTACTTCGCCCCATCTGGACCTATGGGATACAGCTGTGGGGCTGCGCGAAAAAATCGAATGTCAAAAAAATTCAAACTTTTCAGAACAAACTACTGAGAAGTATAGTTGGAGCTCCCTGGTACATGCGAAATGATGATTTACATCGAGACCTGGGAATGGAGACTGTGAACGAAATCATCACCAAATACGCGAGGAAGCATGAACATCGCCTCCACAATCATGAGAACCTGGAGATGCTCAACGTTCTGAATAACGAGGGAGAACTTCGGCGACTCAATCGAAACAAACCACTGGACTTAATTGTGCTGTGCCATTAGTGAGTGCAAGTGTAACCCAGTGTCCCTGTCTTTGCTCCAAAAATAGGCTAGACTTTATTGGAATTCTGCCTAACAGTGAGCTTGAATTATATGAAACAAATATTGCTAGATGAAATGTATATATTTTCAGTCGCAATAAATAAATATCACAAAAAAAAAAAAAAAAAAAAACACGCATACGGTTCAATTTATAACATTTTTCAAGACCATTCTTTTTATGACAAAGGTCACGATGAGCTACCATGAAAATTCGTCCGTCATGAGTGGTAATAAAACGGAGAAACGCCTGATCATAATAAGATTATTATGTATGATTATTATTATGTATGTATGATTTCATACTGGAGAACCACTTAGTCACACAGCTGTGTCAAACACATAATTTTGAGATATTGAGTTTGTTATTCTGAGAAAGTTCACTTGTCTACGGAATGATGGTAGCTTTCGTTTATTTGGTGGTAGGTAATTCCTATTATAATTTTCTTTGGG
The DNA here is from genome assembly GCA_963920205.1 of Stenodema calcarata. Classification (NCBI taxonomy): domain Eukaryota; kingdom Metazoa; phylum Arthropoda; class Insecta; order Hemiptera; family Miridae; genus Stenodema; species Stenodema calcarata. The sequence goes on along the minus strand of OY986048.1, from coordinate 44,773,355 downwards.
TGATTCCAATGGTTCATTATCGAAGATAATAAACCTAAAGCCGACCTGAGTGCGTACAAGTGAAAACCATTATATTGATACAAATAAATTTTAAATCATTCATCATTTATATGTACAAATGTTCCACTGTACAATTAGATAAATAAATTATAGACCGTCCATTTCATCCGCCAACACTTTCACATACTGTTCTCCCTATTTGAACAATATTTTAGCCCATTCCTCCGGTTGTTTCGTACAGTTCTGAGATTTTTTTTTTAAATTTGATTTTCTGATAATAATAATAAACGAAAGAGATAATAAAAAATGTGTGGTTGCGTAAGTGGCACCGAGGTGCAATAACACAAGCGAGGGGTTCCGAAAATGACAACAATGTAACAACGAATATTAATTGGAGAAAAGACCTACTTTGATTTAAAAAAAAAAAAAAAAAAAAAAACATCGCAAAATCTCAAGCCAATTGTAGCTGGTGTATTTATGCGGGAATCCCGCTCAAATAAATACATACTAATTTCATATTATGAAACAACGGCTTACGGGCGGAGAGTATAAGCTACTACCGGCGATTACGGGCTGCTAATAATGGCTACAGGGTTCAGAACACTATCACTGACGGGAAATAAGGCTCCAAAGCTTCTAAACCAAGTGATCATGGCGATTAGAGCTCCAAGAAGCGATATTCCGACTTTGAGGAGTTTCCGCCAGATGTGCTTTGAATTACATCCAAGTTTTCTACCCAATTTTCAATAATGAAGTTGGGTTCCATGTACCTCCATTCTATGAAGACTTTTAGGACCTTTCGATTTTTACATTTGGAAAAGTTTAACCCATTTCCAGCCAAGGATTGAAAAAACAAAAAATCAACGATTTCTTTACATTTCGGATTTAATTAGTAACTATAGATATCAGAAATACAAAGTTTCAAAAATAAATTGTCTAAGAAATACATAATACATACATAAGGGGTCGCGTCCGACCCTTTGGCCGGAAGCGCTAGCGCCAGTGATACCCCTTGAAGCACTCAAGGTGCACGCGAACAGTACACTTTTCGCAGATATAAAATTTACATCTACATTTAACCCTTTCTCTACTACGCACGAGATAACTCGGGCTGTATATGCGTTGCTGAGGTACTACGCCCGACTTTACTCGGGCTCGGAAAAACGTCATTGAGATCCTACGCACGAGTCTATTCGTTTTCTTCACTGCCTTCTAGCGGCACTTTCTAGTAACCTATTCCGATGATTGTTATGTTTATATCACAAAAGGGGGCAGCACAGTGCAATGTTTTGCTCAGCCCGTCATCCACCTTCAGGGGCCTCAGGCAAAGGTCGTGTGATATGATAGTGGTCCCGCCAGTGTCGTGTTTTGATTACGTTTTCGCGATTGTGCGTGTTATTTTGTGTTGACAATAATGACGAAACGAAGATATACGGAGGAGGAACTATTAGCAATATTGGAGGGAAGTGACGATGAAGGAGATTTGATGGCTGACTTGTTTCCGGATTTCGAGATTCCTTCAACTTCCACCTCCAATAATCATCTGTCTATGCACTCACAATTTATAATTATGTATATATATATATAATAATTGTATACATACTGCGAAAGGGTAGTCAAAAGTACAAAAAGCTAATGAGAATAGATACCTAACATAGTATGAAATAAATAATCATTCTAAATTGGAAATAAAGCTGTCGGGAAGCGTGGGCACTGAGCGCACAGTTTCATGTTTTCAGGGTGGCGGGTCGGCTCGGCCACGCCGGCATGCAGTAAGACGGGCGCGTCGAGCGCGGGGATTTCAGTAGAGAAAGGGTTAATAGACTTGTTGCTGCAGATTTTACATCTTCGCCTTGTGTCCTTCGGGTAGCGTATAATTAGGTGGCCTACAATATCGAACCGTGCGCTTGATGAGTGACAGCATGATGCTGGTGGACCCATTTCATCCATGGGACGGGTGTCACCCGATTCAAATTTTATCATTTCCCGCACGACTGTAGGTAAAAAGTCTATCTGGGGAATTGACTTTTCATTCACTCGATTATATATTTTCCAAGAGTTCGCCGATTGCATTTCCCAGTGAATCGGTGAATAGCGTCCACCACCGCTTCTTGAGTCTTACCCCAATTCTATAATTTGTCCCTCCGTTGTCGTGTAAATCCATTCCTCCCATGTAGCGGTTGTATTTGAAGATCATGAAGGACTGGTCATTGGAAACTTTCCCTCTGGTTACTTTCGAATATCATTCTACTTTTTTCAATGGAGTGGTGTTCGAAATATTACTCGCCACAATCACCAGATTCATTCCATTTCACCACCAGCAATCCTGCAGAGGGGTCGAATGCAGAATCGAATGCTCCTTTTCCTTTCTTGGGTCAAATGAGTTCAGCTTCAGGTGGTGATTCACACAATTACAAATTACTTGCATATATTATAATGTCCGATGTTTGCAAATGAGAAAAATGTCCGATGTTAATCGCAATTCAAGTTACGTGTATTTACAATAGTAGGTCAAGTTATTGACCCTATTGGAAAACACTGGGATGAGAGTACAAAACCATGCGGTATTCCCAGTCTTAATATTTTTCCCCTCAAAAGATTTTTTCCGAGTGGATGTAAAGAGACAAAACTATGAGTACAAACGAGAGGTAGGGTAAAAAAGGGATTCCGGGTGATTTATTCAGGTTTGTTGAGGTGAAGGAAGGCCGTTTAAATGGCGAGCGGCCTGAAATATAAAGGGGTGCAATGATCAGTGCACGAGAGAGGTCAAGTAGTGGAGCTTATAGCGGTACCAGCATGCCTCCGTTGCGGCGAGGCAGAGATGGTGGGGGATGAATTGGAGAGGGGAAGGCATTGTTCAAGTATTGTGCTGATGTAGAGAATCTGTAAACTGGTTCAGGTGAGGTGGAGGGGTATGTGGGTGGTCGTAGGAATGAGAGAGAAAAAAAATCTGATTTTTTCCTCGGGCCCTCTCCTATTATTACACTCCACTTACTTGGTAAGCTTCAGTTGGTTAATAATCTTCATAAAATATGTTTCTTGATGCAATTGAACATCATCGATGATTCCCATCGATGTTACAACGTCGAGGAAGAAGTGTTGTAGAGCATCGCTCATACCCACTTATCAATTGTCTGTTCCATAAATAACGCAAAAACATACGAGTATTTTAGACCCTCCCACATAATTGCGAGAGTCCTTGAGTTGAAGTGTAATAAAACGTCATTTGTTAGAATTATACTGAGTGAATGATGAAGAAAATCCAAGTTTGATCGATCGAGGTTGTTCGTAAAAGGGAAACACTGGCACACACAATTAAATGAGGAACTTTGCCAATTCTTGACACAACGGTTAAACAACGGTTAAAAACATTGAACAATTAAACTTAGCAACCAATAGCCTGCTGAACATTTTTGTGATTTTAGTTTATTTTTTTCGATAATGAACCATTGGAATTGACCAAGAAAAAAATCATTCTTATTAATGATTAATAAATATTGATAGGTAGTTATAATAATTAGTTACTAATTATTATTAATAATTATCAATATTAGTTATTATTAATTAACTCATATATGAAACCCAGAAAACTAGCATGAACTTTGACCCGTCAGTCTACTGGATGATTCACGTTGACGACCTTCGATCTGCTCCAACTTTGAGCCCTCATTGTGAACGAACGGCTGATCGTACAACGCTCCGGATGGTCTTAACAAATTCTAACAATTAAACTCAATTCAAATGCGAACAAAAAACTACCTATACCATTCTTCTTTAGTTTTTTGAGATATGAATTTTTCAAGTTGGGAAAATTCAAAAGTCGCAAGGATCATTGTGGAGTTGGTCCGAACTCACAAACCAAATTTCGTAATTTTAGCACAACGCTAACTCCGTGAAGGGCCGTGAACAGTATTCCAATGGTTCATTATTGAGGATAATAAACCAAAAAACTCTACAAATTCTTGACACAACGGTTCATCATCTTTTTTGTACAGATCACCCGTCTGTCTAGATCAGTAAATGATATATTAGTAATTATCATAAATTATTAGTAATTATTATCAAGTAATGTAAATTATTGGAACCTAGTAGTTATTAATAATAAGTAATAAATATTATGAATTGTTATTATAAGAAATACAACTGCACTCTTACAAGACACGAACCATAGTACTAACCATCATATCCGTTGAACTCAGGCTAAAAAAAGAAAAACAATCAGTGTAAGGTCTTACAGCAGACGTTCTACATTCAAATCTTCCTGAGCTCGAGTAAGATTTTTTTTTTCACAGCCCCGTGAAATGCGCTGAATGGGAAACTATAGCTGTTGTGGATTCCATATCTTGCGGAATCCGAGAAAATCGCTACTTGGGAGAAGTAGTACGACCCCCACCTCACTGCCTCACATTCCTTCTTTCCCATCCAGGGTTTCTAATTAAAGGAAATGAGTTTGTAGTAGGTGGGAGGAGGGCGATGAAGAGGCAAGTAGAAGTGTGCTAGGAAGACACAGAAACAGCCAAGAACAATCGCTAATGGAAGGGCGCGGGGGATTCCACACTTCCTTAATCCACTTTGCAGTTGCCTTCCCACTTAAGTAATGGGCAGAGAGGTGAGTTGGACTTGCGCTCCCCTCAATTACCATGCATGTGCCAATCTTCTCTAGAATCCCATCCAGTTTCCAGCCGTTATGAATCCTTATGGTTATTGTCTCTCTTATCAGCTAACATGGAAGGTGGAATGGTGGAATGCGTAGGTTGGTGCTTTAAAGAGGGTCGACGGAGTGATTTTCCACTCTCTCCAATTTTACTCTTTATAGAACAAGATATCCAAGAATCAGGAATTTCTTGTGGTTCGTGTATTCTGCATTTATTGATATCCAAATGCAACAATGATATGCTGTCACGATAATTTCCCGGAATATTTCGGTTGTATCGAGTTCACAGTGTAAAAATGTTATCTTTTAGTTGAGGTCAGAGCTGTATGTACAGAGTGCTACTTTCGTGAACACATTACTGTGTTAACTTGACTGATCCTTTACATTTCTGTAAACCCCCCTTATCTGATATTGGTTCCTCTTGTTCCGCATTAGTTTCCCATGAATCAAACCGTAACATTATACGTGAGACAAGTAAAAAATGAGTAGGGGAGGGATATAAGGTGTGGGCAATCGCGCAGTTCTCCCCCCTTTCCTAGATGAAACATTGCACTCTCCGGGATGCGAAGAGAAATGAAGTCAAACAGGGAAAAACCCTGAGGGGAACTACGTGGAGACCTGATTGTGTATAAAGACGACGAAAGCGACGAGATAATTGCCTGGGTACCAAGGGTACCATAGCCGAATGCTAGTTAGAATTAGAGGTTACACGTTGAGGAATAACGGGAAAATAACAATTTGGAAAGTGACTCTCCTGGGGGTTTAAAACCTGAAGGGACGCTAAGGCCTGGTGCACACGAGCGGCAATTATCGCGCGGCAACGCTCCGCCGCCGCAGTTGCGGTAGTGAAAAACCCACAGGTCAATGAGCCGATGCACACATGCCTGAGGTCATCGCGCGGCGCCGCGCGATACCTGGCGGCCTATTTTTGGAAGATATTGTGAGCGGTACCGCTACGTCAACATGCCGCTACTGCGGTCCTCTAGTACCTGTGTGGCAATCAGTCGATGCACACCCTCCCTCATGGACGCAGTTGCGGACGTGCTTGCTCGTATAGAGAGTGATCTCGAAGGATTCATTGAACAAGTGAAAAAATATCCCGAAATTTGGGATATTCGTCATGATTCCTACCATGACAGAACAAAAAAAAGATCTGCGTGGATTCAAGTGTGCAGTGTGTTTTGTGAAGATTTTGCAGGAAAAGGAGAAAGAGAGAAGAACACGATAAGTAAGTGAAAATCTAACTATAATTTTTTATAAAGTTGGTTATAATGAAAATTCATTTCATGCACGGTAGATACTAAGAAAAGTGTTGTAAATATAACAGTAATAATGTGTAAAAGCCACACTGCAAAAGCCTGTAAGTACAAAAATAACTTACAAAAATAACTTACAGTAACTGTAACCATGAAAAAAACTACAAAAATAATTTACAAAAACAACTTATTACTTACATTACAACTTACTTATAACTTACAAAAATAACTTACAGTAACTGTAACCATGAAAAAAACTAAAAAAAATAATTTACAAAAACAACTTATAACTTACATTACAACTTACAAAAATAACTTACAAAAACAAAAATAACTTACAGTAACTGTAAACATGAAACAGGTTACATACTTCAAACATCCATTGAAGAGAAATGAAGCGCTGTAGCTCAATTCTGTTCCTAGTAGCATGTGCACAAGGCCCAAATTTATCAGTGAAGCTCCAAACCTTATTTTTTGAAAAAATAGTACTTACAGGCTTTTGCAGTGTGGCTGTCGTATTTAATATTTATAGTTGAATGTGGAGCAAAAAGTAAAAGAAGATAAATAAAGACATAAATTCATGAAACACTCCAAAATAATCATTACATGTAGTCTCATTGCCATGGGACGCTCCCAATATCCGACTCAAAATAATCATTGAAAAACCTCCATTGCAAATTGTTTGTAAACCAAGTATGAAAATATAGCCTTTTTTCTCCGGTAGAGCTCCATCTCCGTTGACATCTGGACACAGACTGCGGCTTTTCTGACGCCCACGTGTGCACCGAAGGACGCGGTGGACGCGCGTTACCGCAACGTTGCCGCGCGATAATTGCCGCTCGTGTGCACCAGGCCTAACCCAGAAAAGGCGGAAACTACCTAGTTAGGTTGGGTGATGATAGTAAATAAATATGAAAATGTCACAAATTGAGAGGCTTCGGTAGAACTATTAGTATGTTAAGCATGCAGTACAGGTGGAGTCCACTGGCGTTAATACGAATTAACTATAAGTTAAATTTCCGTAATTGATTATTAGGCTTCTGCGTGCTCCCCTTCTAATGCGAATCACATTATTCCAAGGTTAGACTCAAGTTACTCTCATATCGGTCACAGTGTCCCCAATCCAAAACAACGGTTTATTATCTTCCTTGTACAGATTACCCTTCTGTCTATACCAGACTGTGTTGCAAATCGGCACCATACCATATTCTCACCGTACTCATACCATACCATACGAATTTCATTCATATCATACCATACTGTACTATACCAAATCATACATACAATAATATACCATACCATACTCATACCATGTCATACAAACCGAGTGAATATTGAAATGTCATCCATTTCTGACCTATATTTCAAATTTCAAGTATCTAGCTCATCATCAAAATTTAATTTGTTAAAACAAGTAGGTATTATTTAAACAATTTTTTAGACAAGAAACCGAGTGAATATTGCATTGTGATCCAGTTCTGAACTATTTTTAAAATTTCAAGTCAATAGCTCATCATCAAAATTTAATTTTTATTATTACTAAAAGGTATTATTTAAACAATTTTACAGATGAGAAACCGAGTGAATATTGCAATGTGGTCTATCCCCGACTCACGGTTAAAATTTCTAGACTGTAGTTTACCGGGAAGATGAAAAAAGGTAGTTTTATTCTGGGCGTCTGGGGGTTGACCCACGTAACGGTCGTTTTCGACGCGAAGTTTAGTGTTTTTCCTAAACCTTTGCGCGCTCACTGTGAACGAACGGCTGGTCGCACAAAAATCCAATTGGTCTTAAAAGATTCGTAATTTTTCAGGTCATTCAAAAGTGAACTAAAAATTACACGGTTCAGTCAAATATTTTTTTTTATTCGATTTTCTGAATCTACGTATCTTGAAACGTAAACCATCAAATTTTGAGGGGGGGGTTAAGAAAAATTTTTCTTTGGGCGATTCCAATGGTTCATTATCGAAGATAGCGAACCAAAACGCTAATATTTTTTACCCGGTTTCAGTGGTTCGAAATTTTCGAATAGCAGGACTGATCTCAAAATGTTGAGTATTTTATGTTTATTGAACATTTTGAAAAATACTTTACATTTAACAGCATTTGAAACATCACATCATCAGAGATCCTCTAATGTTGCGTGACTCCTGATTTCCATACTGAATGACCTCATCGTACTCTAGGTGGATAGGCAGAACCTGCGCGACTGAGCGGTCGTGTATGTTGGGTAGCCTCGAGTTTCGCCTCTCACGCGGATTGACCTACCTAGTGGATTTCATGAGTATGGACGTAATATTATAACTGGGTATCGATATGAATAATAGATTAAATGAGTATTAATAGACATAATCGATTTTATGAGTTTAGAAACTAATGAAGGTAATGCTGAGAAAGTGGGGCACTGCAAAATATTTCTCTACGCCCTTGTATCCTATGAGATGGGTTCTGAATATAGCAGATCAATTAAAAGATAGACCCCCATTAACCGCCGTGAAAACCCCTCCAACCCTCAATCGCGTTTGAGGGTGGCCATGTTAACAACAGTTACAAAGAGAAAGACTGGCCGCTGTCCAAACACCCAAATCCTCACGCCCCTATCGTAATTAAAACGGTTACATTCATTCAAATCGGGTTATAATTTGTCAAGCGTGTTGATAGATAATGTTTCCCGTATTATTTATAGCGTTCAAGGTGTCGATAAAAATGAATTATGATTTCGACAATATCGTTAGGTTATTTGAATAATCGACGTTTTTTATGGCCACTTTTGATTAATACAACCGAATTAGTCTAATTTTAATAAGTAATGATCAAGAGTTGATAACTTTTGGTTACTGTTTATTTGTCTCAATTCTTTGCCTATTGGGGGGTACGTAAATCCCTTCGAAGGGCACAAGTTCTTCAGGAGCACGGTGGGCAATAGTAAATGTATTTATTTTGCTGAATATTTCAATCTTATCATTTTAACCTGATCTCTATTTATTCATTTTTTTCAAATATAATTTGCCATACATGTAGCTGGAGTTCTCGGTGTCGTAAGATAAATGACACGGCAAGTTCTTTCCGATCGATCCTTGATATGAAGATGCCACTAATTACACTTTCATTAATAATAAACGTCATGTTTACCGAAGTTTGGTTGCCAATCGCAGTATCGCACGGTGGGACAAAGTGTGAATTTAAGACCCCAAATTATAATTGAGAGTTTTGTATACAGGAATGGGGAAAAAACTATGCAAATTCTTGACACAACGGTTTATTATCTTCTTTGTACAGATCACCCTTCTGTCTAGATTAATTATTATTATGAATTATCATTAAATATTAATAATTATTATCAAGTAGTGTACATTATCAATATTTATTGTTGGTCATTAATAATTGTTATGATTAATTTTTAATAATTATTGTTGAACATTATTTATTAACTCGATATTTGAAAAACCATGTGATGTTTGAATCAGCTGGGCCAGTTTGAAAATGGACCCGACAGGCTGCCTTTCGATTCACTCTCATGTTGACGATTTTCAATCTGCTCCAACTTTGAGCCGTCATTGTGAACGAACGGCTGGTCGTACAAAGCTGTAGATGGTCTTAACAAATTCTTAGGAATAAACTCTATCTAAATATGAAATAAAAAAGATACCGTTTTATATGAATTTTTCGAGTTTTGGAATTTTAAAAATTTCAAAATTCGTTTTGAACCCCTTCCCCTTGACCTAGAGTTATGAAAAGTTTCGAGGATCATTTTGGGGTTGGTCCGAACCTGTAACAAAAATTTCGTAATTTTAGCAGCAACAACACAAAAAGTTACAAAGGAACATAGTTCACGCGCCACCACTTATCAGAAACAAAACGCTGTACCACGATCTCAAACTTGAGACTCCTTCCGAAATTTTACAAAAAAATATGTCTAATTTCATCCGCCGCCACATCCAACACACGAACCCACTAGTTCCTGAAACGATGCTACTCCCTTCGAACCGACGACTCAGCCGATCTCGCCACATTCTTGATATAATCAACTTGGAGTGATAATTTATTTATATTCAGTGATACATTCATCAGAAGACAATTTTCTTTTTATTTTACAATATCAATAAACCCGGTTGACACCGTGTTGCAACCTGGAATAATTCTGTAACAGACTGGTTCTGCGAGTTAGATGTAAGTATATTATGTAAGTATATTATGTAAGTATATTATAATAATATATAAACAATTTTCAACCCCACCTCAAAATTTGTTGGTTTACGTTTCATGATACGTAGATTCCGAAAATCGAATTTAAAAAAAAATCCGTCCGTCTGCCGTACGCCGTCCGCAGCACTTTGCCCAGTTAGCGTTGAGCTAAAATGCTTACTTTTTTTTTAAAAATAATCTTTTATTTGAGACCATTGTAATTTACAATATTCATCAATGATTATATTATAATATACCCATTGAGGAATATTGTAAATTACAATGGTCTCAAATAAAAGATTATTTAAAAAAAAAAAAAAGTAAAAGAAGGCGATGGATTTTTTTTATTCGATTTTCTGAATCTACGTATCTTGAAACGTAAACCAACAAATTTTGAGTGTGGGGTTGAAAATGTTTTTTTCTTGGGCGATTCCAATGGTTCACCACCATAAAATAATAGTGGTGTACGTACAATGTAAATAAAATGAAGAATTCCAATAAAACAGTTTCCAAGTACCAACCGCGCTCGAGGTAGCATTACTTCGGTGATTCCGCGGTTCATTCCACCAAATTTCATTAGCAGGATGTTTTACATTGCAAATACAAAGTATAACTGTTGTTGACATATTTTCAAATATATTCAAGTCAAATTAGGTTTCTATTCTGGGAAGCCCGGAGATGAGATTTATCGTCGGAGTTTGTGACATACCCGTTATGAATTAACTGTGAATCTCAATTTTCAGATTGTCAGGGACAACCCTGAAACACCACACTGGTTTATAATCGATATCGTGAATTCGATTTATTACACAAATTCTAGTCAAACATTTCTTTGCGGATCGACTCGCACCCTGCGCTCTAAATTTCAGTCTATTAGGTCTATAATTATTGCATGAAGATGTAAAGGTCTTCCATAACACATTTGTGCGAGCACGTAACGAAGACCGACGGACAAATGCGGAGTCAAATTTGTTCCTTCAAGGACACTACTTTCCTTCGTTTCATACATAAATCTAGGAACGCGGTAGCGTTCCGCCCCGCCAAGCAAAGAAGTTGAGAAAACGAACGCTGTCGAGTGTATGTTTAGCGGACGTCACGAAACGCGTTTTCGAGGTATCCATATCTCGGCTCCTATTTGACCGATCAACTTGAAAATTAGTATGGGTCTTCTTTGAGTGTATATTAGACAGCCCTGAAAGTTTCAAATCGATAGGTCTAAAGGGAGCCGAGCTACATAACGTCAAAAACCCGGTTTTTCGGCCTTAGATTGTTCTTCTCCTTCTTCTCCTTCTCCTTCTTCTCCTTGTTCAGACAGGCAAGGCTGGAGCCTCTCCACGTTGACCGATTGACTTGAAATTTTGCACAGAGCTTCATTTAACCTTGAGACAGAGCCTTATATAAGATTTAACCCATTATCTCAACCCAAAAAAGTTTTAGAAACAAAAGAACAGAAACCTTAGGAAAATTCTGTCCACTTTGACGAGTCTACAGCCTGGGTAACAGGACCAATCGACTTGAATTTTTTTACATATCTTCTTTATAGCATGGCTCAGTGCCATTTGAACGAAATAAGCAATTATCTCAACCCAAAAAAAAATTAGGGACAAGAAAACTGAAATTTAGGGTAATTAAGGCTAATTATGGCCATATCTCGGCTCCTAGTTGACCGATCAATTTAAAATTTGGTATGGATCTTTTTGGTGTGGATAATAGAAAGCCCTGAAAGTTTCAAGTCGCTAGGTCTAAAGGGAGCCGAGTTATATAACTTCAAAAACCAATTACCATGTTTTTCTACTTTTTTCAGTCGGTCAAGGCTACAGCCTCTCCACCTTCGCCGATTGACTTGAAATTTGGCACGGAGCTTCGTTTCAAGTGTAGCAAGTGCCTTTTGAAAGATTCAAGTCGATATCTTTAAAGGGAGCCGAGTTATATAACTTCAAAAACCCGGTTTTTCACCCTTACCTGTACTTCTTCTCCTGTTGATGTCTTTGTTGACTGGGCGATAGCTCTGATAGCCCTCCCAGGAGAAAGGTGTAGGCAAGCCGGTTTTCCGAGTTCGCTAATATACGAGCTGTCAGATTCTATAAATAGACTTGAAGGGACAAACCGACGGAAGGGTTTACATACAGGTAGGACCCCTACAACGACCCTATCGGTTGCCTCTCTCACTAGCTGCCTATCGTCAACGTTGACTAGTTGTAACTTTCACCGCCGCACTAGTTGGCGCTGTTTTGGCAGCCCCCTCTTAATCAGTTAGGCATTTCCACCTTCACGGATTGACTTGAAATTTTGCACAGAGCTTCGTTTCAACATCAGACAGTGCCTTTTGAAAGGTTTAACCCATTATCTCAACCCAAAAACTTTTAGAAACAAAAAACTGAAATTTAGGCTAATTTTGGCAACTTTGACGAGTCAACAGCCTGGGTAACCGGACCAATCGACTTGAAATTTTGCATAGACCTTCTTTATAAAATGACCCACTTCAACAACAAAAAGATGTGATATCCCCCCAAAAAACACTCGAGATCACACCCGCCCAAGTCTTCAACCAATATTGCTCTCCCAATGTCGAGTAACTTCATTCATGGCAAGACATATCCCTGGTGTTTTCCAATTTTTTTCTATCCAGCGTTTTGCTTTTGACACTTCGTGAAAGGCACTCAAGGGAAGCTTAATCAAGTTGAGACTATAAGAGAAACCAGCGAAGTTTTCGTCCAATTGAAATTAATTATTAAAGGCTGTCACATTTCGCTTAAGGGGAAAGGACTGAACATCCGGCGAAGGTGCTAAAGAAACAAAGTAGCCAGACCCTTCAGAGGAGACAATTAAGTTTCCTTGTCTCACTCTCCTCTTTGCGATTTTTACTCGTTGATGAATATTTATGAAGGAAAATATTTTTCGTTTTTCACCTCTGCTGCGCCGTTTGTTGTGTTTCAGATGTCCTATTGGATTATCAGAATGTATCTAAAGGAAAACTTGAAGATTAATACAAAGGGACATTGTACTCTTATTATGATGTTCTTTCTCGAGAGAGGTTGGGACACTTTTTATAGTGTCTCTGTCCTTCTACTACGACACTAGGACCTGCCGTAATGAAGTATCCCCCCAATAAACACTCCGTGTAAAAATCACCCCGCCTCGCAAATATCATTCTTCAGAGGCCGGAAAAAGGTATGATATCCACTTTCCCCGCCCGCCCTTTTCCTCATTAAGGAGCTAAGTATAATGAAAAGCTTAACCACTTCACAAGCACCGTACCCCTTTCGAAATCTCCCCTTGGCGCTATTGCGAGACGTTTTTATTACTTCCACAAGCAACTAATACTTGTATAAAACGTTAACCACCATCAAGTATTAGTTGCTTGTGGAAGTAATAAAAACGTCTCGCAATAGCGCCAAGGGGAGATTTCGAAAGGGGTACGGTGCTTGTGAAGTGGTTAAGCTTTTCATTATACTTAGCTCCTTAATGAGGAAAAGGGCGGGCGGGGAAAGTGGATATCATAACTTTTTCCGGCCTCTGAAGAATGATATTTGCGAGGCGGGGTGATTTTTACACGGAGTGTTTTTTGGGGGGATAATTATGTACAGGTACCTAGGTATATTTTCATTCGACATCAGGTTCATTTGCTACCGGTTACTCACAGCACCCCAGTAAGCCATAACATCGTTGTCCTCTTCAGATGTGATTTGTATTGTACCTACTTCTTATGCAGGTTCTTACTTTTTTTTTAGTCGTCTTTACCACGCTTGACACAAGTGAAAAGTGCACCCGTAAATTGTGGCGTCTGGCAACATTTTTATTCGTTTTCACAAATGTTGATGTCACGCATTTGGGCAATCGCATCTTCGCGTATATTGGGAAGGGTGGGCAAAACCTATCGTCGCAATGCACATACGCTTTCCATCAAACGTTTAAAATTAGAGTGCCTCGAAGAAAAAAGTTTTGTCAGCAACTCACTCCGAATCAACTGGTTTGGCTTACTCAAGAAATCATCCTCAGCTTTCCGTTTTACCGCACTACGAACTTGTTCCAGTTGAATGTCCTCGGCTAATTCTGGATCGATTCTGGATTTGAAATTGTTTATCACGAACAGAACGTTTCCGCGTCGGGTGAAAAACTTATTCTGGATCACGACATCCATTGCAAACGAGTGACTGGGCGGTCGAGCTTATCGAGAGAAGTCAGCGCGCTAATCGGTCGAAAGTCATTACTCCCGTCAGGATTTCTGGGAGCAGGAATTAAGCTAAACTCATCATGACCTCTGAGCACAAACACATTGCTTCGCCACGGACCTTTCACTTCGCATCGATTCAAACCCATTACTCAAAAAAAAAAAAAAAAAAAAAAAAAAAAAAACGTGTAAAACCTGTGATGAAGTGAAAAATCGATCCATCAACGAGACTACACCTGTACCGAACGATTTAATTTTGTTAGATACGGTGATCTAATTTGCTTGAGAAAGTTGCTTACGAACTTAATTACTTTTGCATTACAGAGGCTCTCATTGGGTGGTATATAATTAATCCTAATGTCACCTATTGCTGTTTTATATACAAGTTATGAGATGTAACATCGTTTTAGGGGTCAACCAAGTCATTTGAACACTAAATTTGGGGCAATCATTTAATGATTTCATAGTTGGAGTGTTAATAAGTTGAAACGACTGCGGGGAAATCTGCAGGTCGAGGTGTGTGAAGAAAATTAGTTTTGCAAAAGAATTCTGTGCACGCACATTGGTGATGATGATGAAGATGATTTATACTCTATAGAATATAAATAAACAATGCAGTGGGGAAAAAATATGTTGGAAAGAAACGGGGTGGGTTTCCTGAATGGTGTAGGTTGTGGTAGTCGAGGGTACGCGTTAAGTGAGGGTGCTGCGAACAGGGGCAGGTAATGAGAAGGGGCTTCGTGTCTTATCTCTGCTAGCAAGTGGCTGACAGTACTCCTTCTAGTCCTCTAAAGAACCTCTTCTAATAGTAAGCTATTCCCTATAGTCAATTAGCCCTCCACCACTTCCACCCATCCGTTCCTGCTCCGTGAGATACAGCATAAAACCCACTTAACAGGTTAAGGACCGCGCAAGAAAAAGGTTGCCCTTAGATTTTCCAATACCGAGCGGCTCAGTTATCAATTTTTGCATCCTCACAGACAAAAGGGCCTATGTATTGATACTAAAACGTTTAATAATAGGATGATAATTTTAAATTTCTACATGCGTTTCATAAAATCAAGGATGATATTATGCGGACCGGAATCATGCGCACTGGTCCGATTAACTTGGATACGGTTACATTTCAACTCGTTACTCACACGAGGATGAATAAACACATTCGCTTTTATCTTTGGGTCTGTTCAGAGGGCCCAATCCAAGGCCCAATGGGTTAACACGAACAGCAATTTTTCACATTGAGCTCGCCAATAATCCGGCTGGCAATCCGCAGTTCATGGAACGAGATTCAAATCGATATGGAAAGAAGAGGTCTAGAGTAGGTACAAATTATACGAACACCAACAAAGGATGTTGACGATTTCTGACGAGTTAACGTTGACTACAGCAGTTTACGAGTAGGTTCAACACGGAATACATTGGGCGGTGGCACCAACCACAGCGCCATTTTGATTAATAAATGAGAAAGCACCAGTTGATAAATTGATTCAAGATTCCAACTCCATGATGAATGCCAAACGCTTATTTCATGTCAGGCACCACGAAGTGGTGTCGCTGTAGCGCCAATCTCTGTAATATTTTAATAGACTCCAACTCGAATTGCAAATAAAAATTGGAAGGTAGCTCAAATCGATCTCAAGAGTCGCTAAATTAAGAATGAGAATTTTTATTCAACTTATTTACACCACTCCTCCAGTTTCCATGCATCGGTTTCCATTCAACTACTAACAACATTTCAACTCCTCACAATATCATGTATCTATGGGGTGTACGGAATATAATATATTATTCTCCCAGCGTGTAGTTCTGAACCGCAAAACTGTTAACAAAACCGAGTACTTCAACAATGTACCGTTAACTAACAACTCTCAGACGAGGAATTTCAGTGTATTATTTCTCGATTTATGAAACAAACACCAGAAGCATTGAAGCATTTTTTTCCCCACCAAACGTTCTGGTCTGAAATGACTGTTTATTCATCGGACGTGGTGTTTTAACCAATATTAGTGAAACTAGTTTAGTTAGATTTATTCGCTGTAAATGTCCAATCGAAAAATTATGGGTTGCCGTATAATACTGTCTCGCATCAAGAACTTGTCATTTTTTTGAAGTTTTAGTCCTGTCCGTTGTATTTAGAATCGAGGTATCCGACTTCTTCTACTTGCCAATTAATTTTAATATGATTTAGACCGTTATCTACATTTTCCTGTCAGTCTGTGCATCATTCGGTTGTGCATCTAAAATTCAAAACCACTGGAGTTTCCGAAATCCGCTAGGATCAACTTCTGTCATGATGCTATTTGGGAATAATGTAGTTTTGAGTACGATAGGGAGACCTGCAATTCAGAAACACTTGAACTGAAATGTCCACTTGAAATGTCACATTAATTAAATGTAGTTCTGTGAAGTAATTGTACGTGGTGTACCGTACCGCCATCGTTCGTATTTCGCGGTTTCGGGGCTCTCCAAAGATTGTCCCGATCAGCTGATTACCGTACCGAAGAAGAAAATCATAATTATAATTCATAATCTGTCATTTAGTGATCTAGACAGAAGGGTGATTTTTGGGAACCCAGAGTGTGGCACATGAAATTTCATTATTTTTTGACGCTGAATCACGTGGTGATATCAGTTTTTTATTTGACTTAATTTACCCGATTTACCGCCTAAAACATGGTCGTTTTTCATTAAAAATCACCTTATTCTGGCTCTTGATCATTTTAGTTAGATGACTTGTTAGGCAGGCGGGTTGGTAACTAAATGATCTTGTCGAGACCATGTCGAGGACAAGATAATTTAGTTGTTTTCCATCCCTGGGCATTGTTTTTTGATTGATTGAATTTGTCGATCCCTGCTCTTCACGCGTCTTTCAACATGTTACATCGGAAAAACTGTTTGCTCACGTAATGAATGTTTGATTACGTAATTAATTACTAGAGAAAAACAACAAGTTTTTTGGTTTAATCAAGTTTGAATAAATTAAAAGTCTAAGTATAAAATAAATAAAAGTCTGATGTTTGGTTGGTTGGTTCGGAAAGGCGAATAGGAAATTGTGGCCCTCCTGGCGTCTGGCACATCGATAGTAACTGCTCGGGGTGGATTAGGAGTTCAGTTCGAACCAAGAGCTCGACTCATTTCTCGGTTTCGAACGCCGCCCTTCGTGTCACTGGGCAAGTGGCGAAAGCTGTCGTTCCATTGAAAAGAGATCGTCACCCACTTCATGGTTAATATATTTATACAGCGGAACTCGTGCAGGGTCAGTCGCGCAGTCATACACGGACAACTAAACCCTCTGGTACACGCGTCATTCACCCTAACAAACCTACACGCCTACGGCACCGAGTGACGTAGTACAGTTTTTCGAAGTATTTCAACTACTAGGAATCAGGCAAACAATTTCAATCGTTTGAACAAATGACGTAGGTTATTATTATTCATGGTAATAGGAAAAACATTAAATTTTTTATTGAAATGTCATAAACAATGACTCCAATAAAAAAATATTTTGCGACGGTTAAGCCACTCTAATATATATTAATTTCTTGCATACAAAACAGTTCAACAAAACTCAAAATGAGGGAAGAAATACAATTATTATTGCAAAAAAGTAAATCATAAAATACGTTATTGCCTTCATATGTATTAAAGAAATGTGTAATTGATAGAAACATGAATTAGGCATTGCTGAACTAAAAACGATCGTAAAACGAATGCATTAAAAATCAGTCATCTTTATTACAGCTGTTGCATGTGATTTTGAGACTACGAGTAGGTACCTAACTGAAATGTCTGAGTGAGCCCAAAACCAACATATTTTTTTATTTGAGTTATTGATTATGACATTTCAATAAAAAGGGTTTTCCTTTCAGGTATCATGAATAATTTTAATAATCAGTCATATGACTGACATACAAAGCGTTGATACTAATTGCATCTAACAGGCAGAGAATTCGTTAGAGAAGGGGAGAGTGAAATTTACTTCTAACAATAGAATCATTCTATAGTTACTCACAAAAAAATCATGAAATCTGTATGAAATTAGTACAAAGTGTAAACACGTGAAATCTGTATGAAATTAGCACAAAGTTTAAACACATGAAATCTGTATAAAATTAGTACAAAGTGTAAACACTAGCTGTATATAAACTTATTATATAATACCTGTAGAATGAATAGGGTGAAGTATTATCTTCATATCTTCATAAAAGAAAACCCTCAGCCGCAAAAAGGAATGATATCCATTTTGGCCGCCAGACACGTATAGGTATAGGATGGTCGGTGCTTCGCACCTGCCTATTGAGTGTGCATATAGAAACCTGATCCTCCTACCCATAACCACCACCACCAATGTTTTCCTGTTCCCTGTCTTCTTCCCACAACCCCCCTTTAACCCTCAGTCCCCCTCGGTTTCACCGAATATGTTTCCTCTGTTGCACCTGCAGGGAGCTTTTCGCTTCTTTCAATGCTGTTGGCGGGAGCGTAATCAGGGTCTCAGTCGCTTCGGTTTTCTTGGCGGGCGGGACGCTCCCGCGTCCCTAGATAATATACAGCCTGAAGGATCACCTACATATTTTCACGAAGGATGGAATGAATGTGCACAGGTGCGGCTCAGAGTGCCGAGAATGGATTCAAGGTACAATGAGTATCATCGTGTAATCTGCAGGTTTGGAGAGCCGAAAGGCCTACCTGGAAAGCATGCCGTCGCTTGAGGCTCAAAGAGTGATGGCCCAGCTCGGTTTTACAAGCCTCAATCGCCTCCAGTTTTACATCAGGGGCCAAAAGTATGTACCTACTGGAATTTGCCAATCATTGCATGAACTACAATGGGACGTAGCCGGAGTCAGTGGTTCATTTCATGCTGCTTTTTCCCCTCAACAAGCCATACAGCCAAACATTTACTTGGCGCCATTGATTCAGGACTACTCCGGCTCGGACACTCTGCCTGTTCTCGACGCACGCCAGTCCTTTGGGGACCTATTGACCTTCAGCTTAGTGGATCAGTGCCAATCAATCTACGAATAGGTCCTGTGTTCATTAAAGCTGAGGGCCTTTTCGCTGAACGAATGACGTAAGGTGGATAGGCAACCAATACCGCATCACCATACGACCACGCTGTCCATAGGAACAACTATTCCAGTAGTCCCGATGTGAAGTGACTTTATTATTCCCCCCCCCCCCCCCCCCCCCTACATTTTGCTTGTTAACATCATCAGCTCTCAGTTACTTTCGCCATTATTATTCATTATTCACTAAGTTTTTATTCCTTTTCTGGTAGGTAGGTACTTCTTTCTTTCATCGGCCCATGAATTATATATAATGTACTCCTAATGTACGCAACTCCTTGCAATGTTATTGTTTTTTGCAATAAAATTCTTGATTGATGAATGATTGAATGCATCAAAAATCAGTCATCAGCATCATAATTGCAGCTGTTCCATGTGACTGAACTTGTGGAATGACTGAGGTACAAAGCGTTGACACCCATTGCAACAAACTTCGGCTGAGAATTTGTTATTCAATAGAGAAGGGAAGAGTAAAATTTACTTCTGACAATAGAATCCTTCTACAGCTATTCACAAAACGAAAATCATCAAATCTGTATGAAATTGGCACAAAATGCAAACACAAGCGTAGGGTGTAACTCATGAATAGGGTGATGTATTAGAATATATAGCCTGTAAAATCACTTATATATTTTCACGAAGAGTGGAATGAATGTGCACAGGTGCGGCTCAGAGTGCCGATAATCGGACCTTCAACATTGAGGGACGGATTACTAACGAAAATGGTTCGGAGAATCAAATCCCCCCCTCCCCCCCCCAATGTAGCATCGTCGGAGGTTTTCCCGTAAACGAATACACGAGGACGAGACGACAAATAACTGGATATCTCGGCAAATTCCAAAGTTTAAGGTTTTTCTGGCACTGGGTGCCGTAACGTGTGTAGCAGAGGGTAAAACAGACCGTTTTTCATCATTCTTCAAGACATTTCAACATTTTTCATAGTTTCAAAACAAATAATATTTTTGAAAGATTTTACAAATTTTTCGCGTGTACACACTAAGTAACAAAACAATAAAATAAAACTCTTGAAAAAAATAAATGGTTTTTTGGTTTATTATCTTTGATAATGAACCATTGGAATCGACCAAAGAAAAAAACATTTTCCCCCTCAAAATTTGTTGGTTTACCTTTCAAGATATGTAGAATCAGAAAACCGAATAAAAAACTCTGCAAATTCTTGACACAACGGTTAATTATCTCCTTTGTACAGATCACCCTTCTGTCTAGATTACTGAATGATGGATTAATTAGGTATTATAATGAATTATTAGTAATAATCAACAATGTTTTATTTTATTTGCTCGATTCTTTTTCTTGACGTTTCACATGACTATATAATATAGCAATCTTACAGCGTGGAGGAACTTCAATAAAGTTTTCACCACAAGAGGAGAAAACATACACGATAATGACGAAGAATGGTGGGATGAAGTGATTGAGAAACAGCGGATGTGTACCTCCTTTGTAACAACATATTATTGCCACCACTCGCCAAAACGTGAAATCTTCCCCATAACGTAACAAAGAACTCAAAGACAAAAGCATAGAATTTCTCTGTCATATCATCGAGTACCATGTAAAAATGATTTAGTATGGTTCGGATATAAAACATAACCTTAAACTTTCTGGATCAACAGCAAGTTGCTGGAGACGAAACCGCATTGAAATGCATGCTCCTTGTTGACACGGGCGTTGTCAAGTTGAGGACAAACGTGCCAGGTTTGGGGTGGAGTTTCAAAAGCCTAGGAAGACGGATGCTCCATCCTTTGTCAACTCCAACGATTTTCTCTTCGTTCTCGCCTCTCACTATTGCGTTACGCAGCTCCGAACGTTGGAAAAATCTGTGAGTCTTCGTGTACGGAAGTTGCAATGAAGTGTACTTTCATATGATGGACAGGTGGGAATATTATTACAACGTTCAAACTGTGAAATCGACATGAGTGGTGGTCTAAACAAACATGTTCGTGTGTACAAATACACAGAGCAAAGGGCTGCAAAATAGTACATTACGTTTCATTACTTCGCAATTACTCGGTTGAACCAGTACAGTTCATTACACACAATAACGTCACTGTGCCCGTATAAAAACTAGAATATATTATCGTCCCACCTCCCATCATATTGATGTTCACTCGACCATTTCACTGAGAATGACCGTAAAATTTCAACCGTTGGTTTTTCCGCGTTATTCCCTATTGTATTCCTAAATGATTCGATAATATCGAAGGTGCATGGTGCATGGTACATTTTTAGTGAACTCTTTACGATTATATTGTAATCGTAACGATTCACTAAAAATGTACTATGCACCATTGTACCATGTAACCACAGTGACGAAACAAAAATTTATTTTATTACAAGAGCATAAGGGTGGGGATGGACCCGCGAAAATAATGAAACGAAATTACCTTACGAGGTTGGTAGAAAGAAAATGAATCTTTATTTGAAAAATTGAAAATAGGTGAATGAACTTTCTCAGGGGATCACTGATAAAATCAAGCGGTAGGCGGTACGATATGCTTATCAGTACTACAAAACTATATTAGAGTAGGTACTTACAGTTTCGACGGCCGTGGAAACTATTAGGTACCTACTACTAAAATGGTACGGTATAGATACAAATCTGATAGAAAAGAGCGGTAGACGACCATGTGGTTTTCTATTCGGTATAGGTTACGAAGGGAGGCGGTAGGGAAGCCTTCGAGCCCGAACCTGAAACTGATTGAAGAAACGAAAAGATGAGTTTCTTCCTGATGACTAAAATCGGTCTGCAGATTTTAGACATCGAAGAAGCATGCCGATACGATAGTTGTATGGCGAGACAGCGGACGGGAGTTCTTCGCAGCAGAAGTGACGACGATAGTGCCTCAGCTCCGAGGAGAGATCTGGAGTCAATTTTATAATATCTTGATGATGATTCGGTACGAAATTGAACGAGAGGCACGAGAAGGCATGGCGGAAAGGGAGCTTACCAGGAACTTGTAGATCTTCGAGAGTCAGATGGCGAATCCATGAAGAAAAGGGTACGATTTGATATCCAAAAACTCTGCAAATTCTTGACACGACGGTTTATCATCTTCTTTGTACAGATCACCCTTCTGTCTAGATTATTGAATGATTGTAAATTATTATTATTTATTGTTGGTTATTAATAATTTTTATGCTTCATTATTAATAATTATCATTAAATATTATTTATTAACTCGATATTTCAAAACCATGTGCTGTTTGAATCAGCTGGGCCAGTTTGAAAATGGACCCGACAGGCTTCCTCTCGATTCACTCTCATGTTGACGATTTTCGATCGGCTCCAACTCTGAGCCGTCATTGTGAACGAACGGCTGGTCGTACAAAGCTGCGGATGGTCTCAACAAATTCGAAACAATAAACTCTGTGACCTAAATGATTAACCCCCTCTAAAAATTTGTTGGTTTACGTTTTAAGATAAGTACGTAGATTCAGAAAATCAAATTAAAAAAAATTAAAAAAAGTACGCCGTCCGCGCTGTTTTGCCCAGTTAGCGTTGAGCTAAAATTGCGAAACATGGTTTCCGGGTTTGGACCAGCCCCACAATGATCTTGGAAACTTTTCATAACCCTAGCTCAATGGGAAGGGGTTCTAAACGAACTTTGAAATTTCGACACTGTCATATCTCGAAACAATTACCTGAACGGTGTTGTTTTTAGTTCACATTCGAATGACCTGAAAAATTACGACATTTTTAAGACCAATTGGATTTTTGTACGACCAGAAATTAGAGCTAGAGACTGGAAATTTTAACCGTGAGTCGGGAATTGACCACATTGCAATATTCACTCGGTTTCTTGTCTCTAAAATTTTTTAAATAATACCTATATGTTTAAACAAAATAAATTTTGATGATGAGCTAGAGACTAGAAATTTTACATAAAGGTCAGAACTGGATGACAATGCAATATTCACTCGGTTTGTATGACATGGTATGAGTATGGTACAGTATGGTATGATATGAAAGAAATTCGTTTGGTAGTGTATGAGTACGGTGAGAATATGGTATGGTGCCGATTTGCTACACAGTCTGGTATAGACAGAAGGGTGATCTGCACAAGGAAGATAATGAACCGTTGTGTCAAGAATTTGCAGAGCTTTTTACGTAGCTAAACAAGGAAATGAGGGAGGGTGATCCACCACTTGACAGACACCCAGTATAGATGCATAATTAAACTGACATTGATAGGTATCTTCCTTCCAGGTGAGTTATAACATTTTTGAAAATTGAGGGGATATTTTTTTCTTCGATTCCAACGGTTAACCATGTAGAGGGACATACTACTCATAGAACGCGTCTAACAAGGTGTGGCACACACCTTCTCGTATCAATCGAAGTTTCATATAATTGCATTGCATGACAGAGTTGGGGAGGAATTGATTACATTTATTACATGAGTATTTATCTACAACTTCAAATAAATGTAACGCTTGACTCACATTTTAATTTTCAACTAAAATTGAGGTAATCGTAATAATCAAATACGTTGTAGTAGTTTTGCTCTACGCTACATTATTAAACTACGTTACTCTAATTCTAAATTTTTTGCGACCAATGGATTTTTCATTTTTTGTGAATTTAGTCCTTAATTAAAATTATGGTAATTCATAA
Source organism: Stenodema calcarata (assembly GCA_963920205.1). Lineage (NCBI taxonomy): Eukaryota > Metazoa > Arthropoda > Insecta > Hemiptera > Miridae > Stenodema > Stenodema calcarata. Next base: position 44,749,387 of record OY986048.1, on the reverse strand, counting down.
AGTAATTGCTATCCCTAATCACAACTTCATGTACTTGTAATTTAATTTTTGCCACTAAACCATTGGTCCATGTAGCGTAATTTACGATAGTTACAACCAAGCGCTTGATTCGGATTAGATTTGAAATGTCTTTATAACACTTTTGGTTGCTCTTGTATGGCTATAGTCATACAAGAGCAACCAAAAGTGGTATAAAGACATATATATAAACTACTAACAGTCTCTTGTCAGAGCTTTCCCGCTAATTAAACTGGCATGATCCTGTGCTTATCGGCTGCCTGAATAAGTGGATATTGTGATGTTGTTAGAGGCTGAGTTGAACAGCTTTCAAGTAGGCTCAGCCGTATGTGTTTACAGGAACATGATAAACGCAATGGTGTAGCATATATGATAATAGAGTGAGCCATTCATGTCCGCCTTGTTATCAATGGTCACGGGGCGAATGTTAATTCTCCATAACGTCAACACTCTGTACCCTATTATAATAGTGGCTGTTTGTTAATCCGTTCCAAGCTATACTCTTATTACAAAACACACAGTAGCTTTGTAGTTGTTCGATTAAACGGTCATGGGACTAATTATGAAATGATGATAATTAACGAGCGTTGACTGTCTGTTGTCTCCAACTCAACTTGAATACCCTGGTGCTCAATATTCTAATCATTCTGACTTCATTTCTTATTATAGTCCGTAGTAGTCTTATAGCCCGTATACATCCTTCATAATTAATTCCTTCTTACTAATTCTCTTTCTATTTCTTACTATTTATATATGATTCTTGTATGTTACGGATAAATAAATAAATCTAAAACATCCGATATTGATCTATACAATCAGCGAGATCCATTGCATCCATTGGTCGGTGCAGCATTACAAAGAACGCCAACTGGTATGTGAGTACAAAGGGACTCATGGGAAACCTATGCATGACTTAGCTGCTTGCTGAAGACAAAAAAAGCAGAGTTTTTTCATTTGTAAAGTTTCTATATTTTGTCACATTTTCCCACGGAAAAAGGAAGTTGATATTGCAGATATGGCTGTGGAACTTTATGATGAATAGTTTCACATATCTAGTCCCTCAACATTCTCCAGTAACTTAAAGGTGTTTAGGTATCTATAACAATAACTATAACTAAAACAAATAATCTTCTTGGTTCTAGATAGATGGACTGCTTACTTTATGAATAAATTGTACAAATTCAAATCAAATTTAGAGTTAGCCACCTACAGCAATAATACACCACATATATTTCAGATATCTTTACTCACCATTGGAGGAGTTTGACCTTAGGTGTTTGACGGGTCTGAAACGAGGAAGAAAGAGGCAGGAGACTGAATAAAACAAAGAATTTCGCATTTGGTTTCATCCAAAGGGCCAAGTGGTTTGCAGGAATTCCCACTGCCTGGCGCGTATTTTTGTGTGGAGGGAGAGACACTGGAAAACAGTTCCTTGGAGGCGATCTCAAGGGCCAAGAAAATGGCAAAGGAGGATTGTGAGACTTTTGGCTTCAAACAGACGAGGTACAGACGATAGAACAATGAGATAGGCTAAAGCATTGGATTTTTATTGGCCTTGGATTACGCTGCTACTGATTGGAGTCACAATACCCAGGAATGCAACTGGGACAAGGAATTACTAAAAATCACCAGAGAACGATTGTTAATGGCATTGTTGATTGCTGATGATCGTTTTTACAATTTATAAAATCCGTTCATTTATGAAACAGCTGTTATTCATAAGCTGGAAGGAGTTATGTTGGGGAATTGTTAAGATCGAGGTGGAGAAGGAGTTACGCTAATGTCACATTACATATTACTCTGTTCTTGTATTTTGTTTCCCAATTACATAAATATTATTATGTTTAATAATAATAATATTAAGACTATTATGTTTATATATTTATATAAATGTTGTTTTACTTTTTCTTACACTCAAAACCTTGTCGAGCAATAGAGTACATATTTCTGCATGAGCATACAAAGATACACATGAATCTGGTTTTTCATATTGACTGGAGGGAGAGCGAGCGGTCTTATACATTCACAATGGTTAATTGAACAGTAAAACTCAACTTACAATAAAACTCCGTGGGGAGGAAATGGGAAAATAGTCCCATCAACAGTTCAGTAATGAAAGGCATGTTTTTCCAGTTGTTTTCCATCATAGGTAATAGTCTGAAAAAATATGGAGGAAGTTTGAGATTTTATATCACAATTTACTTCTTTTATGCATATATTTTTCGTTTTCAATCCCTAACCCTGGATTTGGCCGTATAGACGTATCCCATATATTGCTTGGGTAAATGAGAAGAATATTTTGATTCGATATATATTTTTGTATTAGTTACTCCTAAATAGTTACTTGAACCACCCAGACCACTAACCTACTCAGTTATGTTATATACTCCCAAACATTAGCGCACAACAACTACCTGAGCATTTTAAATGAGGATTCCACATTGAAAATTGAATAGGAAAGGTTTTTCTTTTTTTCTTTTTTTTCTTCATATTTGTGAGGATAACCTCATAGAAAAAGAGTTTTAAATGGTTTATTTTGGGTTAGTGAGCCAATTTAGTTCATCGTACTCACTTAAAACTTTTGAGGAGCGTTCTTACAACCACGAACGAGAAGTATAGGGAATACATTGCGTTGTGTCTAGTATATACAATAATTGTAATTATTACGAACGAAGATTCGAATTGGTAACTACAACAAACAAGATCGCAAAAACATCGCCGGTGAGCAAATAATTACTTACCCAACTTTTTAATCCGCCCCCAGAATCGGAGTAATCAAGATGGACGGCTCTAATTGTGATTAACCAATATCTCCAACCCGTAGGCTTTCTCTAACTTAATCCCACTCCCATGAAGTAAAGTTTTGTGAGTTAACCGAAACGAATTGGGTGGATTAGATTTCGACGTGCTTCAGTTCTCATTCATCATTGTGAAAAACCGATCTCGATTTTCCACTAGAACAGCTTCGGGCGGACATGGAAAAAGTCTGGTACTTTTATTAGCCTGAAATCCGCTATGCAAATTATGAAATATTTAACGAGATGTGTTGGAAAATGTGGCAATGAGTGGTAGAGAGTAAAATAGTAGATAATATCTACATATTAAGTAGATATGTCTGTACGGTTCATACAAGGGGATAGTTCGTCAATCCCAATTCGATTTAGCGTATCGCCCGGAAACTACGTATCTCTCGCGACGCATTCGGAAGCAGGATTTCGGCAGGATTTCGGTTTGAACCGGGCGGTTGGCAGAATCGTCCAGGTTCTGGGCGTCGCGCAAGGGATACGTTTGTTGAAAAAATCACGGTACCGACACGCTCTATTGAATTGGGATTGACGAGTTACGTAACGGAAATTTACTAAGTTGAACATGTTACATACCAAGTTTTGAGTTTGCTCAAAAGCTATTGAGATTGAATCTTATTGATACGTAAATATATTTCGTTGAAACGTAAACTCACCAATATTGGTTCATTGTTGACTCGTACTAGGCTTTGAATTATTCTCGAATTCCGTCTATTGAAATAGAGAGGACCGCCGTACAAATGTTCAGCTGTTAGAAAGCAATATCACAATTATATCAACCAATGTCTGTCTTTATTCTCGCAAGTATCTTCCAAATTAGATGCAATCGGGGAATATACTGGGGGTAGTCTGACATATATATATATATATCAGGGAATATATTGAGGGATGCTTGTCATCAACAGAATTTGGAAATTTGTACTGAAAGGGAAGCATGCTAACTAGTGTAGAATGTCCATATGGATGCATCGATTAGAATGGAACTTGTGGTTACGTCGAGGATAGCCCAACTTGAATGCAGTTGAAATGTCTGAATTCAGACCGTGATTGAAGCCTGTGAGATTGTGTATACTGAAATGAATAGAAAATGAATAGATAAATAGATATTCACTCATTCATTCAAAAATGACTGTTTTGTATCAGGCAGTAGCGATTTCATAGTAGCGATGCCTTGAAGAGAGCGGATTAGGGAAAGGTAGTTGACTACAACTCTTCGCGTATAAAAGTCCTTACTAAGGAGCTGTTCAAAAAAGCAACGAAGGAATACATGCAAAAGAAACAATAATTGTGTGTCCAGGTTTTGTACTTCGGTACATAGTTGTTTCACCTTGATGGGTATTTACAAAGAGCCAGCTTATCCTTTGTTTTATTGGCTGCCTCTCATTTAGAACAACGTCCATTATAGCATAGGATAGAAACGGTATAAACGGTAAGAACGGTAGCTGTGGAAGGAGATAGGAGATTCTCAACGTATCTTCGTGTAGAATCAAGAGTAAATTAGGGGTGTGTAGTCTTGCAGAGGGTTCGATCCTTTTCGAAAAACCTTTGATGTTTTCCAGTGAAAAGATCCAGCCCATACAAAGCCTCACTTCCTTCCTTTCCCCTTTTCAAAATGTTGTCGGAGGCAAAACTTCCGTTTATCGCCTCTCGTGGTAACTTGATTTCCCTCGCTCCCCTTTGTACAATCGTTTTCAATGTTCGAACGATATAGATGAAGTATGCTTGGGCAAGTTGATTACATTTTCACCCTAGCATCATGTTCCGTTCAACAATGGAACATCATCAGCAAATTAGATGTTGGTGCTAACGCCAACGATGAGAAACGCTTGAATCACACAATATAACATGAGTCTATATATTAATTAATGCGACATCGGGAACCTCTACCAATTATGTAGCAATGTCCCATCGTTACATGAGTATCCGTAGATCTTGCATCTAAACCTAGGTACGCAAACAAAACTAGACTGTTGACCTGTATGCGAATTATTCGTGATTGGTAATTTCTGTGCGGCAAATGTAAAGTAGTTGAGTTATCGAATTATTTAGATGTTTTCTCTCGTTATCACCTAACTTGGTAAAGTTGGCGTAGGTTGGAATCTAATGCCCCGAGCCTACCTTCTTTATCTCACTTTCTATGGGAATATTGAGTACCTATTACCGGTACTACTTATCCATACATCCTAATTTTCAGGATGATGGGGTCTAAATCTTATCTCTTCCTCAACCTTCCTGAATACTCCAAATTGTTCATGTTGAATCCAAAATCCCGGGTCTTCCGCGGATCTCAATTATTATTATTTCGGTATGTTTTTTTTCTGGATGTCATTGATACTTATTGACAAAATTTTTTTGTTTTAGACTCACAGAAAATTTTTCTTTTCACATTTCAGTCACTTTACCGCCGGTTGACGCAGTTTTGGGGAGAAGTGCTGAGCTGCCTTGCAATATCGAGCCAGACATACGAGACGATCGAGTCTACATGGTGCTATGGTTTCGGGAAGGAGAGCCCAAACCGCTTTACAGGTCAGTTGATAATCTAGAAACCTCCTCAATCTTCAAATATAACTGGTATTTCAAGCTCACTCATCGCTTTGCCAAAGCAGCTGCGTTCAAATTCATGTTCTTGACATGCTCTCCTTGAAATATTACGTGAATAATATTGCTGTATATTTAAAATGAAGTCCGGTGTAAAATGTTGATATCTAAAGCCAATTTGTATACTGACATAACGATATCATTTGTTCAAAACGTATAAATTATTAGAAATATCTTTCTTAGATAGAATTCTTCATTTACACACCAGGAACAAACATCATAGCTGCAATTATAAATCGTAATGTAGTTGCTTCAATGACCTACCCGTGCATTGGATACAATATTGTATTCAACGACATTTCATAATAGAAGTACAATTGGTACAAAGAGGTTAGTTGGGGTATTGTAATATGGTAATGGGAAGTGGAGGGCTACAGGAAGGGACATACCAGCCACAGTTTGATTGGAGTTAGTTAATTGGTTAGTTAGTTAATTTAGCCACGGTCCACGATGAAACTCCTTTTCCCCAATTTTTCTCTTTGACGCCTCGATTTTTATTAAGTGAGAATATCAATTGAACTGCCCCGTCGAAAACAATATATCAGTCAAGTGCGGATATAGTAAGGTGTAAAATTGCATTTTGCTCTGATCTGGACGCGTGATATTGCGACGAACAATGGTTTAACGAAGTAGATTAATCTACTTAACGATATGAATTGATGCTCCAGTACTCGCACAACAGCCGCTTATCACTCACTACTTCCACCAGCTTTATGCGCAAACTGGCTTGTTCCGGCTAGTATTCCCATTGTTGGTTGCTACGGAAACTAGTAACAAGTCACAAACATTCATTATGCACCTTAATCGCCTGAAACTCGAGATACATTTCGCACCTGTGTTTTTCACATCACTTAACATTAACTCCACGATTCTACGCGCATCCTCACCCTTACCACACACCATCTGCAATTCATTGAATTATTATAGAATAAGCAAACGCGCGCGAAATAGTATTAAGAGTAGAATTATAGGCTTAGGACTTGACTGTACAAATGAGATGAATTCTTGATAACTTCAGTAGGGAAGGGCGAGTGAGCTGAACAGCAGAGGGAGAGATTGAGCTCCAAACAGATTAAGGGTTCTTATCCTCCTACAGACTATACGATAACGTTTTAACTGTGAAAATTAGAGGATGATAGCCACGTTTGGGATGGCAACAGGAATACAAACCGAGCCAACCCCTAAGCGGAGACCCAGCTACAGATATATCGAATTTCACATTCGCTGCGAACAAGAGGTGGGACGGTTAGTAGGGGTTGGTCTCCTATTTCACGCAAGATAATCCAGATTCCCGGAAAATATGACAACGTGGCCCGACTGGAATAACTCCGTTTCGTAACTTCTGCGGCTAAGCAGAATGTTTTTATAAATTGTTCTATTTCTGGAAATATGAGTTGAACAAATACGTTTTCACGTAAGTATATCCTTATGTTCTCAAGTTGATTTCCTCAGAGGTAATCTTGGGATGGTAACACGGTTGCTTATGAGCAGATGTTTATATGATGACGATTACGATTGGAACCCATTGGATATCTCGTTCACTCTTGCGCAGATGAAGATTTCATTCCGATTTTAATGAAATTTTCATTAGCCTTCCGAATACGTGGTGGGGTCTCTAACGACCTCACGATCTTGTTTTTCTTTCCTCGTGAAACTCTAGGACATTCATCCTACGACCATCTGCACTGTATGGATGAGGTTATATTTACAACAATAAATTTATTACGATGATTTTTTATTAATCAAAAAACATGGTTGGGTTACCTCGAGATAGCTAAACTTCTGGAATTCAACATAATGGTTATCAGGAAGCAATTAGTCGTATTAGTTTGTACTTTTAACTTTTTTTTATTTTCGTGTGTCATTGGTTTTCTTCTTCCACAGATTTACCTGTGTAAATTTACCAGGAATTATTCACATTTGTTTGTGCACTTATTATTTTGTATGCACTTATTAACCAAATCTATCTTAAGATCAATCATCCTACCAACATGTTTTCATTATTGTTATCCGGTTTGGCCTCAAGTAACTACTTCCTATGTCCTTGGCCTCATCCTAATAATTTTAATTTAAAAAACATGCATTTAGTAACAACATTAAGGAATAAAGTAGTGGGGACGCCACTCGGTACTTGTTGCAATTTTTTCACCTGGTATTTGGAGGATTAAGGTCTAGAAACGACGATGAACTTCATCAAAATCAGACTGAACTCAGTCCTGTGTGGGCCAAGGATTTTCAGATACAAAGATGAAGGGCCATTTGATCGGGAAAAGCCTCAAGAGTAATCACAAAGCGTCTGCCACCTGGGTGAAACATCGGGTACAGAACTTTCCGATTCTCATCGAAGATTCATTTTTCAATATAGGTGATCGTTTAAGATGGCTGTACGATGTATGAGATTAGTGATATCTTTTTCCAAAGTACGTCTGTGATACATATTTAGTGTGTATCTTTATAATATTTGTAATTAAATATTTAAAGATGATATTTAAATATTTGAAGATCAATCGCAGAACCAAGAATAATTATATTTTCCTAAACATGCCAACATCAACAGGTGAGGGAATAATTGCAGGTGATTAATAATTTGGAATATTGAGTAACTGGATTCTGATTCTAAAACTGAAATAAATGACGCCACAATACCCCCCTCCTTAATAAAAAACCATATCTCTGAAACGGACTGGTGGTCGGGTAATTCTTCCGCTCCGTGTGGTCTTGGTCCTCATCACCCAGGGTGTTGTGTGTGATGATGCAGGAGTCGTAAGTTGTGTTTCTTCTTCCGTTGATGTTCCTTCTGGTGCTTCATCTTGCTGTGTTGATATGTGTGGCTGTGTCGAAGGTGTAGAAGCTGTTGTCCGATATGTTGATGATGCTGGTTGGAATTCGATTGTTCGTGTCTCCTCTTCTTGTAACTCATTTGGTTTCTTGTCGCCTAATGTTATCTCTTTAAAGAGACGCTGTAGTTTTCTTTCTTCAGAAACTCCAAAACAAGATATGAGTCTTTCTTTCAAAGTCTGGTATTTGTTCCCTTCAGGAGGATTTATGATAATATCGCTTACTCTTGTACATATATCAGTCTCTATAGAACCAAGGATTAGATCATACTTGTCTTCATCGATCGTTATCCCTTTAACTCTGAACTGAGCCTCGACTTGCCGAAACCAAATAGGCACGTTCTGTTTCGAGAAAGGTGGGGCCTTGAAATTAATGCACGGTTTTGTCGTCACGGGCGCTTCTTCAGCATAAGCAGATCCATCTCCAGCTTCTATCATCACGTCGGGGTCACCAGTTTTTTTATAATATTCTATAATATTCTTTATAATATTCTTTATAATATTTGTAATTAAATATTTAAAGATGAAACCTCTTCAATTGCAGAACCAAGAATAATTATATTTTCCTAAACATGCCAACATCAACAGGTGAGGGAATAATTGCAGGTGATTAATAATTTGGAATATTGAGTAACTGGATTCTGATTCTAAAACTGAAATAAATGACGCCACACATACTTGAATTAATCTGTGTATACAGTGTCCAGGAACTCCGAACATTATTTTTCTTAGCCGTTTTACGGTGCATAAAGACGAACGTCATCATGAATCATCTAAACTTTGTATCATCTCAACTCGGTATTGTATCAACACTATTCTGTGTAGCAGGTCATTCATCTAGTTCAAAGATAAACCAATAATCATGTACGCGGACTCCGAAAGAATATTTTTTCCTTCTGGTGAAAAATTATTTGAAGCCCCAATCAGTTTTGATTTTCTCAAACCGTCAGGACAATGGTGGTTGGCCACGCGTTCAGAAATGCCGCACCTTCAAGAACCTTTGCTGCCACGTTACCAGATTACGACGGCTCCAAATAACAGGCAAAAGGCACGAGGAATTGAAAAATTGGACTTTCTTTCTATCCATTTTCGTCTTTCTTTCACCGGAACGGTCTTTTCCATTCGAGCAAAAAGGAAACCTCTTGATGATGATATTTCCTTCTGCCTCCTTTCTGAATTTAATCAAGACGTAAAAAGCACCTACTTACGCAACTCAAAGCCCATTGCTGAAATTTGCTTTGCCGCAGCTTTCAACGATGGCGCAATTCATTATAGATTTTCCTCTTCGGCAAATAAGGATTTGTCTGTTTGAAGGATTAAAGTCAATAAACGATCATTGAATGCCGAATGAAAACCCCATCCTCGCCAAACGGATGGTAGCATTATTTGGGAATGCTGATGTTTTTTTGAGTTCAGTACCGTTAACGACATTGAACCTCTTCACTGACCTTAGAAAGACAAAAGGGTTCATGGTCGGAAATTCTACGACGTTATAACAAGTTGAACGTGTTAAACGTGCTAACTTCGAAACACACCGTCAGAGGAATCGACGCTTATTGACATACGAGTAATATGATATGTTAAGGATAGCAGAGCCTCAGGTTTGATCACATCGAATCGAGACCAAATTTCAGTGAGTTATCAATGCAAAATGGCGGACAGCCAACTGCTGATTCGCATTTATCGTGACGATTTCCAGTTATTCTTGATACATTATTAGTCATTTATACATTATTATTTTCAAATCTTGTTTTTGTACCTTCTTCTTCCTCACTCCTGTTATCACCTAACCAGCGAATGCTATGTACAAAATTTAGCACACCAGGGTTCAACACGGAGAGCTTCATAATTTCCACAGATTACGATTTCGAAATGCGACGTTTACCATAGTTTAGAAACCATAAATACCCCTAAGATCTTCCCATCACTGACTGTATTTCACCCAAATGATAACACAATGGGGGGCTTCGTATAGTTAGATGATAATAGAATGGCGGATGAAATTAGTAGCCGGGTGTACGATCCGTACGCGGACTGTATGGCCAAATATGCAGTTGTAGAGTTGTCTGAATGTCAATTAATCGATCAAAACCACATCTATACAAGTGCCTATACTACGCATATACGTTGTGCAAGATGTGTATTTGTTTAGATGTTTATTGTACAATGATAGGTACATCACAAAGTCATCTTGTAACAAAAATCATTTCCGAGGAGGGAGGGGGGGGGGGGTTAAATCCTCAAATTTTAAGGGGGGGGGGGGGTAAAAAAAGTTTTCTTTGGGCGATTCCAATGCTTCATTACCAAAATCCGTCCGTCCGCCGTCCGCGGCACTTTGCCCAGTTAGCGTTGTGCTAAAATTACGAAATTTGGTGTAGAGGTTTGGACCAATCTCACAATGATCATGTAAACTTTGCATAACCCTGCGTCAAGGGGAAGGGGTTCAAAACGAATTTCGAAATTTTAAAAATTTCATAACTCGAAAAATTCAGATGGAATGGTATAATTTTTAGTTCACATTTAGATATTGATTATTTTTTGAACTTTTTATGACCATCCGGAGCTTTGTACGACCAGCCGTTCGTTCACAATGAGGGCTCAAAGTTGGAGCATCTCAGAAGCTAACAACATGAGGGTGAATCATTCGGCAACCTCGGGTCATCATTGTTCATAATAGTGATTCGAACGGCGCATGGTTTTCAGATATCAAAATTAATGTTTTTTGCATCCGGGGGTAATCCCCCCCACCCCCCACCAAACGCTGGGGGCTCTAGATTTTACGATTACAGTCTACGGACTCAAACGAAAGTTGTTCACGAGGAGATACCTAATATACATACAAAATTTGCGTACTTTAAATAATAATAATAATCAATCTAACATTCAGTGTTCTAGACAGAAAAGTAATATACACAAAGAAAATAATAAACCGTTGTGACAAGAATTAGCTCGGGTTTTAATCGTTCGGCCGATATATCAGCGTAAACAACTTCGGTGCTTCATCAGGAGTTATAGCAATAATAACTGATTACAAAATTGGTTTACTGAAACTCTCTGGAACACCCATTTTCAGGTGACCAGTAGCTCAATGGAGAGTTTATTTCGGGGATGTGTAGAATATTCATGAGCATGAGGTGGCCTGCTCTACTGAACTGGTATTGAATGAGTGGATCGTCATCGATTATTTTAACATTTGAGTGTATGAATAATGTATGAAACACTGTGTTTGGGTATTTTCTCTCGTAACTCTACTCGACCATCCCAAGATAGTCCTGGTCACTCGGTGGATATGTAGCCAACTCGTTTCCATAAGTTGGTTGGTGGGTTGCACTTGGCTTGGCATTCTTTAGCCATATGACCTTCCTTATCACGACGCATTGACTTGGCTTTCAACGGAATGAACCGACTTACCATATTTTCCTGACCTCATTTGAGATCTGAAGATATTCGTAAGTGCAGAGGATTTAAAGGGGCAGAGGAGCGTATTGAACCAAATGCAAGTATTGCGGTCATCAAAAGGCCCCTACTGAGTTGAGCTAACATTTCAGGCTTCGGTTTTACGTCCATCTGCCTGCAGACGAGATCCGCCGTCAACTCAGGAGGATTGTTTCGCCGCCTTGGATTAGGATGCAGGGGATTCCAAGGGGGTTCCAACAGCCAACCTCCACCCCCGTGACAACACCAGTCACCAAGTGACGAAGCGCTAACTCATCCAGGCCATCGACGATTCCAAGTTGCTCACTCACTTACCTTTTCCGTGATGACAATGTTTCCTACGATCTGAATTCACCAGTCAGTGTTGGATGATCAATTTTGGAGTCAATAATTTTGAACGTCTGACTCATTTGAGTACTCAATCAACTGTATCGTCACGTAATCAAAGCTTATTTCCAGTAAATCCAGTTGTGGGGCGATGGACTTATTTGTTGAAACTTTTTCAAGGAAGTTATCGTTGATGGAAAATATTACTCTCACCCGCTTCCTAATGTAGTTTCGAATCTGTTGTACTCTTAGTTTTAATTAGATACTAGCACATACATTACTAGGAATAGCCTAGACACGTGAATATTAAGGTAGTGTTATTAGCATTTCATCAGTAACTGAATTGGGACAACTCTGTAATGTTGAGAATATTGAATTGTGATATAACTAGCAACTATGAGATGATGCACCAGTTTCAATTTGTATGCGCGCTTATAATATCTTAATGAATAAATTCGCCGGATTAGCGTGTATGAAGGCATTGCATGTGGAGGAATCAAGAAAATTCAGGTACCCGTGACAATGGGATTCTTAATATTTACACAAGTGACATGATGTCTAACTTCTGTCTCAGCGCTAACTTTTAGTTATTATAGCCGGTTTATTCGAAGCAGTTGGTGTTTGCCCTCACTCTTGTGCATAAGATTATAAATAATTCAGTGAATTGAGTTCAAGTGAGGAAGAGACGAGAGATCATGTTGTGAAGAAGGGGCAGAGGGGAGCACACATCCGTTCCACTCTGGAGTTTTGTCTCCCTAATTACCTCGAGTATAAATGTGAAAAGGGATGTAGCTGGTTGGGTTGGGGGTTGTTGGAGGTTGGGCGGACCAAGAAACAAGGATTCTATAATTTTAATCTCATTCGTGGCGAGAAGTTTCCGACTCTCTTGCTTTCTTCTTCCCTCTTAATAACTTTAGAAGGCTTCTCCTCAATCTTGCCCGCTTTTCCCTTCATGAAAACTACTACTGTAAAAGTTATCTGTTTGCGAATTCTGAAGAGCACTTTGCTTCCCATCTCGGATAAAGGACTGACAAATTAACTAAGGGGACTATTCTAATTAGCCTTCAATGCGCTTTAACTAATCCATTTCGTAATTCAATTATTAGTTTACGTAAACAAAGCGACTCTTGTTGGACATGTCGATTGGGTCTTTTGATCTGATTTATCTTTGCGTGCAGTGCCATTCTGAGAATTTGAATAATTCCATTTCATTCGACGTAACAGACAATCTATCGGGCTCAATGTAAACATGGCTGTTCAACACGATTATTATTACATAAACATTATTGAATTCAATCCTACAACCGGACGATAAATGTTCAAGTTGGTTGTATAGAAACCCACATCCTCTCATTTCCCTGTCCGGTGCCTTGTCCTTCTTAGTCAAGATAGACCTCAACATTTCAACTTCCCGTGGATGGCCTTATACTGACTGGATCGAAGTCGGACTGTGACATTTTCCTCCACATGTTCAAACATATTTATGCTTTGGAAAGATTGTACCTTGTAGTAACGGATTGAGTTGATTGGAGTTGAAAGATCGGATTGATTCCATATGAAATGCATCAGTTCACTTCCGGTAATTGTGTATATCATGCGTGAACCTGTTATCCGTGTGAAATCCACTCATTTCCGCTGTGGACACAGGATTGGTCAATATCCACTCGACATTTTGAGGAACGTAAATTGGGCCTAGTAATAACTGCTTCAGGTACCTTTTTTACGTGGTCTTCGAAGTTTTCAAGAAAATCTCGGATCACAAATGTGTGTATATGTTGAATAATGACACATGATACACATGTATAGACAGATGATGTCTGTATAGATCGGCATGATGGATGACTGAGTTTTGTATACTGCATTTGAAGAAGCGTTGGGCGGTGGGGGTTTTTCTAGTGACGGGAAGGGGAGTTTCGAAATTCACCATATTCTTTACCATGTAAATGAGCCAAAAATACCAATCACATATTGTACGAGAAGAATGCAATACTAAGAAGAAGCGATAATGATTGAAGCTTATTGACAATATCGATTTGGAGTTGTTACACCTATCATTACTGTCCATGTAGACCATATTTTTGTCTTTGGATTATCCTAATTTCTTCCCATTGAAAAACCGCACCGTATTGTAAAATCACACCACAGTTTATTCTAGGGACGCGGGAGCGTCCCGCCCGCCAAGAAAACCGAAGCCCTGAAAACCGAAGCGACTGAGACACTGATTACGCGACGGAACAAGTTGGGTTTTCACCATCCCGTAGCTCGGCCCCCTGAGTGTCTCGAGAGTTGATTTTTTGTACACCAACTCTCCAGGGGCACGTGAGGACGTAAACTAAATTTCAGCTCTCGGGAACATCAGGTGTCGGGGGTATAACAGTTTTAAAACCACTATTTTTCACGTTTTTCGTGTTCTTCTTCTTGTTGTCGTTGTCGTTGTTGTCGTTGTTGTTCATTGACGGGGCTACAGCCCAACAGACAAATCGGATCGAGCTGAAATTTTGCACTCACGTTTGTTATGCTCCAAGGGAGTGCCTTTTGAACCTTTTTTCTCCCTCCCCCCATTTCCCTCCCAATTAGGGGGGAAATAGTAATTTTTAGGAATTTCAAATGGTCATAACTCCTTCAAAATTGAAGCTTTTTCAGATTTTCTTTTTTAGTTGTATTCAGCTTTTGAAATTGTTTAATTTGAGATCAAAATGAGCTTTCTAAGCGGTAAAATGAAGGAGTTATAGTGATTTTTTTATTTTCAACAATAACTGCCGCCAAAATTGATGGAAATTGGTGCGGTTGGTCTTAAAATGTCCGCTAGGTTGTCTAGTATATGCTCAATAATTTTGAACTAAATCTCAATCGATTCGACTAATCTACAGCCAAAAATACGTGAATAAATTCCACATCTACTGATTTGGCTAATTTCCGAAAACATCAAAGTTGAACGGTGGTCAGAAAAATTGTCGTAGAGTGGCGCCTGTCTAAGGATGGATAGGAAATTTTATGGGCTTTCGAATGAGGGTAGCACACTTTGCCACTTTTCCCAACGGTTCTCGAGTTATTTGCGATTTTTGGTATAAAAACGTGCGTTTTACGTTTTGCAAACTTTCTCTTTCCACTTTCTCTTCGACACCAATAATTACAATAATTATTATTGTAATGATTCTCAACAACAAAAATTTGCACAATCCCCAAGAAAAAAATGCAACAAATTTTCAAAAAATTTCTAATTCAAATTCATTCAAATTTCTAATTCTTTCTATTTTTTAAATTCAATAATAAGAATAATTGTTTTAAAGTTTAATATTTTTTTAAAATTGTTACCTAATTTAAAATTATTTTCGATTAATTAAAACAATTAACAATTTAAAAAAATGTAACAAAAATTATTAAAATTTTAAAATTATTAAATTAATTAAAATTATTTTAAAACTACTATGTAGCCAATTCGCAAAAATTTTAAAACTACTTATTTTTCAAACACATTTCAGATAGGTAACAAACAATAATTTCCAAAAAATAATTATTCTTGTCACAAAAAGAAGAAAAAAAAGGCAAATTAGTAGGCGTACTAATTTTTTACTAAATTTTGACTAGGAAAAAACTTCATTTAGGAAAACATTTACTAGTTACCTCGTAGGTACTTTTGTTAAATTGAACCGTATTGTATAAGTACCACTCGAAAACTAGCCATACAAAAAGATGTGATATCCCCCCAAAAACAACTCCGTTGTAAAAACTGGCCCGCCAAAAAACCTCAGCCGCAAAAAGGAATGATATCCATTTTGCCCGCCAGCCACATATATAGGATGCTCGGTGCTTCGCACCTCGCTGTTGAGTGTGCATATAGAAACCTGATCCTCCTACCCCTAACCTCCACCGTCAATGTTTTCCTGTTTACTAATTACGTTCGAGAAATACTCGGCCCCTATCGAACGTTCATTCATTCTATTTACCACAAAATTCGACCCCCCCTCCCCCCTCCACCATGCCATGGACCGTTTGACTCTTTGAAATGCATACGAAATGATGCCAGATTTGGATTCTTGCCTCATTCAGTTATCCAATTCATGGAATAAGTGACTCGGCCCAAACATTAGGTTAGTCTTTCATTAAACCAAGACATTGTACCCTCTAAGTAGATCAAAACATTTGCCAGCTAATTGGCCCACAACACATACTGTAAACTGTTAGAAACTCTACCGGGTATTGTTAAATTACATGGAGGTGTTTGAAATAATTCAGTGCAGTTTAACATCTGTGTTTGATACAAGGAATAAGTTCATTTTATCTCATCATTAGAAATGAGATATTATGGTAGTTTGTAGAATTTGTAGATAATCACTGAATGACTGATGAGGTAAACTGAAGTCGAATGAAAAAAAGTCTCGTTCAAAATACATAGTTTTATGATAAAAACCTTTTCAACTCAAGGCGATGATATATGACATGCCTGGCACAGGTAATTAGTCATCTGTAAGAAGTATCTGTTATTTTTAATATTAAATATTGAAAATAACAGATGCTTCTTACAGATGAGTCATTAACTGTTTCAGGCATTTCATATATTGATAATTGAAATTTTCAATTATCAATCATTACTTTTAACGAGTTTTCAAAGTAACAAACAAGTTTTCAAGTATTTCTAAATGTATATACTCCGTTCAAATTTCCGCTTGGTAGTTGGAGATCTTGAAAGTATTGAAGCCTAATCACTACAATTTATCTCGAAGAAGCCAACAAAAATTATCAAACTCAACTGCGATCGCAATCATTCATTACACTAGATAACACCTGGGAACAAATCTATCTACTGAGCATTTCGTGTAACGCCTCGCTAATAAAATATCATTGGTATCTTCGAGTGATCGGAAGTTTTCCAGTTATTTTACCATCAGAAGGCGAATTGAGGCGAACCTCACTCATTTAATCCATGTAGGCTGAGTTAAGGGCAAGAAGGCTCAGGATAGAGTGAGGAAGGAGTGTTTACCATCAGCTTTATTCGACACATTCTTTATGTATTCACACACCCCACGCTGGTAATACCCCACTTTGGATAAGTGGAGGTAACAACCTGGAAAACCCTCCAGGAGATCACCATTAACTATTTTGTCGACAAATATTTTAGTCCTCTGTATCAACAAAATCATTCCTTCAGCTCTTTTGTACTACTTGAATTCTAATTGTACGTCCAGGGCAGGTGCCGTTTCTGAAACAGGGTAGTTCGATTTTATTATCAAATGGTGATTATTGATCCAGTCCCAAGGCATAAACCTTGTGGTTTACTTTATAGAATGTTGCTATTTGATATCATTTCTGTAAAATACTGACAAAGGAAGTTTTATAAAGTCATTATTCGATTTTAGTGGGCTACGTACTGATTCTAGAGCAGGTTTGAAACTTTTTGAGCCTATTATTGAAAGATGGGCAAAACATCCATGAAGAAAACCCCAAAAGTAGAGTGACAAAGCTAAAATTTGTTGTTCTGAACAAATTATGTAAGTAACGAGTTACATGCAGCATGGACCTAGGAAACAAATTTAACGAACGACTTGTAGGGAGGTATACTTAACCGAAGATGCAGGACAAAAACTGTGGAGAACTGTACAGAACATTTACTTTGTCTCTGCGCCAGTGGTGGTACCTACTAATTACTCGGCGTATGTTAATAAAGCTCGGAATTCTTTTCAGTACTCCAAACGGCACGAAGAAAGACGTCATACGCCTATTGTTTCTATGGGCCAGTATTGGTGCCATGACCATCTCAATGTATGTTATAAAAAAGTCGAATTTAGGTTCCTGTAATTTATGAACCTAAATTCGAATTTTATATATTAACCCATAACGCGACACATGAGTGTGGGACACTCACACGGAAATTTTGAGTTGGTGGGTTGGCCACCCTGAGCGTCCACAGGGGGAGTGGTGCCCATGTAAATTGGGGCAAGTTTGTCTTCTACATGGTCCCGTTGGTCCCGCATCGCCAAGACAAGGTAAGTCATGATTTTTCAAAACCTTGTGAGTATGTCACACTCCTGGTGTCACCCATGTGCCATGTGAGTCTGGCGTACTCATGTGTCATCCTTCGTTTTAGCGAATTCTTATTTCGATATTTGCACAGTAAGTTACTAATGAGTGTTTACTAGGTAGTGAATTCATATTTCAGTCATAATGGATTTCGGTAGGTAGTGATTTTTTTTCTTTTCAATATTAACTATGAAGTTATCTTATCTGAGCACTACAGACAATTTTTCTTTTAGTATTACAGGCACAGGGAGACACGATGGATGAAAAGAACAAGATTTGTGTACCATTTCTACCATTTTTTAAATTTTAACTACCAACCTACTAATTAGCTTCGTTTAGTAGAATTTGGATTACGTGTTTTCCAGGTCAATTGTTCTCTTCAATAATTGACGATTATTAATTATTATTAATAAGTAAGTACGTAGGGGGGAAAGTTTGACTAGATGATAGATGTGTCTACTACTCACACGTTATAACATCCACTTCCTGAAATTTCATTGTGATAATTGTACCTAGTTTCAGTACCTAAGCCAATGAAGTATATTATATAAATTGGTCTACTTACCAAAGACTGAAAATTTGAAGATTGCTCAAGTTTATAAAAGTTTATTAGAATACATTTGTGCAACAAATCTATTTTTCTCCTATTTTTCTTATAACCACATACCCAGGGAGCAATAATTGCGTTTTCTTAGCTTTTTAGGCACCCCCTCGCCCCTCACCACGTTCACCGTTTAATACCCTTATATTTCTTTCCTCGAAGGTATATGAATTTTCCAACAATAACATTGTTAAAACTGGAAAATAGAAGGTGTGAGTGTCCCATACTCATGTGTCACCAGAATGTGTCGCGCTATGGGTTATATATTATAATATTTATTACATTACTATGTTATACAATAATACAATATTATATTGCTATATATTGCAATATTATGTTATTACAATATTATATACAGTAGTATCTCGGTAATCCGGCGTCTCAGAGCAGTTTGTTTACGAGAAGGAGCGAAGAATCCTAGGGCATATAGAAACGTCAAACTTCCTGTTGATTACATGAGCCAGAGCAAAGGGTGGATGAATAAGTCCGTATTCGCTGAATGGTTTAATAAACTGTTTAAACCTTCAGTGAAAAGATTTCTGAAGGAACAGAAACTACCACAGAAAGCTTTGCTTATCTTGGACAACTGCCCTGGCCACCCTGATGAAGATGAGTTGGAATTCAGCCGACATTTTATTCGTGTCATAATCTTACCACCGAATGTGACACCTCTCTTACAACCAATGGACCAGCACGTTATCCAGGCGATTAAAATGCAATACAAAAAAGTGTTTATTGTACAAAGTGTTGTCTAAGGACGAGAGTGTGCTTAAATTCTTGAAACAAATGAACCTGAAAGACGTGGTTTACTCACTTGTTAATGCTTCAACAAATCTTCGCGAGAAAGTATCATTTGCTCTTGGGAAAACCTATGTACATAACTACGTACATAATTATAGCTGATTTTTCAATGGTAACTGCGTTATTCCTCGATATTTTCCAGTAATCCGGCATTTTTGATAATCCGGCAGTGCTCTGGTTTCATATCTGCCGGATTACCGAGGGACTACTGTATTACATACCTAGCAATATAATATTGCTATGTATTGGACCGCCTCATTAAGGTTGCCGAATTATTCACCAGAATTCCGTGACCCGAAAAATCATAAAACGTTAGGTCTTGCGTAGTTCATTTCGAGCAACTTGATTACATGATCACATGAGCTTGTATACATAATTTAATTTCGATTCAAAGAAGGACTGTCGTACAGTAAATGGCCGTTCCAAATTACTCGAACTATTTTTTGTTCCTCTCAGTTCTCATTCGACTGATGACCAAGTCACTATCCCATTGAGAAAACACCCAACGGTCACGAAATTGGTGATATCACTGTGCCTTTAGGGGTGCCTAAGAAACAAGAAAATACGATTAGGTTTTTGAGGTGACCCTTGGATATCTCTGTATGCCTTTGCATCGATGTGACGCCGCGGAACGTTACTTTAAATGGCCCAGTGTATTTTTTTCATACTAATTAGGTAGACTTTGATTCAGAGTATTTCTTAGGTCGAGCAGCCATTTGGTTTAAAACCGGAAAAAAGATCTTGAAATATCTTGAAACGGTAGAATATTTATCTCAGCCGTTTTCTTGGCGAGCGAGACGCTCCGCGTCCCTAGATACTGTCACCATTGAGAACTTCCTCCTAAGCTCTGGAACAAAGCAGGTTTCCCAATTTTATAGAATAAGGACGTGTTTGTTATCGTTATTAGCCTATATCATTTTGAAGTAGGCAATATAGTCGTATGTTTGTTAATCCCATTAGTACGTAGATTACTTCAAAAGTTCGAAAATCACTTCGTACTTCATGACAATGCAATTCCTCCAGCTTTCAAACAACACTATTTGCCATAAAACATTTCCCTATATATTGCATGTGTTATTGCATGTGTGTACTTCCCAAGTACAAATATAAATATACTGTGAGATGAAGGAAATCGCTCACATTATTTGGTGAAAATAAAAACCTCCTCGAATTCATTCCTCAGAAAAATAGGATTATGTTATTTAACCTGAGATAGAAACCTTGCAAACACGCGTTCCTTCACGCGAACCACGAGAAAAGGAAGCTCTGATTTGTGGATGTTTGTTTGATCTTAGAAACGAGCTCCTTCTTGGAGCTCAATTTTTTACCCAGTTTTGAAAACATGGCATTCACACGGAAATAAATATGAAAGACGTTGGATAGAGGAGGGCTGGTAACCCGATTTGGTTTTGGAACATTCTTACACACTCCAATAACCCTCTCAAACCTTCGCCTTCCGCTGATAAAAGGTAAAGAAAAGCAAGCTGGGGTGGAGAGGGATAGAACGAGTGAGGGAATTTTTTCCCTTCTTTTTCATCCGAAATGCCTTGAAAGGATCCCAAATGGAAGCGGAGACGATCTCATTTAGTTGACTTGTATTTTCCTCCTCTACCATTAGCAGAACTGTGCGCGAACGCGTTAGACACCCGCATATTTCACCGAACCTGTGGAGTAACACTTGGGAAATATGCAGACGTGTGAATACACATGTTTGATTTCCGTATATAATATGAGACAGGTGTGAGGTATTGGGTGGCCCTCGATACAAGAATGGAATGAGGTGGAAACACGCCAGTAATGAAATTTCTATTCACATTCCTACGGTTTAAATAAAAAAGAAGACGCGGAAAAAATGTATGCACCGGTTTGAACAGTACAACTGTGTGTTTAATCCTACATTCTGTTAGTTAATCGAGAAAATCGTAATTGCTGCTTTCCAGAAATATTATCAACATTACACTCCGAATTCTTACAGCGGCTACATACTCGTACAATACTCAAACCCTCCTCAAACCCTCCTCAACCAGTCAGAAACCGACGACAATTAGCAACAGCGTCTGAATTTAAACGTTACTGATCTAAGGGATTCATTTGAGGTGAGTTATTACAACTAATACGGCCCTGCAGTTCAACTTGTTTACTTTCACAAATAACTTGAACAGATAACAATTCCGCCGGTTCGGTCGACCGTTCTAACTGATTAGATTTGAACCAACAGTTTGTGACACAGTACAAACTTTATTTGTTTATTACGTAGAAATTTATACTAAGGGTATTAATGAAATATTACTTCGTAACTGTTTCTTCCAGGAAACACGTTTATTTCATTTGAAGCGGGCAGTAACGTCTAATTATAACGATGCTGAACATAATGATGTCCTCGCTTGAAAATCAAACGGTCTCGAATTTCATGGAGTAATGAAGCTTTGAAGACATTTGATCCGATTATTGTAATTCCTCGTGCACCTTGAAAAAAGAGGATAATTTAACCTAATTTTCATCGTTTTCTGCAAATTTATATTGTTGTATATCGCGAGGAAGAACTTTCCGTTTTAGGAACCTATCGGGGCCCTACAGGATCCTTCTTGGGCATAATTCCCCAAAAGTTCTAAAGCGATAATACCAGGGCCAAGATGTTTTAAGAAACATTCAGCATGAGCTAAATTTGAGCAAAATTCAATTATTGAAGTGACCCAACACTATTGGGTCAGTCAACAAATACGGAACGACTTTCAGACACCCAGGTAGCCTCATACGAGTTTCATCCAAATCTGACTACTTTTATGTTGTTACTTTTTCTCGAAACAATATAAAAATGAAAATAAAGGTATGAAGTATAGGCAGTTGCACTTGGACCTTTCAAATTTCCCTAAATTAGCTGAGAGCTTTCGAGAAGTGTCGTCGTACTGGCAGATTTCTTGCTTTCTTCCCATCTGCTATATATTAATATCTTTCATGAAGGTGTCAGGGCGAACTTTCGGTTTATGCCCTTGTAAACCCTATAAATTCATCTGAAAAGGTTTGACACTCTCCTTGGATTGATTTCCCTCTAGTTTTTGGAGTTCATACTACTTTTTTTGAAACTAATAACATATTCCAATTTTATAATTGGGCACTGATGGGAGTTGGAAGTTGATAAGGTTGTCTATAGGAGCCTTAGTGCCAAGGGTAATACGTTAACATAGGAATGTACTTCGTTCACCTTTCCACTTTATGTTGACAAATTCGTTCATTTCATAATATATACAAGTTGTACTTGTTGGACTGTGGTCCACTAGTTAGGTATATGGTAGTCATCAAATGAAAGGAAGTTTCAGTCAAAATAGAACATTTTTCTCCATGTACCTACTGCGTATCTTACTGTGTTTACTCCATTGATCGCAATATTCACAAAACCTACTTTCCTCGTAGGTTTTTTTTTTATTGTTTTAATCCCGCATTTGACAACGCTTCATCAATCTCACATGGAATGTAGGCAGAGTTCCGGTAAGGCAGATCCAATGCATCATTGGTAGTGCTCTAATTCCTCTGGGATTTCGGATGCTGACACGTGGTTGACTGCGTAGAGCGAGTGAAGCAGAGTTGGTGAGCGTTTAGCTCGTGTTTTATCTACCATCAGTTTTTTTTTTTTTTTTTTTTTAACGTCCCCTCTCCTCCATTTACCGTTTTCGAACTTCGGAAAGGCATCAATATTACGATTAAACGATGAAAGCCCGCGAAAAAACGGAGTCAATTTCATTTTATCCCGCTTTAAAATCGCGTAAAAATCGTGAACAGTTGAGCGTCGGAAGGGTGGAAAAGGGTCGAACGGTCCAAAACGATTTTCAAGCCTTCCCCCGCCTTCACGGCTCTCCTCTTCAGAGATAGAAATGAGCTGAGCCCCGGGATGTATAATGTAACGGAGCAAGATGGTTCCAGTCAAGGGAATGCGGGAGTCATAACGGGGTCACCATCGCTGAGAATCCACTCATAACTGCACTGTCTCAATCCAAGCCAAGTATTCCTTAACTGCAAATAGGCTTTTCCAGGGATACCCTTCTGTGAAATTGCAAACTCCTCTTTTACACCTCTTCCGCTTTTCTATTTGGAAATCTAATGCGTATGCATGAGTAGACTTTTCGAGATACGGCACCCTATGTGAGGCCGTGGTTACAATTGTTTTAGTCTTCCATTCGACTGGATCGGAAATAATAAAACGGAGTAATTGAAACTTTCTATGATGGAGGGTTTTTATTGTTAAAGAAAACTTCTGTAGCTTTATTGTAGTTTGACGACGTTTCCATCCCCAAACGGTGGGATCCTAAATAGGTATATAACTTCTTGTTACTCGGTTTCTTGTCTGTGAACTTGTTTAATAATTGGTTTAATCAAATTAAATTTTAATGATGAGCTAGAGTCTTGAAATTTTAAACATGGGTCGAGAATGGATGACAATGCAATAGTCACTCGGTTTCTAGTCTGTAAATTGTTTAAACAATACCTATTTGTTCCCACTTCTTGAGGAGCTAAACGTCATCAAACTCAAATACGTATTGGCTCCTTCAGGGGGTTTTATTTGAACACGGAAAACCCTCCGTGATGAATACGTTTAATCAGCCGAAGATACTTCCCTCTACTCCCCACCGACGAGAGAAAGTAGATTTTCACTTTCATACGCGGATACCACACATTAGACCACACATTGTTTGCTGTCGCCACGCAGGGTTCAGAAAAACAAAACCCTTCAGCCAAAATGCAGAAAATCCAAAGTGATGACCCTTTGGCTTATATTCTACCAACATGGCTTTATAAGTCCCAAAACAACTGAGGAAATAGCCCAATCCCCTCAAAATGTTTATGGTAGGGATGGACTCAAAATGCTCCTAGACGATTTTGTACCGAGAAAAAAACGTTTACGAATTATCCATCACTAATACTGTTGAAGTTGCTGGGTATAGTGGATTCGTTAAAATGTAAATTTGGTTATCATTCTATTAGAGCGATACACATGTCATCAGTGTACCTTTGTATTTAACTTAGTTCGTTGTATATCAATGATGCTGTAAGAGGTGAGCTGTCATAGTAATATACGGCTACGTAATAATACATAATCCCCGTGTGATGGATCAGGAAGGGGAAAGATACTGTAAGGCTGTTTCAAATTGCAAATCGATGAAGAACGAACAAGAGTGGTACCATGTCGACACAGAATTATTCGTTCAATATTGTTTTTTAATAAAAACGGTCTGGCGCCCCTAACGGTTTTCGTCCCATCTTTCAATACTGTTCATCTCTCAACCCTCCATGCGACACCTCCAAACATTTTTAGTCCCCAGATGAAAACTGCTATATCCCTCTCAGTTCTCCCCCTTTAGAGCTTCACTTACCTCAACGAATTTCCTTATAGCCCTTGGGGATGAACCGATCCCCCGCACTCTCTTGAAATGATGCAAAACTGGAGTTACCGAAGAGATAGATGGTGCTTATGGTTTGTATTCTGTAAGACCTACTCATTAGATGAGAAATTCTGAAGGTACTCAGCGGAAAGTGTTTCCGCAGCAAATTTTATGTGGGAATCGCTAGGTATTTTATGGGGGTTTAACAAATAAAAGGGACACTGAGGTTACAAACCTCGTGTCTTGAGCTATTAGGTTTGCCTTTCATGAAGAAGGAAAGAAGAGGAAAGAGAATAAAGCTTCATTCAAAAAAACTAAATGGAATATTACATTTCTCGTTTCAACGAAAGCTTATAGAGCATTGTGAGTAAACGTCTACTCGGAGCCAGTCAGGTCACTGATTAAATAGATAAAAATATAATAAGAAATAGAAATAAAAATGCTGAAATAACAAATTAAATTAAAAGGAGTTCAATCTACGGAAATGAAAACTACTCAGTTGCGTATACAGGAGACCCATAATAGAGAACCCCAATTACTACGTGACCTACCGAAGTTGAACTCCTCGACTAAGAACTTCCTGTGGCCCCAGGCACGAGAGAAATATCCAGCCACCTTATCCCATTCTTCACTACTATCCAGCTCGTTTTAATTCCCTTCCAATCGTGAGTATCCCTAACAAAAACAGCTAAGTATTGATGAGACGAGTACTCTCGATGCAGGGGGCGGTTTTCAGGTGGATCATCTGAGGCTAAGCCCCATGTACTTTGAAAGAAAGAATGGGAAAAGGAAAGTGCTATAAGTTCATCTCATAACGCGTACTTATATTCATATTCCTCTGAACCTTCAGTAGGTTCAGTACGCAAAATGGTATACACACCAGCAAGACAGTCAAGTATTGCCTGTCGTTTATCATTGGCAAAAGGCACTCTTTATAATTCCGAGAGCTGAGGAGAGTCAAGGACGATTGAGGCTTGGTGGGGCTCAGCCTCTGCCCAAGGATTTGATTGGGAGAAAAACCCTAGTTGCTATGGAAACCAATCAACATTCTGTGCCCCTTCCCACGGCTATGGTCACGTGAACAGAGGCTCAGTTCGATTCGCCTCAAGTGCTTGGATTGTTGTCCACAGTACTTTGAGCACATGGAAATTGTGGACAAAATTCCTTGAGGACCGATTGTTATGAGAATCTTGACTCCGATTACGAATATTCCCCATATGTGAGGACGCAAACGAAGTTTCAGTGAGTTATGGACAACAAAAATAGATGAAAAAAAAATTGTTAGGTTTCTGAATAAAAACAGGGGCTTGAGTATGTATTTGGTTATTTTAGAGAATCCAGTGTTCAGTGAATTGGAAATTTGATTCACTGAAATTTAATTTCTTAACTATCATAGATTGTCCATCCCATTTCCATTTAGGAAATCTCCGTGGTACCTAGTTGAGGGATCAAATTACAGTGAATCGGAAATCGGATATCTAATCTGATAGTTAAGGAATTAAATTGACGTGAATTGCAAATGGGATAGACCATCTATGATAGTTGAGGAATTTACCTACATTTCCGATTCACTGAAGTTAGCTGTGATTTTATCAGGATTGTCAACTTGTATTACTTACTGGCTGCGCCCCCTCGTTTTTCTCTCCAAGTATTCCAAATATATCTATAGCCACTAACGATCCCCCCTCAAAATTGTAAAAGGGCTTTTATACTTTTCAGTCCTTTTAAAAACGTGGTATATTAAAAAACTTTTTTGTATTCAATTTATTTCCTGTTTGGAGGGATTCCGCCAAGCAGGACCTCGTAAGGCAGCCTTGTCCCACTCCATACGTTAATTTTGGCGCTACCACCCCAGAGGTAAGTCTCCTATTCGTCAGTGTCTCCTAGATACTGGCATATCATGTCACGAGTCAATTTATAGTAACTTTCTTATAAGAACTACTTAAACTACATAATATGTAATTTCTACCTGACCCTACACCCTCCCCTCCACATTTTGCTTGACTATACTACTGTCCCTGACTTGACCCTCTCTTGATCTGATCCTCTTGAACCGCCCCTGTCTCGAAGGCATTCCGTCTATACCATAATGACTTAGAGAAGTTGTCCGCTAACCAAGTGCCTGGTAAACAATTTCTTGGGCTGCTCGTTCCACATAAGAGGGTTATGAAACGGAAACTGAATGACGGAATGTCGAGGTCAATTCCAATATTAAATTCCAGTTGTCAATAAGGCTCTTCTCAACCGGATGTCTTGAAATTAATTTCAATTTAATATGTATGTTGTTTCCAAACGACAACTATGGTAAAATTTATGGTGTATGAGGTGTTCATCTTGAATTAGAGTAAATTGCACGAATCAATAATACCAACAGTATACGAAGAATGTCCAATCTGCAAATTATTTTTTCCTCATGAAACATGGCTTATTGAACTTATCGTGAGTCACTTCCAGGTAAATTGTTCTTAAGATAGCGTTCAAACTTAGACAACCGTAATTTCTAGGGTCCACAAAAAAATACCAGTTGGAGATGTTCCCACTAACCAAGTGCTTATGTTGCTGAAACGAAGACTGCGAACGGAAGAGCATACGAAGTTAGCTATGAGCGCGGTTTTAACATCAAACAGAATGCTTTTATTGTTGGCAGGATGAAGATGAGGATGTATATAATTCCGTTTTGTTATAATTTTTTCCACGGTGTACAACTAACGACCATCGGCCAACCCCCGTGGTTTCTCTTCTTTCTGAGAAGCAGTATAATTGATTTTAGTCGTTGGAATAGCTTTTGTGAGCTCATAATACACGTACTTGTTTTACACATTACCATGTTGTCGGTAGGAAACTCGAGCGATCTATTGTATTCAACGGACTGGAAAACACGACAATTCATTATTCGGTAATTGAATATTCTAAAATTTATTCTCTCGTATTTCCAGTGAATGTATCGCGTAACAACGGTTCTGCCAAGAAAGAGATTAGGTTGTTTCTTTACTTGAATATGTAATACTTCGACAGGTTCGAGCGAAGGAAGATCCTTGGGTGGAGGGATATTTCATTTCATCATGACCGCCATATCATTGAAATGAAATATATATCGTGAGTTATAAACATTTTTGAATTCTGGCGTTGAACTTCGTGGTCTTCCATGGTTGTAGACCCATTAGATCGGTTGGGATAATTTTTTTTTTTCGATGTGAAATTCAGCAAATTTTAGCAAACTCCAATAATGGAAATTAGATTTGAGACACTTTGAGAAAACTTCTTCTTGGGAAATCCAGTAGTTTGACGAAAAAATTGAAAAATTATAAAAGTTCATTGAGGGATGACCATCTTTTAGTCGATACCGTAGTAAACGCGAGTATGTTCTGCAAACTATCCGTGTAGTCACCCGAAATGCATTATTGTTAACCCAAGCAGCTGCTCGTGTTTACTCAAGTACACGATTTTGCTGGGTTTTTGGATCGCTAGTACCCACACCTATTTTTTTAATGAACCTACGGTAATAAAAGAATCATCAAGCTAACGAGACCCTCTAATGGAGTCATTGAAAGTGATAACGAACGTGAGGATGGTTAGTGCAATGGGGCTCCCACTTCCCAAGCATTACATGTGATTAAAACGTTCATTAGCGGTTCGTGAAGGAGTAAAAGCTGGTGTGGGAATGAATGGGAAAGACAGTTGGCGGTGAGGTTGAGGCATTTGGAGATAATCAAAGGATATTTCCTCTCAATGTCCTCACATCTTACGTTTACTGCTTCCGATTTGCATTCAATATCTATAGATGTTGCCGGACTTATTTGACGCAGAATCTCTTAGGTCCATTGATGATTATAATCAAATGTACAGATGAGTGGGTTGTTGATTTTCTACTAATTTGCGAATCTGATTTTTAGAAAGAACATTATCTCAATGGATATCGGATCGATGAAATCAAATGAACTATTAAATGAAATGGTGAGTTAAGAACCTAATGGAAAGAATGGGTAGGAAATGTTTTTCAACCTTCTTCAAGACTCCGATTTCAATGTTGACCGAATCATTGTGTATTTTATGTCTTTTGGCTCTTCAAGAAATTTAATATTTAATAGGTATTTAATATTCTATCGGAAAAACTCATATGTCTGTTTGGCATTTGGCTTTATCAACTTTTAATAAAAGCTTTCATTAAATGTTTCACTACTACCATTAAAACTACCAAATTTTGGTTTCTCCTCTCAACACTATTGTGTTCAATCGACAACAACTTTGGAACCTGATGAACTTCAGCCCTGCACTGAGCAGGGATGAATTAATCGAAATACTCAATCGAAAGGATTGGAACAACCTGTACAAATTTGTGAGGCAGCCTGGACATACCGTTGCATCCTAATTGCTGAGTTCAACTACAACTAGGCATACCTACGAGAACCTGAACAATGAGGAATGTGATTACCACCTAGGACAATAATAATGAAATTTAAAACAAGAATACTTTTATATTATTTTATTATATATACGTAGTTCACAAATAATTAACAATTAAGCAACGGATAAATGGAAAAATACTAATGTGAAACTAACTACGTACTAAAACTAACTACAAATAGGTACCTAATGCTATAATGATAAACTCCGGCTGACGGTAATCTATACCATTGCCTATCATGGTGTTAGGTGTTACTAGGTTTATTCAACTAAGCGTTCAGAATCGATTCTGGACGGAACCGAGTTCTGAAAAAAGGGGGAATGGGATCAGTTCGGAACCAATTTTAGCCGAACGGCTTCTAGGATTGTTCGGAACTGATAACCTTCACTTCAACCTTCCTACATCAATAAACCTTCGTTTCAATATTCATTCTTCGCGTTTTTTCCGTCTTTCCATTAATATTTATAATAATTATAAGTTTATATTGCATTGTTAAGTGTAGGTATATACCTACATTTATATTTTAAATTTATATTTTAAAAACTTCTTCATCTTTCCGTTATTCTGTTCTTCGGACTTGTTCCTTAATTTTGTTCTCACCGTTATAAAAATTGCAAGTTTCTTGACAAAAATCATAAAATTGTAATATGCATGAATCAGACAATCTGGCTATAGTTTCTGTATACCTACCACAGCGCAACCGAAAGATTGAATAGATCATAAACCCTTGGACGACGGGACGTGGAAAATGAACCACCGAGACTAATAATTAGTCCCTAATGATTAGTCATTGTTCATAATAATAATCCTCCGAATATGTAACACTCCTCTTGTCCACTCATACCAGAATAATTTCATGTCGACAATTATGGAAAGTGGGAATAATCTAAAATTGATGTATTCACATTGAACGATTTGAAACAAAATTCCGTATGTACTACAAATTTTTTAGACATTGCACTACGTATTTCGTTTGAAAAATCTCCAAAAGAGAGGAGAGTGGTGAGTGTATTCATTCCCAGAAGAAATTCAGGTGAGAGAAAATCTAGCGGGAATGTTTAAGAAGGCGTACAAATACATGAAAACCTTTCAAAGGACGTTAGAAAGAAGGTTCTCTGCATTTCAGCGAGCCTACTTATCTATATTTTGGCTCGAGCTATATTCACGGAAAGTCATTTCTCATTCCCCCGTTACGGCTGGCAGCCAACATTTTTAAAGAGTGCCCCTATTCACTCTCCGTACGACAATGACCCAAAAAGGTATTCCTCGTTTCTCCCTAACGGTCCCGCATTGATTTATTTCGAAGGTATTTGCGATTTTCCTGATTCTGAACTTCCATATGATTCGTACCCAGTGAGGAATTGACAATGATTCGACAAATTATTGATTACATTAATAAAATTAATATGATTGAAAATCGAGCGTTTTTTCGTTGCAGGGGAAAACCTCTGACCATGGATTTGTTAAAAGTCGATTGACCGATTTCATGATTCCATGTTTACAATCGCTGAAACGCCATCATTTTTTTCTGATTTCAATGGAGCTCATATGACCCACACTACCACAACTCGCAAAATCCTTAGAAATATCACCAAGATCGGACCGGAGTTTCCGGAATTAGGATTGAGATACTGATTTGACAACATACAGACAGCTATGGCACATCAATACGGATGTTAACTACTTGAGCAAGGCTCAAAGATTGGCTAACACGGGTTTTGGAAAATGTGATAAAACAGGTCTAATACCGATTTGGGGATCCGAATTCAGGCCTTTATTACACGACTTTTATGGCAACCCCTTCCTTGTGTTGACCTCGGCCCTAGGAGGATTGAAATGAACCCTTCGGAAATCGTGCTAATAGTCGATGGGACGCCAGGCGCTATGCTCTGAGAAATACTCGTATTTTGGCCGAGGATGAAGGTGCATGAAGGCAAGCGTAGCGGATCATGAGAGGAGCGTGATCTAGGTCATCGACATCCAGAAACGAGCTTCAAGAAACCCGCAGTAGTTCGGGTAGGATGGTTATGATCGCTGATTTGATGAGTCAATGTTTAATGAACGTTGTTGCACTATCCACTGTAATAATTCACGCTGTATTTGCGGTACATATGCCGGACTAAATTTTTCCAATTTTCATGCTCATCTGATATGAGATTTTTGCTCGTGAAGGAAGGGGACGCAGAAATGGTTTGCAGACCAATTGAACCCCGGTATCTAGCTGTACATTTTAGGTTCATCCCATTGCTATAGATAATTTAAACACCCTTGGACATCTAGCTTGCTTGAATGATCATCTCCTATATCTGTCGATGTTTCCTATATCTGTCACGCTCAGACGTCAGTGGACCGGTGACCATCGTGATCAGGATTACCATCTGTAGAAATGTAAACTTTTAAAAATTCTCTCGCTAAATTTCTAAAGTGATCTGTAGAAATGTAAATTTACCATCTGTAGAAATGTAAACTTATAAAAATTCTCTTGCTAAATTTCAAATTATTCGTGAAAAATGATCGACGAAATTGGGCGGAAAAACAGTAATAATGGTATGCGCCAGCTATAACAGTGATAGGTAGACTTAATTGAATGAAACAAGACCAGCCAGCTTTGTCAGTATAGTTTCATAGATTAATAGATAATAGTACATCAAGTCCAGTTACCCATGGCATTAATGTATTGTTGATTTTAATTTATTCAGATCCGTGCAGAAATTCACTCATGTTTCATATTAGATGTGTAATGAAACTCATTACGTTGATGAGCTTTCACCAGTGTTGGTGTACGTTTTTGTTTATATATCTATTTTTTTTTTTTTTTTTCATAACTCACAGGAAACAAGGGAAACTCTGAGTTCACAGTGGAACGACATAGAAGCTCCTGCGTCGTTATTCGAAGGAGGCTCTGTGCTACTGGTGTTCCTTGAGAGAATTTGCTAGTGCTAGGAGGGCGAGGGCAGGAAGGAATTTCATTTCCTCAAATCATCTCAGAAATGAGACATCAGACTGTTATTCGTCTTGCTAGGCTCATTCACTCCTCCTCCTCGGTTCCGTGAAACCGTATTTTCCCTCATTCTTACCGTCTCCGGGGGCTGCAATAGGTGCTTCTTGTATTGGGAGACCTCCCAGAACTCATTTATCCTCGTGCTGTCCCGCCGAAAATGTTCCATCGTCGAGAACGAGATCAGTTGCAAAAGCTGTTGATTCTTCGTGACCACCTTCTTCAAACGAGGCGTATCAGGCCGTTGCTAGGTTGAAGAAATACGATTCTGGCTGAAAAGAGAACCATTTATTTGAAATTCCCACAGGAAATTATTCTCTGATTCCGAATAGAGCCCGTATTCTAACACTTAAACTCAATCCTTACTGCGTTCATTGTGAAGAAAAAACACGAAGAATGAAGTTGTTCAACATATTTGTTGATTATATAGAGGGTTCACTCTACAGATTCTTACTGACTTTACGAATATATTTGACTTTTACCTCTCACCTTGTGCGCAGAAATATTCCCTGTAAATAAAAAGAATGTGAGACTACGATGTGTATACCTCACCCAGATACATACATAATATGAATGTATTTTTACGAGCAAAACATGGCGATATTAAACGTTCATAAATCCATAGGTACTTTCATCGTGATATTGCAATATTATTAGCCATTCACGGGACCACGTTTATACGAGTACGTATGTCAAATTTCAATTAGCGAGATCTGAAATTCTCTCTGAATGAAAATAACACTATAATAAAGTAATTAACTTCATACAGCGGCCCAGACAACATATACAGATTTTTTGACATTTTTCCACCGTCAGAAATGGTAGGCGAGAACCAAATTGAATATCAGGAATCAAAACAAGCCCATATTTTTAAATTGTTATAAAGTTCGGCAGGGTAAGTGGTAACATCATTTGTATGATCTGCTTACTCCATCTATAGGATCAGAGGAAATCATGTGAGTCAGGGTAGGTGGAAGAGAGGGTCTTATGGTAAAATAAATTATTTTAATCAATCAACAGAAAATCATGCGTGAACAATCAATAATCCGCTTAGCCCAGTCAACGCCAGTGAAAAATCACGATAAAAACTCTACAGTATACTGTGATCCTCAGCTTTCATCTCTAACGAAGTTTATGTAAAATAACACAGAAAGACGGACGTTGTGGAATCTTAATCCGACCATTCCGCTCAATGCAGAGGGTATAATTCAGTCAGTCACCAGCTACCCCACCAGTTAGCCTGAAAATTGAATATCTATTATCAAATTGCTTCATATGCATTTCTAACTGCTTGAAATATTTTTAGTGATGAGCTCGAGATGTAGACATCTGAGCTGTTTTTCTCCTATAACGTCTGACAAGGTATACTACGATTGGCATGATGTTCAAGAGGCACGCAAAAGTAAAAAAACCATGGACACAATCGGTTGAAACTAATCTGGGTTACAAGCGGTTCACGTTCGTGCGTACTGTAAATATTTTTGTACCAGTTTCACTTCCCTTGCAGTACATCAACTGTTGATATATATATAGTTGATATATCAACTTGCAAAATCGCTTCAGAATCATAAGTGAATTACTCTTCTATATAACCATGGAGAATGAGAACGAAGAAATCGGACAGTTACATCAAGCCTCAGACAAAATTGACATAGAAAAGCTATTTGGGCCCGCTGGTGTACTCAATCTGTGTTAGTGACATAACTTCGACTTCAAAAACTTCAATAGCCATGTTCGCTGGCGGCCTGGCCCTTTCAGTTGCTCCGTAAAGCAGATGACTGTCCACATCCCATTTTCGTAGCTGTCGAAGAATGGAACCAAACAGTTGACGTGGGCGAATCCTCTAAGACTATTTTCACAGACCGCCGAAGTGTTGACCATCTACCGAACATCCTCGATTGCACTCCTGTCCCAGAAACAGACCAGATACCCGGGAGTCCAGGTTGATAAAAGGATGATCTACACCTAATTGGCACAAATCGACGAGCTTGTGGACACCATCCTGTCACGAATACGACAACTCAAACTATTACTGGGTGTTCCCTCTCCTCTTACTCTATGCATCAAACGCCTACTATCACAATAAATCTATCACATAGACGACCTAAATGGCAGTATGCCTGAAGGTACTGGAGTACTGTTAGCGCCACCCAAAATAACACAATCCTGGCGCATCTGAACACAGTGCTTTACTAATCAAGTGTGCACCATGATATGTAAGGAAACTCTGCCCTCCACAGAGCCTTAGATATCCCCCAAGATAGCAACGGGATTACACAAACAAACCCATGCCTCTACGATTCCATAGCAGGCCGTCGCCACATAGCAACATTTCGAGCTGCCCTGAGCACGTCCAACCTCCGAGAGTTATGCGACGCCTGAAAAGAAAACCTTCACCTCGAATAACTTCACGTAGGACCACCGTTAGTTAGGTATATACTATTTTGTTCCTAACTTTGATGTATTTGAAATTACATTGAAGTCATAATTTTGTTATAAATGAAGAAATATTTAAAAAGGAGGAGCATAATATACCATGGGACTCTTATGAGTTTGTAGCATCTTTTTTAGTATGAAATATGGACTTTGTTGGTTGAGTGCTTCAAAGAGATAACAAAAAGTCGTTTTGATGTCTAATGAAACACCTAAACAATGAATACCTACCTACACTTGTTATTCGCATCTGGGAAATCCTCACTCACTCTCCCCATTGTAGTACTTTTTTATTGAACTTTAATGCGACTGCCTGACAGGAGCCTCTTGGAAACTTTAGTTGCTCCAAACTACTAGGAAGCTGCTCAGGTGAAACGCGAGAGCCTCCACCGGACCCTCTCGAATCTTAGACAAGAGAAATCCCTCCTCCCAAGTCGCAGACGAACGGCTGGTATTAGGCCACCAGTCCTTTTCCCTTACCTAGAGGGTACGTCGGACCATTAATTACACCCAGACAGTCTCTTATTATTTACTAATTAATTATCATAACAATGTGTTGAGATCCAAACTACCACTCTGCGGGTCCCTCTTCCCCCCATTCAACTTACCCACCTCATACCTCGTTACAAACTACAGAGCTTCAAACTGCCACAGTTTGTCCATTTAGAGTTTCAATCCCTCAAGGCTATTAGTCAAGAGCGATGTGAGAGTACAACCCAATTTACTAGGTTTGATTTGTAAACCTTGCTCTAACAAAGAACACATCATAACAATACATCATAATAATAATAATTATAACTGATTTGTAATCACCCAACGCTCCATAATGTTTCAATTTCCGTTTCATATCTTCTATAATAAATTAGAGTCGAGAAAGAAAAAAAAAGAAAAAAAAACCTTCTCAAAGCCCTTATGAAACTACGTGGAATTCAAATGTCTGTCCGCTTTTTGCTTAAATTAAACCAAAAACGTATTGCTTTGTTTCTCAATGATGGTACAGGAAAAGCTAATATTATTCAAAGTATTTTCCACGAAACCGCCATAGCTGAATTTAAAAAAATGCTCGTTGAGGGTAGTCGGTATGAACTAATTCCGGGATAGAGAACCATATCATATGGATTACACAAGTTTACAAGTTTCATTTAGATATGGATGTTTTGAGCCTTTGTGTGTAAGCAGACGAGGTTAATGTCAGATGTTGTTCAAACTGATTTGATACCAGCTAGGAACTAACCTATTTATCCCCTCAACATTTATGTTTAATCTTCTATGTCGGACTCCTATTTAAGGTGATGAAAAATAGGGAATTCATTCGTGATTCATGCCAAAACTTTAACTAGAAGAATTTTGTAACAAAATACTACTTAGAAAGAACCAAAGGTCTATGCCTGCTTCTGAGCGACAGGACCCCAAAAAGTATATTTCACTTTTAAACTTTTAAATGTTTACCGAAAACACATCTAAGTACGAGTTCAATATCTTTTTATTTCTAAATAGAAATTGCGAAGCGAGTCGCATGGAGAAACCTGGTCCAAACATGGGGAAAGCCTTATGTGTATCCGAAGGTCAGACACTGTCGAAAACCACTGGATTCGTAATTCTAGGGTGGAGCGAAACGAACCAGAAAAACCTCTTCAGGGGAATATAAACTGGTTGTATTGCTCTCCGGAAAAGCTGTGCAAAATGTGAAAGTGAAAATGTTTTGCCACCTAAGCGACGATATCCTCTATTCGTATGTAATCTGGTGAGACAGAACGAGATTCCACCCTCAAGTTATTACATACTCGTACTATGAACTCATAGTCCTAATTACACTTATGATATCTTGATTTATAACTTCACACTGGCATGCCTTCACAATCGCATATTGGCGATCAGTTCCATCCGATTCCTCCTTCCAATGCTTGGCAAACACAATCCTTCTTTCAGGTATCATTTTTTTTTTTTTCCACGGAGATCAGTGATTAGTACTTCTGTGGAACAATCATGACCGTGTCTTGTCATATTTGGAAGGGGAACGAATGACTGTAGGACCGTATGAAATCCTCTTGTATCGGTTGAACGCGCCAATGCATAACTACCTCTATACCCTACTACTACAACGCATTATACTATAATATATCCACTCTCCGCTCCCTATTCCAAAAATATATAGCTAGTGTATGAAGATATACACCTCTGGTGATCCTCAAACGTTCAGATCAAGATGCGATTGTCGCTTTTTCTCCTTGGCACTTTATCGATACAAGCAAAAGCTTCCTTATTATGCACAAATATTTGCTCCAAGAACATTCTCCCCGCTCAAGCCCATACCAGGAAGTTGAGTTAGAAGTGAACGTCAACCTATAAAGAGGGAAAACAAATTTCATAGACATAGATTCGTTGTGGAATCGGATAAGAACGAGTTTATACTGATAGAACGAGGGCACACGGTGGGGGAGATGGGGGAATGTGTGGGTTATCTTTATGTTGTTGGCTTCAAAAAACAATGTGAACCCTCTTGGATCGAACGCCCTAAACAAACTTAAGTCAAGCACCTCATGCGGTGTGTAACATGGAAATATTCATTGAATTTACTTTCCATCTCTTCCTTTTACCTTTCTCATCTTCTTCATTTTACTTTCCTTCTAGCTTAGTACCCTTTGTAGAATCCCAAGATATGTACCCACTGCCTGAATTATCTTTATGCCCTCGAGGGTAGCGAAACTGGAGTTGGCGGTTTTTCTAATGATTTAGTCGTGGATTTTTGGCTATCTGGATGACAAATGGAGAGGGGAAATGAAGTTTCCTACCACAAATTCTCTCCAAACAATATACATACGTCCACACCACCGCATTCAGATCCTTACCATAAAGGTGTTCAGCCATGCTCTTATTCAACAGCCTTGTAAATGTAAACGGCTTTCTACTATAATCTGTGCATACTCAAATATATTGCATTCTATACTCATTGTATTTATTGCATACACTATGGAAGCATCACTGCAAAATATTTCTGAACTTCCAGATAGGAGCAAACAAACAAACGAATTACGGTTTTTCTCTTCACACGTGATTTTTCGTGTTTTTCACATTGTTGAAGAAAATAAGGGCGGCAAATCCTGGTAAATCAATAGAAAAGACGTCGGGACAGTCTCCATAACGAAATGCAAACATGAAGGAAAGTCTCAATGAATTTCGTTTACAAGTAACTTATGTAATGAATCCACCAACGAAAACAATGAAAACACCGCATAATTGGTAATGTTTCATTCGTATACATAAATCCGTGTCTTAATATTTCTTATTTAACGTGAAATAGATTAACGCGGTACGGTTTCGCCCCACCAAGCAAACAAGTTGAGAAGAAGGGTGATCTGCATAAAGAAGATAATGAACCTTTGTGTCAAGACTTTATTGCGGTTTCCCGCAATACCACATACTGTGGATCAAGTGGTCTATTTCATCGATCATCATGCGTCACCTAATTAAGCGTATCTAATCAAGATCGTCCTTAACTTCAATAGTGACCGGAATCTGACCTACCTTGACTCCTCTTTGGGCTTATAAATTCTTTCATTACGGAGTTTAAGGAAAAGCTCTCAAGTGAAATACAGACATCTTTTCTCCTCTCCACTCGTCTTATTCAACTTGATGCAATTAGTTAGGCGAACTTTGTTTCATTCGTGGGGGCTTAAAGTTTCCATAAAAAAAACGGTCTTTCAGGTTTAGGCAACCTACCCTTCTTCCATTTCTTGAATCCTGGAAAATCTTCCACTGGCCAAGCCGCCCCTATTCTATTCAAGTATTGTAATGGAGTTGGCTTCACAGAAAGTTTTCCGGAGGCTTAGAGAATTTCATGCTTGGAAACCAGTCAATACCAGTTATAACATTCTCTCGGGTCGACACAGGTCTAACGCGCAATCTTCTAATCACGAACACTCCTGACAACGATTCTTCACTCTTTCGAACTATTCAGGGTGCACGAAAATAGCCACGCCTTCCACATCTTTTTGGTGTCCTAAGTAAGTCAGTTTATCATGACGTTGAAGAGCGTATCTGTGATGCATCCAAAATCGAATGCAAACTAATTAAAGAATCAATGATTAACGCATTCTCAAAAGAATACAAATTTACAGGATTTCCATCACCGAGGATCGTTTTAGAGACAAATCTTATTGCACAATAATGTCCATCGAAAATATACAACACAAAAGGAAAAGATCTGGAAACAAACCTTGGATTCCTTTTATTCGCATTTTTGAAAACTATTCTACGCGATTGAACTCTTGAAACCTTCAAAATCCCCAGTGGAAGGGAAAACGAAAAATTACTACATTACGAGAGGAATACCCAAACTGGGTTGCTATTACTGTTGCATTTACCCTTTTAGCTGTACGTGGCTGAGTGCGAAATCAGAAAAATACTGTGACCCTGATTCCTATCCAAAGTCTCTCGGTAAAGACGGTATATCTTGTGTTCATGACACCTGCAACTTTCGCTGCAAAAACGTTATAAACGAAATATTTTATTCAAAGTTTTATCCAATAGTAAGAAAATTGTTTTCACGCTGTTCTACCGTGTGTACCTGTCAAAAAGGCACGTTGACGGCCAACTAGACCCAAAATGGGTCTAGCAAAACTCTCACGTGAGGCCATAAGACCAAATGTGAGTCTAGAATGTTACCTACACCTTTATGAGGTTTTAGCGCTCCTAGCGGCCTTATTTGAGAAAACACGAAATGTATGTCGTTCTATGGTATTTATAGCGTTGAAAAATATGTTGAGAGATTATCCACAGTCATGGAAGAAGTGGAACCACTTATTCCATGTTCACAGTCCACGTCAAATTGCTAGTTGCTCTGTTTACTCCAAGAAGGTTGGTTTGTTTGATTATTCATCTTCTGTTCATATCACCGGTGATATTAAATCTCGAGTTCCTTGTGATAATAGTTTACTGTCCATACCTATTAGATTGTAAAAATAATAAATGACCCATTTAGAGTCTCAAGGCCGCGAGCCATGAATTCCTTCCCTGAGGCTAATAAGGCCCGAAATGGGTCCACAATTTTTTTTCTTTTTTTTTGGTAAAATATGAACAAATTTTACATTTTGACGAATAATTCAAAAGCTATTTGAACGTTTTAGAGGAAACCAAAATTCTCGCTTGAGGCTAAGGTTCCCTGTATTTTAGCTTGGCAGTCAACGTGTTAATAAACATTGCTAAATTTTCCCCAACGGCTTATTATTTTCTGTGTAGATCACCTTAGGAAATTATTAGAGAATTAAGTCGGTAAATGGCTCAATGATGGTACCTTCAGTTTTCCAACTTGATTCCGAGCCGTTATATGAGCTCTTCGATATTCTGAACAGGTATTGTGAACTTGAGTATATACTCAATTCATATGAATCTCCTGTGGCAAGAAATCGTAGTGTGACAGCTAATCTTTCGTTGGCTGTGATCGCTTCTCTCATGTTTGTGTTCATTTCATTAATTGTCGGTGAAACCATAGTTAGCAGGTATTCAAAATCTTCTGAGCTCATACGCACGAAATTTCTCAAGGTTTCTTCAGTGTGTTCAATCACCATATCGGCCATCAATCTGTTACCATACTGCAATCGCTGGCGAAACAATCCTTTAGGCGCACCTTTCGATTTCTTCCATTCTCGTTTCTTCTTTTTAAATAACACATTGCTAGGAAAGCAAACGACTCGGTAACTTGAGGTGTGGCCATGATGGACTCCAGACGGAGACTGAGCGAGTTTCGGTGCGCGAGTGAATGCGTGTCGTCTATACAGTGACGAGGATGAGTTTATTGCCCGGCGAGTTGAAGTCGAGTCGGATGCGAGGTTGGTGCGCGAGTGGGTGCGCGCCGTCTAAACCCGCCTTAGCAACGATTTATTTGTATGAAATATGAATAAAATTATTATATACTTAAATAATAAATTTCACGGCCACCAGCCGAAATATTGAGGTATATTTTTCTATGATTTTCGCTTTAAATGTGATCTCCATTTCTTTTTCTATTTGCAAAATATAAATAATAAATTATATATAGTTCAATTTTAATCATGTCATTCAGGGATTTTTCTTGCACTTACCAACGTCAGCACCAGATTGTAACAAGAAGTAATTACCAAAAAATATGTTAACAATTTTATTTTCTTGGACAATTTCAATGGTTCATTATTGAACACATCAACACTTAATCTAAATGTTGATACGATAAAGTTGGTGAGTTCACTTCTTGGACATTTTTGCGAATGAATATGTACATTTTTGAAAGTCAGCTCTTCATATTGATGTAGGTATGTCCACCTTCTGTTTTCCCAGACAATTTATCATATCAGAGACATAAACAAAGTCTTGGAGGAGTTGGATGACTATTCATTTCGTCCATGTTCTATAGATTTGTGATGTGGGGTGTTATAAAAAGTCCGAGGTTTACGAGGATGAAATTGAGACACCGGGAGAGGGGGAAAGAGTGGGAACGTGTTGGTAGTACTGGTTTCTCGATGGCAAGGGAGGCACAAGGAATGGGAAGAGGGCGTAAGGTGAAAAGCCAAAGTTTCTCCAAGTAGTCGGTTGAGCGGGTTTGGACTTTAGTTTCTTGCCACTTCAGCGCCCTCGGGACTCGACAGTAGCGAAGCAGCTGGTGAACCGTGGCTGAGTAAAGTATGCCCGCGGTTACTGCCGAACAAATATTTTTCCACCAGCGATATTTTCACGCGTGGAGGGACTCCAGAATTAGGGGCCCGTGTCAACCATCACGCACGCCCATGCTCCGCGTTATTCGTTTTGCAGGTGTGGGGGTCCGGCGTTGTCTCGTAATATTTTTCGGTGGATTTTCCGATTCCGTTATGTCAAAAGTTGAAAATCAGCAACCAGTACATCAGAATAATAAATGTATCAAAATCTTTGGTTCTCAGTCACTGCGATTTGCGAACAGTTCCTCATATGAAGCCTCCAGAATCAAAAGTGGATAGCTCCATCCTTTTCGAATAAGATACCTATTTAGCTTTCTTCACAAGGTTATGATTTATGAAGGTTATTTATGGTTATGAAGGTTATGATAGGTTATGATTTATACGTCCTGAAAGTTTCGGGATCGAAATCCGACTCTAAGCCTTGTCAAACATAACGTTGAACTTGACATCCATGGATTTTGGAGCTTTATAAGATAGTGGATGTTTGCGTGGACTTCGTCGTCATTTTTTGCATGATGATTGCGTCGTCATTTTCAGTGCTGCTCGCGTATTCTGAGGCTAAATCAACTACATTCTTTATATATAAATCCGTATATAAATTCCTCATATATAAATATATATTATATCCGTTTCTGTGTTAAGTTTTCATGAGTAGTTTGGCTGAAATGTCTCTGGCATATTTCATCTACAAGATGTAGAGCACATGAGTTTAATACAAAATTAAATATAACTCCAGTTATATATAATATAACTGGAGTTATATTTGAATTAAATATAATATATTTCCACGTATCTTGAATATGGTATTAGGATAATTATCTTAACCGCTCCTGGTAATATTACTCACTTTCGATCTAACTTTACCGAGTCATTTAGTGAGGACGATATAGCAAACGTACTATTGAAATATTGTGCCATCTTCATAAAATAACATGAAACCAGATAGTAACACGAAAAATATTAATCTGATATCGACACGTATCTGCCGTGGACGTTATTAAAATGATAATTTCATAGATGGCGATTAAAAAGAATTTATTTAAAAGAATTTACCTCCAAATGTTGCAAACTTATATTTGATAAAATTCGCGCAATCGCTCGTTCAGTTCAATGGCCCAAACTACACGCAATGTTAATTAGGGAATTGTTACCCTGACATTCCCAACACGAAACTCTCATTTCCGGACGAAATAAGAATTTCCGATAAAAATTGTCAACGCTACCTTCGTTATATACAAAACGTCACTCGAATACAAAATGAAATTGTTCTATTTGGTTCATATCAATTTCCAGGAATGTTGCAATAATTTCAAATGAAAACACATAAAAGAGCATTTGAAAAATACTAAAACCGATTTGGGAAAGTTTTAAGTCGATGATAAAAGAGATTTACATTGATTCAGAGGAATAAATACATACATTTATTAAATACATTCTGCATTTATAGACACTGAGTGGCTCCTTGGAACGAGTGAGTGTTCCCAACGAGGGTCCCGTGGTCGTGGGACTTCCTCCCTGCATGACATTTGCTAGATTCGCAAGCTGCACAGTAGATTTCAAATAATAATCCAGATTTATTTTCAATTCGACTTTCCCTCATCCTATTGTGAAAGAATTTAGTTTAGATAGCATCGCAAGATGAAACAGAAGAATAAAGAAATGACGAACATATTTTCGATCACGCAAGGGATTTCTGATTAGTTTTTGCACGTACGGAGAAAATATCTCCTGAGAACCTAATTCTACTTCGTCTATCATTTCCGTTTACCTTATTTTTCCCCTTCAAATGAACTCTCATTCGGTGTTTTGAGTAGCAATTCTCTTCAACAAGGTGCCCATCATTTCTGAGATTAATTCATCATGAAAATTATTATCCTCAAGGAGAGTTGAAAGGATTGGCTTTTTTCTTTTACTTGTTTTCTCTTCTTTACGTTGATTGCTGTAATGACGAAGTAGTCTTCCAGATTTTGTGCTTTTCATTTAGTGTTTGATAATAGGTTCAGCATTTGTTAACTTATTTTTGGTTTATTGACCAATATCAAAATTATTTATTATTCAGAGAGGGGTCAAGGCAAAACCATATTAAACGTCATCAACATGAGCGTGAATCACACGGTAGTAATACTGGGAGCCAGCTGATGCAGGCCAAAAATATGTTCATTGTAGTTTTTTTATATCACGTTTTTTTAACACTGTAATCCGTGGAAACTATGGAATGTTAGGTATGTTTATCGTACATGATTGAATACACTTTGATTTGAAGTATTTTTTGAGAACATTCAGAGCGTTGTATCATCAACTGTTCGTTCACAGAGAGAGTACAACTGAAAGTATCGATAGAGCTGATGAGATCACACTTCATGCCTGAATTGACTAGTGATGAATTCGAATTGACTAGTGATCAATTTCCGAATCGCTAAAGGGTTCACCCAAGCATTCTCTTTGAACTGGGAAATTTCCAAGAAGTTACTCGGGTGATATCAGTACTTACGTGTAAATTATTCGACAAAATTCGGAACTCTCTACATCCACCTGGCACGAGGCCGTCTATCGGCAGTTGAGTGCGCTTTTCCACCATAATTATTCGAAACTTCCCAGCTGTTTCGCCGTAGCATTACGAAGCTGACTAAAACGATGTGAACCTAATACTGCGCCGTTCCGCCTGCTTTTTCTATTGCACATTATCCCAATTCCACCCCTTTACAAGTTCGAGGCCATATTTTGTCTATAGTTTCTGTATACTTTCTGTGATATTCATTGAATTTTGAGTATTATATGGATTAGTTTGGACTTTCTTGTTCCAAAATCTGATAGCAATATAATCACTAGGCATGGCTTAAAAGCATTTTGCTGCATATTTGGAAGCGCAAACGTGAGTAAATTGTTGCAAGCAACTCATCTGGTCGATAGACGTTTTTCTTGCAACAGTGATGGCGAAGGTTGGTTTAATTTAGATATAGGTTGGTTTAATTTAGATTTAACCTCCGAATAAAAGCTACCTACTCAATACCGAAACAAATTCCCGCAAAACGCTCGTCCACGGTCGATAGGGTCAAAAGCATACTTCAAGTCCACATAGATCGCACAGACTTTTTCATTGTAACGAATTGTGATCCATATTCACATTTGGCATGTTCATAGATATTACCATAGTATGGTAACGCACGGAAGGAATAGGTATAAAAATCAATGAAAATCTCATGTGATCGCCTGTTGACCTATAACATCCATACTAGTTTACCTTCTTGTTTTTTGTTCAAATATTGGTTCACTCGAAGAGTGAAAATTTCAAAGGGTAAAAATGCATATGAACAAGCAAAATGTGAATATGGATCAAAATTCGTTAAAATGAAAAAGTCTGTGCGATCTATGTGGACTTGA
This sequence comes from Stenodema calcarata, assembly GCA_963920205.1. Taxonomy (NCBI): domain Eukaryota; kingdom Metazoa; phylum Arthropoda; class Insecta; order Hemiptera; family Miridae; genus Stenodema; species Stenodema calcarata. The sequence continues at coordinate 44,704,670 of OY986048.1, read as the reverse complement.
AGTATGCTTTTGACCCTATCGACCGTGGACGAGCGTTTTGCGGGAATTTGTTTCGGTATTGAGTAGGTAGCTTTTATTCGGAGGTTGTCTCCTTGGTCTGGACGAGAGCTGGGTAGACTGAGCCGTTTATTGCGGGGAGCGAAGTCAAACACGGTGGCCCGCTGTCCCTTCTCTTGTTTGCCTTGTTCATCAATGATTTGGTTGATGAGCTGAGTAATGGTGCCAGACTCGGAGGTTTTGTGACCACTGTCAAAGTTCTCATTTACGAGGGCGACTTGGTGAGTTTTGCCAAAGACCCGTGCAAACTATAACAGAATATAGAGGCCCTGTAAGCGAACTGCGACAGATGAAGACTCACTGTGGATTTCTTAACAGTCAAAACGTGATATTCCAAAATGGGAAGATAAGGGCGAGTCTAAAAACATCGTTTCGAAGTACACTTATTAGGATGTGCCGCTCACGGTGTCTATACACGGAGTCTAGGTTGCAAACCACTTCAGAGTCAAGGCCAAACCTGACATATTCACTATGAAGTACCCGTAGGCAACCTAATTGACCACGCTGTAAGTTCTTGTGCAGAGTACAGTATTGGATTGTACGAAAGACAATGACTTTTTGAGTAGCCTTGAGAGTTGCTGAACGTTGTTGAGAGAAGGCAAGACGGTGACAGTTCAGGCCCAATAGCAACTTGGCTCTCCATGCGAAACTTGAGAGAACGTAAAGACGTGTTCCACTTCCCTTCAACGGCCTGGCTCTTGGGGAATTTATATGGTAGAGAGGCACACTCTCCGTCAGTCAAGGAAGTGTGCCTCAATGGATTGATTATTGGTAAATATCTGTAACACGGTATTGAGCTAAAAATTGTTTCAAATTATTTAGTTCAATGTTTGAGTTTTCTTTTCCTTTTGAATTTGAGTTCATACCATCAAACACTTACAGCTTTATTTGCCCGCTACTTGAAAATAAGAATCTGGTGAAAATAAAAATAAAATAGAAGACATAAAAACGCTGTTGTAAAACGCTTCAGCGGATGGTTTGTAAGCCTGTACTGTAACGATAGCATAACTATGCTACAATTATTATCGTAAACTGAGTAGCCGCTACAAGCAATAACTACAAAGTTCCAATGAAGAGCCTATATTGGTTTTCACAATAATAGTCGCCAAAAGCGTTGTTATTGGATTGAAAATAGACTGATGTCCGAATAGATTCAAACTTATGAACACTACGTGGCGGATAGACATAGAACCTAGTTTGCTTCTTGTTGTGCAAAATCCCTAATTTTGAGATTGAATATGTGAGCACATTCAATTTTCGGCCGATAATTCTCTTCATTTGGAAATGGGGAATCCAACGAAAGGCCATTTTCCCAATAAATCAATGCATTTGATGTATTCAGAGGCCGTAAGGTTTCATACGCCGGTCGAGACAGTTATAGGATATTTCAGAAAGGAACTGCTGGTAATGATAGGAAGCCTAAAAGAGCAATGGCATCGTAATTCATAGTCGTAAAATCCCCGATTTTACATCCTGCCTTGATTGGTTTTTGTTCGGCGGTTAATAAAAAAAATAATAACACTGGTGCGATCCTCTTGGGTACCTAACTCTCATTGTTTTTATCTAATAAACATGTGTAAAATAATAGATAATTGGATTTTGAAATATTGATCACACAAATACCTTTTTCACCGCTATTCAACTATACAGCCATGACTAACTTCCATGTAAACTTGGTATTATACAATATCATGTTTAGTATCACCTGTACAACACAGTCTTCTCACTCTTTTTTTTTTTAATTTTTAAATTTTTTTAATTTAACGAATGAAAGAATGCAAGAGCTGTATGATTAGTTAGAGTCGTGTTACATAATATGAAGAGCTTCAAACCTTCCATTAAAAGTTTAGCGCAGTTGTTTGGGGAAAGTTATGTGACACCGTTGAATGACGACGATGATTTGACGGCTGGATCCTAAATGCATCCCGGATCTATGAATTGAGAGTCAATAGAGACAATGGATGAAGGGAAGAGCCCACTAGGGTGAGAAACGGAGGCGTGAGGTTCAGATATTAGGGAACTTGGTTTCCCCCTCGGGATTGGCCGTCCTACAAAGGCGCGAGGGAAAGCTTTGTGCTCAAGTAATGGGTTCGAGGCAGCTCAATAGCATTGCTCTTCAGTCGGTGGCCAAGAAGTGTCAAAAACAACCGGTTTCCTCCTCTACTACTAAAACCTTTATCCTTCAAACTCCATTTCACGGGCCCAATTTTAAGGCCATTAACAAACCCAGCTATTGTGTCCGACTTGCTCCCCCGTCAGGCCCTACCAAAGACCACCCGTTTCTACTCCTTTCCAACTTAAATCCCAAGGACCGTTGACTCAAGAGGAATCCTTCTGCTTCCTTCTTCCACTCCGAATTACGGCACTCGTAGACATTGTGAGTCTCCCAATGACTGTTTGCGCCTCCTTCAGCCCTGACATTGTCGATACACATACCTAATAATTATGCAATCAACGTAGACACCTATCGATTTTCTAAATTGTTTATCACAGTGACAGGTCCAGGAGTAGATTACGGGATGAAAATGATAATTATTCTGATCCCAACTATTAAAGTAGGACGCAGATTTACGTAATTTGTTGATTATATTCACTAATGTGCATCCATGTTACTGAAATATATGTATAGATACAGCGTAAGTCCTAAAGTTGTTGAGTGAGATTTGATTGCAGACTATCCCTAACACTCCGGGCCAGAAAAGTTGAGATCCTTACGTTTCTGGAACGGTGGCACCTCAAAACCGACTGATAACTAATGCTTTCGTTTGTGCACATTTTAGCCACCTTCAAGTTTCCCATGTGACCGTCTGCTGGATCCAAACTAAGCGGAAATACGAAGAGAAAGTGATTATGTTCGTGAATCAGTATAGGATATCTGTCCAGGACATGTTGTACCCTAGTCATTTCATTGAGTGCTTTCAAGACTCAAGTGCTTCCATCTGCGCACTTGGAATACAATGTTCCAAACTCACGATTGGTGCTCGTGTGATGTACCTACTAGTATCAGCAAGAGACTACAGTTTGATAGCTTATGCGGGCTTGTGCGGTGGTAGAAAATTTCACGGTTGTTCAGGATTCGAAATATTTTATTGAAGGTAATCAAATGTATTAAAATAGTTATTTGAAATAAATGAGCGTTAATACCTAACGGCCATTAAGAAGAAAATAATGAGAACATCTGAAGGCTTATTGCTTTTGACAAAATGCATGAGATGAAACATTGTCGAGGATAATCAGTTAGGGTTCTGATGACCCAGAAGATTTCATTGGATTCTGAGATTTCAAACTTGATGAAGATGCGTTCTCATCAGTGACCACGTTTCAACATGATCTCAGATCGGTTGCCACCTAATTTCCCACGAAGCTCCTCGAAGATGACGCCAGACCTTCCAATTATACCTATTCTATACACTGAACTTTGCCACACGAAAAAAAAAAAAAAAAAATAATAATAATAATCATAATAATAAAAAATTTTAGAAAAAATAATTATCATCACTTTTATTAGAACAACGGTTACAAGCTGGAGGAGCTGGATGTTCCAAACAGGGGCTTTCTACAAATGCCAACTTCTCGTTTGGAACCATGTTTCTCTTGATAATCCTACTTTTGGGAGCTTGTGGCTCTATTTTTTTCCTAGGGGTTCCAAGGAATTAGCCACTTTTCTCACCGTGTCATGTTTACCTAACATGTTTTTCATGATTTACTCTAAACTAGATTGTGAACTGTACAACACAGATTAGTTTGTCCTATGCAAGGCTTGTGTAAGGTGTATTCCTTTCTTCAACATAACCTTAGCACACTCTTTCGTCGCTAGAGAATAGTCATATAATATATTATAAAGATATACGTAACCTCTGACTTCGTTGTTATAACGAATCTTTGTTTTCAGAAAAAACGCCCCTTTACCCTTTTAACCTTCTATATGATACGTCATCAACCGAGGAACTATTATGAATGCCAGGTTGCCCTAGAATTAGGATCTGGCCAGGCGTCGGATGGAGAAGTAACTAAGGAGTCTTTTATTGTAAGCTTTTGAGTGCTTCTGAAACCTATTGGAGTCAGTTTTAACATATACATCCGGAGAAAGGATGCTCAGGAACGAACGAATTCTAGGACTCTAAATTGTAGTGATTCATGATGACCTTGTGGTACCTACACGAATTGAAGCGAAATTAGCATTTGCAGAAATTTTCCTGTATATTGGGTTACGCGTATCGATGAGAACACATGGGTATACAGTCAAGTAGACATACTGACTGATATGAATTCCATTGCAATTAAAGCAATGATGGTTTTTGAGCTAGCACGAATTCCATCCATATCCTTGTAACTCTGGTTAATGTTTTCATGTTGATCATATTTTCGGTAGTGACGCTGTTCGGGCCTTGAATAGTCTCATATATATCATTCTCATATCACTGTTTTGGTTTATCATCTTCGATAATGAACCATTGGAATCGCCCAAAGAAAACATTTTTTTAACCCCATGTCAAAATTTGTTGGTTTACGATACGTAGATTCAGAAAATCGAATTAACAAAAATTCGTCCGTCCGCCGCGGCGAATTCAGAAAATCGAATTAACAAAAATCCATGCCGTCCGCCGCACTTTGCCCAGTTAGCTTTGAGCTAAAATTTTGAAATTTTTGTTACGGGTTCCGACCAACCCCACAATGATTTTCGAAACTTTTCATAACCCTAGGTCAAGGGGAAGGGGTTCAAAACGAATTTTTAAATTTCCAAAATTTCATATCTCGAAAAATTCATATAGAATGGTGTAGTTTTTAGTTCACATTTAGTTAGAGTTTATTGTTTAGAATTTTTTGAGACCATCCGCCGCTTCGTACGACCAACTGTTCGTTCACAATGAAGGTTGAGCCGATATAAACCTGTCAACACGATGGAGAATCAAACGGTTGAAATACAGGTCAATGTTTTATGGTTTTATGGTTTTAGTGATGTCGAGTTTATTGTTCTGAGGTACGTTTCGTGCTACGGAATGAAGGTAATTTCGAATGTTTGTTGGTAGGTACTTCTTTTATAGAAAAAGTATTGCCGAAGTAATATTAAAAACCCCAGAATTATATCGGTACCTACATTTTATTTGTAATTAATGCATCATCTCTGTCATTCAGGTTCTGCACATAGGAACCCAGTCGATTCCAACAGCCGGATATCGTATTAATTAATCATAATTAATAATAATGATTATTAATAATAAATACCTAACAATAAATTATAATAATTTTCACTAGGTACTTGATAAAATTAGTGATAATTCATAATAATAATTAATCTAACATTTAGGATCCAGGCATTTAGACCTAGTGATCTAGACAGAACGGTGATCTGTACAAAGAAGATAATGACCCGTTGTGTCAAGAATTTGCAGAGTTTTAAAGCTCCTGACACCTTAGAAAAAACTAATCCGAAAATGTATTTCATATTATGGGGCTGATTTAATCGTGCTGGTGAAATTTCCAATTAGCAGGAAGCTAGGAGTATAATCGGGATTTTGTGACCCATTTAAATAATATCAACGAAAGTCACCAATGTTGGCACTTCAATATCAACTGGGAGAAAAATAGATGAATAAATAAATTCACAAATGGTTGTGAACCTGTTCAAGTTGAAGGATCAGACGGGTGTGTAAGTGCGGCAATCAGATGCAGTGATCAGTATTGGGTGCCAAATATGCGTCAGAAGGACTAAGTGAATATCAATAATGGTCACGAATAGTATTAACGAGATAGTTATTATTCATGAATCTTACTCTATCGTTTGTGTTTATTAATAAAAACGTCAACTTTTTATTCTCAATCAATCCTAACGGTTATGTTGTGGCAATGATTTTCTAGAACGAAATATACCTTCCTTGCATATATAGCTATTGTAGATACCAAAGAGACAGATAAAAAATTTGATTCCGTGTCCGTATGATCCCAATTCCTTCCGAGTAAACTACTCGTATCTCAATGATGGGGCGACCCGTACTGGCGGAATTTCGGAGGGTGTACGAATCTCATATGAATTTAATTGAAATTCCTTCGTAACTTCCGTCAGTTCCTGTACATAAATGAACTCCGTGACACACTCGAACCTTAAAATGTTCAAACCAGTTATTGTCAAGGATGCAGCACGTGGGTTTATTTATGGTCTCCCTGGAAATGAACGGTATGGATGGGATCCATAGTAGCGTCTAGCTTTATAAAAACATGGAATCCTGGTATTTCCGGTTGATCTCTGTTGTAATCCGACCAAATTTGATTGAATTTTCACATGTTATACGTTGATGTACGTGTATGACGATATACATAATGGATTCATCTACTTATATGATTCGAGATAATGTTGCGATATGTCACGGTGCAAATATCACAGATCAAAATTGCTCAGCTAGTCTTCCATTGAGTGAAGTAGCATTATTGGGTAGTATTTGTGAATAATATAGGTGTAAATGATAGTTTGCTAGAGCTCGATGCTTGAGTGGAAACGAGCTTCGTACATGTATCGCACGCAACGGTAGAAAGAAATTCAATTGCCATGCGACGATGTTTGATGAAGTGGGAGTAATTCTGGTTGGAATGACGGAGCTTAACGTGTTTACCAACTTCACGGTGACACGCAGAGTTAATGCAGCTGTCGTGAGAGCTCCAAGGAATTAGTCGTCTTGTCATAATCGTTACGACTCGAGCATCAGTAATTATTAAATGAGTAAAACACATGGAACCCTGTCGCTCGGGAGTGAGTTCCTTCAACCCTGGAAGACCCTGGACTTGAAGATGGTTCGTATATTCCCGTGAAACCCTCAAATACTATGGGGAGCCTAATTCTTTTCTCGCTACTTATCATGGACGAATTCAGTTGATATGAGACCGGGCGCTGTGGTTCGTGTGTTGACAAAGGTCACGTATACCTCGTACATCATATGGTGTGGTTGTTCTAATATTGCATTTTGAGGGTTCCACGGGTTGACACCGATAATTGCATGTTTCTGTTAAATCTTCCAAGGAACGAACTATTTTTGGTCATTAGTCGCATAATTCAAATTTGATTTATTCATACGTAATTGAATCGGTAGCGATAAATCCAAATTTTCGACGGGAGATTTATTTCCCTCAGAGTGGAAAAAATGACCGAAAATCACCCAGATGAAACGAAATGTAAAATTTGTGTTAATCCCACGTCTTACGTCGTATTCCACTCTGCTTTAGTGTGATTAAGAGTCAAAGGAACGCCCTTGCATAGCTCAGCGTTGGGAAACAGTAGGAATTTGAATGGCAAAAGGGAGCCAGAGAACAGAAAGGTTAGATAGGAACCTAAACTACGGTGAATTATAAGGTATAAGTAAATAGGTACTAATATGAAGGCTAGTAGGTGGGCTTTGAAGCAGAATCCCGTTGTTAACTACTCGTGCAACACTTTGCCATGTAAATACCCTCCTTAGACGAGAAGCGGGGCGCTCTGCCACTAATGCCGTTAAATGTTTTAGAGCATCATATATTCTATGCCACATTCTACGTTGGATATATATTACAGAAAACCGAATGTCTACATTAGTTCAGTTTTTTTCGCCCAAATAAGTCAAAAGTCCACAATGTTTTTCTTTATTCAAGCTTAACTGAGGCTGTATAGTGTGAGAGGTATTTGAAAATCAACCAAATATATTCATCTCCTACTAAACTTACTGAACTTATCTAGGAACGCGGTAGCGTTTCGCCCCGCCAAGCAAACAAGTTGAGAAAAACGGTACCAAGCGTATGTTTACGAGATGTCACGATCGTCCGGTATCCATATCTCGACTCCTATACGACCGATCAACTCGAAATTTGGTGTGGATCTTCCTGGAGTGAATTGAAACCCTGAAAGTTTCAAGTCGCTTGGTGTGAAGGGAGCCGAGTTATATAACTTCAAAACCGTGTTTTTCGCCCCCTGTTCGAACCCCGTTAGTGGGTGTAGGCTACAGCCTCTCCACATTCACATATTATTGTGGGTTGTGTTTTTAATAAAACCACCTTGTAGCAGCCAATAATTTTAATAGAGGGGGGTGACGTTTCGGTCTCCAGTGTAGACCCTAATCATACCTATTGAACAGTCAAATATATATAAGAACAATTATTCATTGTGAAAATACATTCTTAGTGTAAATACATCATCTTAGTATAATTTATCTTGTAAGGTAAGCCTAGATCTTATCACTTAATAGTTACGGCATCTACATGTAGTTTAGTCGATCTGAGTTGATTGTTCTTATATATATTTGACTGTTCAATAGGTATGATTAGGGTCTACACTGGAGACCGAAACGTCACCCCCCTCTATTAAAATTATTGGCTGCTACAAGGTGGTTTTATTAAAAACACAACCCACAATAATGGATAACCGCAATCAGCCTGGACGTACCTACCACACCAACAATGACACATTCACATATTGACTTGACATATTGCACCGACAGCAAGTTTCCGCTTAAGACAGAGCCTTTTGAATGATGCAACCCATTGCCTCAGCCCAAAAAACATTAAATTGGTTACAATGTAAATTTTAGAAACAAAAAACCAGAAATTGTTGGCTAACATGGTCCACTTCGATGAGTTTACGGCCTAGGTAACAGGACCAATCGAATTGAAATTTGTCACAGACCTTTATAACATGGCCCAGGGCCGTTTGGAAGATTTAAACCCAAGAAATTTTAGGAACGATAAACTGAAATTTAGGGTAATTATGGCCACATTGAAGGATCCACAGCTGATCAACTTGAAATTCGGCATGAATCTTCTTCGTGTGGATCATAGAGAAACCCCCTGAAAGTTTCAAATCGCTAGGTCTAAAGGGAGTCACGTTATATAATTTCAAAAACCCTTTACCATGTTTCTCTTCTGATGCAGACGGTAAGGCTACAGCCTCTCCACCTTCGTCGAATGACTTTAAGCTTTGCACAGAGCTTCGTTTCAAGTCGCTAGGTCTAAAGGGCGCAGAGTTATATTACTTCAAAAATCCAGTTCTTCACCCTTACCATGTTCTTCTTCTTGTTCAGTTAGGCAATGCTACAGCCTCTCCTTTATTCTTGCTTGGTTTATTTATTTTATTTATTTATATATAACTTTATTAATAAATAAATAAATAATTTATGAATTTATTATTAAATAATTGATTATAATTTTATTAATTTGCTTAATTTATTCTTGCATATTGCCTGTACAGGTCTTTTCACTTCAACATCAAAAATATGTGATATCCCCCAAAATACAATCCGTGTAACAATTATCCCGCCTCGAGAAAGAGAGACTTTTTATTAATACACAACTATGTATTAGATGTGTAGTAATAAAAACGGCATTCCACGGCGCCAAGGGGAGATTTCAAAATGGGTGCGGTGCTTGTGAAGTGGTCAGGACATCTCTTTAGTAGGAATGAAAAGGGCGGGCGGGGAAAGTGGATATCATAACTTTTTCCGGCTGCTGTAGACTGATATTTGGATTTTTACACGGAGTGTTTTTTGGGGGTTACTTCATTATGTTTTTCATAAACAAATTCTACGGAAAACTGGAAGATGATTCCAGTCAAACTTCTTCCTTCTTCGGTTAACTTAATTGAAATAAATATCATTTCCACTGAACAATTTTCAGAATATTAGGAAACTGAACGACTTTCACTGTCAACCACAATACAATCAAGTCGCACGGTTTGGCTTTGAACGAAAATAAAGATGTCATTTTCATCCAATTCAATTGAAAATTATAATGAGATTATTATTCCACTTCTAGAGCCAGATGCGATTGAACCAGTTTGCCCACAGAACCCAAATATATACATACTCTAAAATATACTAAAATATACACATATACAACTATATATTCATATATATACATATTCTGTGGTCAAATATATACATGTATATCAGGTGACATTATCTTGTCTTCATTGCAAATTCAAGATATTGGTGAGGTAGAATTACCGCCCACAGTATTGTCTACTATATGAAATTATAAATTGGTCTTGGATAGCCTCAGGAAATTAATAACTGGTTTCTTTGATACCTCATATATACCTCAGAAATATAATGAATGGATGTTAGATGAATCTCCATAAGCGCAAAGCCCATATTCCATGATGTTCATTCGGTAAATCATGTCGTACTACGTCATAACAGTAAGATGCTAGATCTGATTCTACCTTGTACTCCGCGATTGGGTAGAAAAACGGGGAAGATTTATAGAGTTGACCCTTACTCCGAATTTCTCAAAAGTTTCCGTTCGTTTTGGTTCAAAGTTGTGCTTATGCCTAAAGGTGGTTTTTTCACATCAGGAGTAGAGGAGAGCAGAGGATGGGAACATAAATGGTCAATTTTGTCTCTTTGAGCGAATTTTCGAAGAAAAGGAAGCTGTTGTTCACTGTCGAAATGGTTAAAACCCGAATTTTTGAAAAAAATGTATACCACAATCCGTTCGAGACCATCCTGAATTCGAGACACATGTATATTTATTTATTTATGTGTCATTCCAGACGATAACTCACGATAGAATTGGGATAAAAAGTTCAAATTTGAAAAAAAATCTTTCTGGCTGTAGGAAGCCTATGTTCGTAGACGGGCAGAATCGGGCCACTCTAAAGGGCGTTTAGAGGGGGGATTACCCACTAATTCCCAAAATGAAATACTTAGTCTGACAAGTGTTTTTTCACTTCAAAGGGTTTTTTTTTCGCTGAACACGGTGATGAAGTCAAAATGGCGATATCTCAAACTGGAGCACATTGAAGGTGAAGAAACGTGGTTGTTATTTGTGAAGTTCTTCACGATTCACGGTGTTCGGAGTTTATAAGCTGAGGTGTTTCTCGGCTAAAAATGAAGACAACATTGTTATAAAACCAGTCAAATTTCATTTCCATAAAACCAGTAAAAAAGATTTCATCGAAAATTGTGCTTATAGCCATGCTGCATGACTGTGGTTTTTGGTTTATTATCTTCGATAATGAACCATTGGAATCGCCCAAAGAAAAAAATTTTTTAACCCCCCCTCAAAATTTGTTGGTTTATGTTTCAAGATACGTAGATTCAGAAAATCGAATAAAAAAAAATCCGTCCGTACGCCGTACGCCGTCCGCGCCACTTTGGCCAGTTAGCGTAGAGTTAAAAATTTTAATTACGAAATTTAATTTAATTACGAAATTTTTTTTATGGGTTTCGACCAACCCCACAATGGTCCTCGAAACTTTTCATAACCCTAGGTCAAGGGGAAGGGGTTCTAAACGAATTTTGAAAATTTGAAAATCTCATATCTCGAAAAAGTCATATAGAACGGTATGTTTTTTTATTTCATATTTAGATAGAGTTTGTTCCGTAGAATTTTTTAAGACCATCCGCAGCTTTGTACGACCAGCCGTTCGTTCACAATGACGGCTCAAAGGTTGAGCCTGTCGACGCGATCTTGAGTCAAACGGTTGAAATACAGGTCGATTAAATACAGGTCGACTCGATTTTCATACTAACTAGCTGTTTAGAACATCATATGGTTTTAGTGATGTCGAGTTTGTTGTTCTGAGGTACGTTTCGTGCTACGGAAATGAAGGTAATTTCGAATGTTTGTTGGTAGGTAGGTACTTCTTTTATAGAAAAATTAAAAAGTATTAAAAACCCTAGAATTATATCGTATTAATTAAATACAAATTATTAATATTTAACAATAAATTATGATAATTTTTACTAGGTATCTACTTGATAAACTTATTAATAATTAGTGATAATTCATAATAATAATTAATCTAACATTTTCATTCGTGTGGTACAAGAAATTATTTACAGTCAAAAAGCTCAATTAACTAAAACTGGCTTTATCCAGAGCTGCTGGAGCAGATAACTTTTCTCTCGAGTAGCTGCTGAGATTCCGCCAGTAAAAACTCTGCAAATTCTTGACACAACGGTTCATTATCTTCTTTGTACAGATCACCCTTCTGTCTAGATCACTAGGTCTAAATGTCTACATCCTAAATGTTAGATTAATTATTATTATCAACTATTTCTCATTGCAAACCTGTTCATTGTGTACCCAAGATCCTTCCCTCATCGTCAGAAAATTGACATTACAGTTGGGCTTAGGTACCTATTTACATTTTTTTTTTTGACATTTTCATGTCTTTGCTTTGGCACATAAACTGAAACGGGAAAAATTTGTTCCCTTGATTCACCCTTTCCCTCAGATCACGTCAGAACACAAGCGACCGGCGGGCCATTACGTCAGAGCCTATGACGCACAAGCGTATGACGTAGGACGGCTGGCAGGAGGCTAACTAGTACGTCAGAGCCTATGACGCACGAGCGTATGACGTAAGACGGCTGGCAGGAGGGCAACAAGTACGTCAGAGCATATGACGCACGAGCGTATGACGTAAGACGGCTGGTAGGAGGCCAACAAGTACCTCAGAGCCTATGACGCACGAGCGTATGACGTAAGACGGCTGGCAGGAGGCCAACAAGTACGTCAGAGCCTATGACGCACGAGCGTATGACGTAAGACGGCTGGCAGGAGGCCAATAGTTAACTAGTGCGTCATACGACGAGACCTTTTATGTCTCTGCGCCCCCTCCCACACCCACACCGCGTACCTCGTACTTCATTTTGGTTTATTATCTTCGATAATGAACCATTGGAAGATACGTTTCAAGATACGTAGATTCAGAAAATCGAATAAAAAAAATCCGTCCGTCCGCCGTACGCCAAACGCCGTCCGCCGTACGCCGTCCGCGGCACTTTGCCCAGTTAGCGTTGAGTTAAAATTACGAAATTTTTTTCATGGGTTTCGACCAACCCCACAATGGTCCTCGAAACTTTTCATAACCCTAGGTCAAGGGGAAGGGGTTCAAAACGAACTTTGGTACGACATGTTATGACTATGGTATGGTATATTATTGTATGTATGATTTAGTATAGTACAGTACGGTGTGATAGGAAAGAAATGGTATGAGTACGGTGAGAATATGGTATGGTGCCGATTTGCAACACAGTCTGGTATAGACAGAAGGGTGATCTGCACAAGGAAGATAATAAACCGTTGTGTCAAGAATTTGCAGAGTTTTTTTTTGCTCTTTTTTACCAAGTAACACCAAAGTTTATAGATTTTTCGATTCGGGATGCGGCCATGGACCAGGCTGACAAGTGACACAGTATATGTGTATATAAATATGATTTTTGGTGTCTTTTGGTATACAATCTTTTGCGGAAATCCGAGTTTTAAAAATTGTGGACCGATAACAACAGCTTCCTTTTCAATAGCTTCTCTCTGTTATTTTTGTGAGGAATATTTCTTAGCTAAAATCCATTTCAAGGGTTCAGACAATTATCTTACGGTATATAAATCAGTCATTTCCTCACTCTAAAGAGAGCTTACTGACTCTTTTGCATGAAGAGTTCCTCTTCACCCCGAAAACGGCGGGAGAGGCGAATAAATTTTGTTGAGAGCTGACAGATACCCTAATTGGCATTGAAAGAGGCTTACTCGGTTTACTCGGTCATATGTACAGTCGTCATTATACTTTTTTTCTGGAATATTGTTTGGCTTGCTACAATAAGTTCCATTATATCGCTAACATACACTCCATGTTGGCTGTTCCTTGATTGGTTCTATAGTTTGGTCACACAATTTAGATACAACTTAGCTACCCAATAAAGAACATAAGCGAGTCGTGGAACGTTACATGGGTAATCAGATGTTTCCAACAACAAATCCCGAATCTTATCTGAGTGAAAGTCGTTTCTTCCTAGCTAAAAATAAAGGAGTGGTGGTGATTCGAAATAAAGAATGGGAATCTTCGCGTTTAAGGTGGTCCCATTCTCACAAATCTCCTTAAACTCGTGGTAAAAAGAGATAGGGGAATCTTTGCTTTCCCAAAGCAGCTCCTCTTCACCCTGAAAACGGTGGGGGAGGCGAATACATTTTGTTGCGAGCTGACAGATACCCTAATTGGCATTGAAAGAGGCTTACTCGGTTTACTCGGTCATATGTACAGTCATCCAGCCGGATGCATCCTCTGCTTCCGTTATTGTGGGAAAACAAACTGACTGAGGTCCACGGTGTGGGTTTAGAACCATTAGTCATCCTCAGGGGGATCGGAGTACATTCAAATAATTTTCTTATCTAAAGAAATGAGAATGGGGAGAGGCGTGTGACGTTTGATATGACGTAATAAACTGACAACTACTTATCTTTTTTTTCCACATCCCCTGCCACCCGGACGGCAGCCCCTCTGCCAATCTTCTCACCACCGTGTGATAACTTCTCTCAGAATATCATTCAAGCTTTATGCAATTTGTTGCGGGGATCACACCCACACTCTTCTGCATTTTTTCGCTCTTTAGCGTCTTATCTGAAGTGATGAATTGAGTATCACCTCTATGAAAAACAACACAGAAATAACCCTTACCTATCAGAAAGATTCTTGTAAGTGCCAAAGCTTATATCAGGTACTGCATAAGACCATTTAGAATTGAGTAGCCAATGATCATTTGATCGTTCTCACTATTTCATAACACATAACTCATTATGTAAGTATGTAGGTAATATCCTGCACAGCGCAGGGGTCAAGCAAATTTAATATGGACTTGATTACCACACTACATCGGGTGAGTGCCTAGAAGACCTCTTCACTCTGCGACCAATGTTCGGATAAGGTCGCAATTTGCATACCCGAAAACTGGTCCATGAGCAGGTCCAGCTGTTATCTGTTTATTCTTTCTCCTTGGGGTATCTAATACGTTATTAATCCGTCATTATTGTCGGATTAACCCCACTTAGCTATGGTGGCATGTATTGTGCAGTGACTTCAACATGTCTAATCAAGACATGGCTAATACGGTTATTTCTTGGTAATAGTTATTGAGTAACAGCGACTATATGGTAATAGGTTGTGATATTCGGTTAGTTTGGTAATATGTTCCCGAATTGCCGGTAACCTATTACCAAACGGTCGCAGTTACTCGAAACTAACTCAATTCTCACTCAAATAACTTGTCGACAGTTACGATCGCACACCTTTCACGTATTCGTTTTCCGTAACCTATTACCTGGTATTTCTTGGAATAGTCCCAGCCAACCTATTATCATGGAATCCCGAATCGCCGGCAACAAAGAGGTCCTCAAAGGCTTTTCCTCCAAGTTCTCAACACAGTTATTCCAGTAATAGGGATTTTCTGGTACTAAGTTATCTGGTATTGGGTATCTGGACAGTATTAGGTTATTTGAAGCGGTTACTTTAAAACTTTAAATATTCCCCACTCCTAATCTAATCGACTTGCCAAGTTGAAGTTGTCTTTCAACGTCAAGAGTACTAAGGGTACTTACTAGGAGTACCACAACCACATCTGTCGGAGCAGGAACGCGCCTTTCGAAGTCCTTGCTGTCATATTCAATTCGTAAACACCCTGTTCTATGTTTTTTTAGTGACTGGTTGTTCAAGGAAAAATGGTTAATATCAAAAGTTCATTAGTATGTGAATTGAGGTATAGGGTGTATTTTAGTTTTGATTAATTTAATCTAGATATAATGATCCTCATCTCGCTGCTTACTTGTTGTGGTTTCGATGCACTCACTACTCAAGGGTTGGGTAGTGTTTGCACCAACATCTGCTTACCTCAAAGACATGTTGTTTACTCACGAGTTTTTTATAATGAAGTTTTTATTGATCCAAACACACATCAATACGTTTTATGGCTCATCATATATGCTAATTCACAGTCAGGACCTGAAAGCACTAATAGGACAGTCGTACTGAAGCACGTCTGACATAGGAGCGTTACCCACGAGACACCATCACATTTTGCTTAAGCACTCATACACTGTGTACATAGCCCACTCTCTCGTTCTTAGTTCTCCCATTAGGTTTTACTGCTCTGAACATCAGTCTAACACCCTTCTCTCAATGCCTCCGTTCCCCATGTTTCCTCTAGGTCTGCTCTATTGTTGAGTTGGCCTAGATATCTATATTATAGAAACCTTATGTCGTCTCGAAGACGAGTTTTCTCTATGAGTTCAATCAGTCGAATGGTTCAATGATTGGTGTTTCACCAAAATGCGTCACAATAGTGGTCCACTTAGAGGAACCAACCAGTAACATTCACAACGTTCTTTACTCGCCAAGGGTGCAATACCTTTACAAGCCTTGTTATTAAATAAAAGCTACAAATTGTATATATTCTTCGACTTTATTCTACAAATCCACTTTCTGTTTAGATCGCTGTTCTTTGTAACTCCCATTACTACAAGAAATAATTGGAGTGATGAGGTATAATAATAAGAGTTCGTTCGTTTGATAAGGTCACGAGGCCTCTAGTCCTCTTTCAGTGAGGAGTAGTTGGAAACTAGCTAAATGATGACCTCGACAATTTTCCAACTACATTCCGGACCAACTTATCTAACTAATCGATAGTAACTTCCTTCTTATTGTGTTTGTATAATCAGTAGACACGAAATGTTTCTCTGGAGACGATATATATATATCTTCTCCAGAGAAACATTTAGTGTACATAAATTCTTATAAAAAACGGTAAATGCCAAGAATTGGAACTAGATATCTAGTTCTAATTCATGGCATTTACCGATTTTTATACGTTTAGAATTTATGTTAAATGTTTGGAGAGGTTCGGAATGCTCTTGAAAAAAATGGATGTTCTAGAACTATGATACCATTTCAATAGGTGAACTTCGTGGATTCATAAAGTACACTGAAAACATAAAGTACACAAAAAACGAACCCAAAACTTGTGGTTGAGGAGAAATTACACACCAAGAAGATTTGATGCTTGGTATACAACAAAAGCGATTTTAAACGAGAGATAGCTCACTCTATTTGCAAGTGGCATACAACATTTTCATTCGTGTGGTACAAGAAATTATTTACAGTCAAAAAGCTCAATTAAATAAAACTGGCTTTATCCAGAACTGCTGGAGCAGATAACTTTTCTCTCGAGTAGCTGCTGAGATTCCGCCAGTAAAAAATCCACCTGTTGATGCAACGAGAAACAATTCGTTTACTTATAGACTGAGAACACATACCTAAATATAACAATGTTTTAAAACATAAGAAATGCAATTACTTCGATTAGTTGAGAGAGATGTTGTGAAGACAATTGAAAAAATAATGTAAAATATATAGGTACGCATATAATGTTTTATTTTGAAATTACGTAGAGCGATAGTATATTTCACCACGGTGATCCCTTTCTGTTTCCCATCCTGAGCTGTGCTCAGTGAGCACAGATTATGATCCAAGCCAGTGTCACTTCTAACTTACTCTTGGGAGAGATGTTGATGTCAAGCAACGAAATAGTGTAAAATGTCTGTAAACATAATATGTTATTATAGAATGTCCACAAACAAGGTTATTTGGTCGGCAAACATTGCCACACGTTGCCATGTCGATCTGAGGCAAGTGTTTCCTCTGTGCGCTTTCAAACGTGGGTATTATTCAACTGCTTCTTAGGATGATATGATTGTTGAAGTATAGTGTAGTACCTAGTACTTGAAAGGGTCGACACAATTTCTCACTGGTTACATCACGAAGTCCAGGTAACTTTGTGCCTCACAATGTTTTATTTTGAAATTACGTAGAGCAAATGTATATTTCACCACTGGGATCCTCTTTAGGCTGAGGTGGAAAGCCCACGTAATGAAAAAAAAGAGCTGAAAGGCAAAAACGGACAGGAAATGTCAAGGCTTTTCGACCATCACAGCTGGCTCGCGTCTTTCGAAGCGTCAAACTTGGTTTTACACGTTGTATTTCCCCTAACTTTTTTTTTTCTAAGGTGTTCTGTATGGCTTTTATGAACAGTTTGAGATGATGAACTTTCAGATGAAGTCTATGTGATTTTGATCAGTCTTCAAGACCCAAAGCCAAGCCGCCATGACATGGAGCAACCCCTCTTAACCTAAGGGTGGTCTCCTGACTCTGGAAAAAGGGGGTTGGGGCTCATTTCCCGAATTGAACTGAAGAAACTAACTACCTCTTCCCGCTCTCTTTGGTCTCATTTATGAGGAAGGGCTCTTAGAAGGGTGACAAGAGGAGGCCAAGGCACCTAAGTGAAGAAGGATTGGGGTGGAAGGATCGTACCACAGTCCCATGATTTCTCGACGGAATTCTCCCACAATTAAGGGCCCAGCACCGAATGAAGATATCCCTTCCTTGTTGTCGTCGCCTCCGATCTCTCTCTTTCTCCCTAACTAGAGGGTTTTTTGCCGCTCATATTTTCTCGGCCCAATGAGCTTTCTAACGATGGTACAAAATGAAAAGAAGTCTGACCCATAAAGGTATAGAACAAAAAATTGCTCTTTACCATCGTCTTTATTGTTAACCCTGACATTTAGAATGGATGACGTGTCGTTGGGAACGGGTGAAATTGGGCAAATCATCCACAGAAATCGTAGGTTCGTTTCTGAATGGGCAACTGCAGCTATACTAAACCTTGTGAGTCAAACGAATCAGATTTCGGTATTTTGTAACAGCCCCAGCATGGATAGCAGTTTCAGAGTGAATTGAAAAAGAGTTATAACTTTGAGTAACTTCAAAGAAAGGGAAGATATTTGAATGAAGAGTCGGCGTTTTTCCAAGGTTATAATTAGTATATTTATCTGGATATGGAGGAATCGAAGTAGGTTTCTTCATACGAGAACATCTCTCTCTCTCTCTCTCTTTCTCCACTGGATCATGGCAGAAGAACGTTGACAGTGGTGACTGAGGGAGAATGATGTCCTTATATTATGAGATGAGCACAAATGAACCGGGTACTTCAAAGAAGACTCTTCCATTTGAAAACATGCAAGGAGGCGAGGACAGGAAGTCGGAGGAGAAAAATTAAAAATGGAACGGAAGTGTCATTCCACCAGCTCCTATCCACCATCTACCGGCCGCCGCGGCTCAGGAAGGAACAAGCTCAAAAGAATGAATTCAAAGGACATCACTGATTCTGTCACAGCGTCTCTTCTCTTCTGAGTTTCACGGACTGGAGACAGGTCCTATGTTCCCAACAAACAACTTTAGCGGGACATTCAAATAGGTCTTGTCCGAATTTATAACCAGTGGGTTTTATTTTCAGCTTTGTGCCTTTTGTTGTCACTCATCCGGAGAAAAAATGAGTGTTCCAAGCCCCGTGTATTCTAGACATCATCTTGGCTTTCAAGAGATAATGTCGGAACCGTTCCCGTGAAAGATATTTCCCTGTTTCCCCTTTAAGAATGGGATGGAGGATATTGTATAGAACAATGAGCAATTTATGGTTTTGGGAGTGATAAATTTGGGCTTTGAACTTCACAGCCAGTGTTCCCATTCAGTGATCTTTTCACAATTTGAATGAAACATTTGTCAGAATGAATCAGGTATTTTACAGCAACTTATTATCTAATCTGTTCATGATTTTTCTCGGCCAGACCACCTAGTTGGTGGAAGCATTGTGATCTATTTTTAGATGGGAGAAAATATCCCCCCCTCCCTCCAAATCGAAGTATTATATGAGAAAGCGCACATTATCATAATCTAATCCTCAAAATCCAAAGGATTGGCTGCCTGGTTTTCTATTGGTAATCCTAGAATTTCAATGGAGCTCACTTGATATGCGATATATTTCATAAGATATATGCAGACGTATACGCGCAAACGATTCCTTTACAATTTTCAGAGGTAATTTGAGCATTTGATGTTGAGCGGAACAACAAATTCCCCTGCGACTGCGCGAATGTCAAACCCTGGAGAAGCCCATTTCTGTTTCCGGGTATTTTTAAATGACTGACTCATTTAATAGGTAATTTCCGAAATCGCCCATTTCCGAGATCTTTGTCGATGACCTATTGTAATTTACATATGATTTTTCAAAACTTATTTTGGGGAAAATAGGGATTTTAGGACGTAGCTGCGGACAGTTGTCGTCATGACAACATGAGTATTTAGGTAAAGAATGTTGAAATCGAGGGATGGATTCAGAATATGCTTGAACGAATTTGTACCAAAAACACCTGTAGCAATATTATGTACCTATTATGTGAAAATATTCCAACTTGGTTGCAAATTGGTTGAAGCGAGTCGTTGTGTGGAACTATGTGTTGGTCACCACTGCTTGCTTACACCAACTTGTTTTGAAGGTACATTTTTTTGAACGGCACCTACTGGCATCGTGAGAAGTGTGGGAAATGGACACTAATTCTCTGTTAGCCCTCCCATTGCACTCGCAATCATGACAAGAATATTGAGCCCATCAGACAAAAAAAAAAAAAAAAAAAACATCGCTCTATGCACACACTATAACAAATCACATTTATTTATTATTATTAATTTTATAGCACACATAGTTTTCAGTGTAGAAAGAAAAGTTGAGAATTACATTTTGACGAGACCGGGAATTGCAATTTGTATGGCAATTTATTACTAACACGAAAACTTCAAATGAGTAGGAGGTGTGTGAAAGTATTTTCTTTTTAGAGTTTTTTTTTTGTCTATTAAAATAATCCAACGCTGAATCTGATGGTGGTTACAATCATGTGTTCGGAAGATATGATGGGGGTTGAGGGTTTCTAGTATAAGATAAAGGAAAACGTCAAACGATTGGGTCCTGGAGCCCAGAGTTTTCATTTAAAATAAACTGGCCATTATCCGACTGCCCTCTGGCGTCTCGGGAGGATCATAATTCGTTTCGATAAGTTTGCACAAGGCTTTGCACCGCCCTGTGTTGACGACCTCAGCCGCCATCCTAGTCCCAGCCATCAACAGACAAGCGCGAACCCGACTGGCCACCGGCTGCCCCGAATTATAATTCAATTATAAATCATCACTCATAGTCTGGTATCTACTAATTATACTCACGAAAGTTGATTGGTTTCACAAGTATTAATCGCAACAGACACAATAAATATAGAATAAAAATTGAAACTAATTAAATACAAATTTAATACATATAAATAAATTTTTACCTGGAAAGCAAATGGTAATAGCGGACCCAGAAATGCAATGTGTCATTCATAGACTCATTGATTCAGTAATGTCTAACACTATATACCAAGATTTCGTAGAAGCAACTAGAAACTGATCCAACCATTATGTTGTGATGTATTTTGTCAAATGTGGATGGCCAAGTAAAGTAACTGGAGAAGTAGCCCAATATGCAAAAATAAAAGGGTACTTAGCTATAAGTGAAAAACTATTATTCCATCAGGACCGGATAGTTATTCCTCGAAATGAAAGAAAAAAAAATTGCTAATGAAACTCCACGAAGGGCACATGGGAATCGGTAAAACCAGATCCAAAGCACGTAAACTAATTTTTTTGGCCTGGTATGTCTGCGGATATTGACAATTATGTTTCAACATGCCAAATTTGCCAAGAAAGTAGGGTGCACAACACAAAAGAAACAATGATAGTGCAAGACATTCCCAGTCTAACGCAATAGAGATGTAAAATGTTCACGACGTTATCAAAGTTAATTTTATTTTAGAAGAATATTAAGAAGCAACCAATTATGTTAATTAGGATAATTAATTAATTTTTAACTATGTATTGTTTTATTTTTATCATTAATCTTTTATTGTAAAATTTATTGAAAGCAAACCATAATGTGTATAATACACCCCTCTACCTAACCTATCTATGGGTTTTCAATAAATCGACATAGTCGCAAAACAGAAATCGTACGTGTATAAATCCTAATTCCCGAAACTGTCGCAACGTTACAAATATAACAAGGGCGAAATGGAGATTTTGCAGGGAGATGGTTATGAAATGGCCTTGGACTAACTTTTTTTTTCTCTCAGCTGTGTATCAATGATCTCCTCTTTCAAATTTTAAAATAGTATCTCCATCACCTCCCTAACCAAAAATGCCAACTGTTGAAGGTTGGCCTAAAAAAGTAAATGATGCATTCATTATCAGTCCAATCAGTGTCATCGAAAGGTTCAGGAGAGATGTTTTAAAATATTTCCCTTGTAGATATTCGTCTTTGATTGGTGAGCCCAAATTGCTTGCGACCACTCGAGTGTGGGTCTGAGCTTCATTTTCGTCCCTTGCGAAGGGAAAACTCGATTATGAGTCACACGTGTGAAAATGAACTGGTTGCTGAGCTTCGATGGGATTAGCATACATTTGAATAAGTTACTTGAAGAAAATTACTTGCTCACATGCTAATTAGTTGAACAAGTATTATTCCATGAATAATCACAACAATATTAATATAGATGAGGCATCCTCAAATGCCCGTCCTCGGTGATCGTTTCATTGTTCCGGATGAACTGGAAAGGTCAGCTTGAGGTGTTCATTCGAAGAATGAGAAGTTGTGTACATTAGTTGTGCTGGTTGATTTAACTAGAAATTAATTTTAAGGTAATGTGATAAAGTATTCCACTATGAATCAAATAGAGCTTCGTTTTCACTTCACATAGTGCCTTTTTAGAAAGAAAAAAAATAGACCTTTTAGTCTAATATTATCCACTATGACGAGTCTACTGCCTGGGTAACAGGTAACATGACCCAGTGCCAATATCTCAAACCAAGAAAATTGTAGAAACAAACAACTGAATATGCTAATTTTGGCCACTTGGACAGGATCAACTTGAAATTTGGTGTGGATCTTCTTGGTATGGGTAATTGAAAGGCCTGATAGTTTCAAGTCGCTGAAAAAAGTAACTACTAGATTTGAACAAAATCCACAGTCATGCATCATGGCTATAAGGGAATGGAGACATTTCAGGAGTGTGAGATGAATTGAGAGGTTTCCAACGAGTGGTTAACGATTTTCGTTAAATCTAAAAGAGTTAGGTACATTTCCCTAGCTACGGATTAGTTCAACTGAAAACTTATATATCATTTCAATTATTAACGTGGTAATAATTTGGAGTACCAAAAATGAGTTGTTCAAATACTATTTCATGAATGAAAATTTGCCAAAATGGTAAGTTTGTTTACAAGTATAATACTTCTACCTCTGGCATAACTATACTACTCATTCATACACGATACCTGTGGCATATATATACCAAGACCATGCGATACAAACATACCTGTACTATACGACACCTGGGGCAAGGTACAAAGGAAATATGTTCAGAGGTGCGAACATATTTTTCACTGAATGTGAAAAAGGTTGTACTGAGGGGGAATTTCATTTAATGTGAAAAAGGTTGAATTCGTTGTGAAAAAATCCACTGCCATGCAGCATGACTATAGGATCGAATTTTTGAAGAAATTACTGGTTTTATGACATGGTTTTGTTTCGATTTTTTGCCAAACATCGCCTCAGATTATAGATTTTTCATTGTTGAACACAATGGTGAAGTCAGAATTGCAATATCTCATTCCGTCATCAGATTAGAGCAGATGAACCGTAAAAAACATCTCAAGTAACAACCCAGTTCGAATAAGTTTGAAGTTAAATCCGCAATTCTGACTTCATCATCGTGTTCAACATAAAAAAAGAACCTTTAAAATGAGGTGCAAGTGGCAAGAAAAGGGTGGAAATCGTAACATGTTACGTTGGTGTGCTCAAAGCTCACCTAAATGTGACAGTGTTGATTGAAGTTGGAATCCTGTCCCTTCCAAATAGTTGTTAATTTGTTGTGTAATCTAATTCGGACACGTTAGATTCAAAGAAACAAATCTAGACAGACAGGGGAAACAAGTTGATTCCTTGATGTTTGAAATGGGGCACACTCAGACACACTCCTCAGAAGGCGTCTGGAAGATATCCATTTAATCATTTTACTCCTTTTAATTTCGGTTTTCTTTCCGCATGATTTCAAGGCTTCCAGTACTGATGAAGCAGAATATAATGCATCCACACAAACAAGTGGATGTCTTCAACAACTGAGATGAAGCAATACTGAGCTGAAATGGCAATCGCACTGAAAGAAGGAAAACTGCCCCTTTTTCCACATAAGGGTATTCGTTCTGTGAGCATTGTGAAGCGAACATCTTTTATAGTAGTTGAAGACTCCTGTCAACTTTGAACCCTTTCAAAAGGAGAAGATGGAGGGAAGGGATTCTTCTTGGAATATAAGGAGAGCAGGAATAAATATGTAGGATGAGTGGAATGAAGAAAAAGGATCTTTTTTCACTGGACCGATTGGTTCAACCGGAGCTTGTTGTTTGCTAAGCTGACCGTTTCGTCGTTCCATTCAAATAATTTATAATGAGGGCCTGCCGCTTTTTCTTTCTTCTCAAACTTCTAGAGTGAACGAAGTCGATCTACTTAACTTTATGAATTATTCCTTTCTTTCCCTCGTTATTGAAAGCAAGATCTTTAGCCGAATTCCGACCTCCAGCAGTCTATCCCTGGTCCACCAAGTTGAATATTTGCAGAATATTGACAGGACGCTTTTACAGTGTTTATAATTGAGCATTTCAAAACGTATAGTAATAGTTATGTTAGACAGTTCACGTCAAAATATTTTTCCGTCATATTCCAAGATATGTTGTAGGAGCCACCATTCATATCATTCATCTAGTACAGAAGACAACTAACCCAGTACTCGTATATTATTATTGGATAACTGATTCATATCAGTGCTATCAGTGTTGTTATGAGAGCCATTACAAATATAATATATTATGACAGGAGTTTCAAACCAATAATAATAGTATCTGGTTGGGACCTACCAGTAGAGCTAATATTGGTCAGCATCAAAACATTGATAACTTCATAACGTTTTTACCTAGGAAACGTTTTTACAAGGAATATGTTGCCTTGAGGTTTTTCGGTGATGTTCCCGGTGGCATATGAAACTATTTATAGACGAGTAGCCGACATAATCAAACATGAACTAGAAAGTAGAAAAAAACCAGTATGCAATTTTCCAAACACTTTCAAATCGAGCAATTTGCTGATTGAATCCCACTGAGGGACAATGCTCCAAACAACTTACTCGACACTAAGACACGAGACATCACATCAAAAAATCTACTCATCATCAGATCTGCACCTCACTACAACTCATTCGTTAGTCCGTTAGTGGATTTGCAACTCACGTTCTCCCTCGAATCGTTGTAAGATTCAGCATCTACAGTACACCAACTCACTGGATAAAAACCGATCAATTTTATTATACTCCAATTGCTGACTTTTAGACAATAATTAATGGCACAATTAATTCAACACATTCATCGATACGAATATTGGTAACAAGCTTGAAATGAAGCCAAATTTCCCGATGACCATTAGAACTATGTAACAGGTGACATATCACAGGATCGAGGCGGAGCCGGAACGAAGGGTGTGGTGACAATGTCGAGCAATGCTACATCTCTCTACATCCCCTTGCCATATCCACCGTTCCCCCTGCCCTCCACCTTTTCCTTCCAACGAGCAGATAATTGTCAAAGGCATTACAAACCCCCTACCCTTCTCCCCAAACATGTACTACCACTGCGACGCTTCTCGATCCATGAAAATAGACCCCTCTTCCAAACCTCGGCTAATTATGTCAACCTAATTATCCCAAACGGACGAACATTGCTTACATGTTCCCATAGCACACTGCTCAAACCACCATCAGTACTCCACCCCAACCCACATCAGATTCAACGGTCTCCCCGACCCCCCTGAAGTCCCCATACTTGGTTTTGGAACATTTTTAATTTCTAAGCTTTTCCGATTGTAAAGTCTTTAATATGTGAAATAAACCGTGAGGTCACCGACGTTAGTACGACCGTGTTTGGCCCACGCGGCTGTATGGCTCAACGAGCAATATGATTAGAAGCAATTCTGATCCTCATTAGAGGACAACTGATCAAGTCGGATATAAAGCCCATATAAATACTAAAATGGAGTTCAATTCATTATTATTATTTTAGCGAATTTTCGAAGAAAAGGAAGCTTTTGTTATCGGTAAAAAATTTTAAAACTCGAATTTCCGAAAGTTCTTAAAACCAAGAACCGTTTCAGACATCCTGAATTCACTGCCGAAAGACACCAAAAATCATATGTATAGAGGGACGTTCAGAAAGTAAGGTTACGAGGCCTGTGGAGGATGGAATAGAGTGACTCACCCATCCTACACCCCAGACGCAGCACCTAAGGATTATAAACTTTTGAATAAATTGAAGGAGTTTTTAGATGGACGACGGTTTTCAAATGAAGAGGAGATCCAGGATGCTGTCGAAAAATGGATTCGGGAGAAGGAGTAGAAGGAAGGAGTATACGACGAGGGTATACGGAAACTGATCCCTAGGCTTCAAAAATGTATTGACCTCTGTTCGGACCGTTTATGTACGGACCGAGTATGTTCGGACCGTGGTAGGTACCTACTAGTTTCCCCGCTACATCAGTTCCATATGAATCCATACGCTCAATATAACCTGTTACTATTATCCACGTAGGTGTCACTGATGCTTCGTTTTCCCTGATCTATTGACTTTTGTGCTGTTGCGTTGGTAGCCTGTACCACTATACCCCAATTGCTACCTTCTGTTTTATATAACTAACCTTATAATTGTTCAGTGCGAAGCACATGTGTCATTAGTTATCCGTTTTCATCCAAGTTAATTGAAAATACATACCGTTCAAATTACACCGTTTTCGTTCTTTACAACTGTTTCAACCCTGGGATAAACAACCTCAATGGCGATTATGTAGAAAAATAATGGCATGTTATGACACATCTTGTAAATTTCATTTAAATATATTCATATTTATATTTAGGTACAGTATATTCATGAATTTATTCCCATAGCACACTGCTCAAACCACCATCAGTACTCCACCCCAACTTTTGATAGAATTGAGGTAGAAAGTTCAAAGTTGCCAAAAAATCCGTCTTGGCAACCGAAAGGATGAGTTTATAGATTGACAGAATCGGGCCACTCTAAGGGGGGTATAAGGGAGTTTCAAGGGGAGAAAAATTACCTATAAATTCCAAAAATTAAACATTCTGACAAGTGACACCTCATTTTAAAGGTTTATTCTACGCTGTACACGATGGTGAAGTCAGAATTGCGACATGCTATTACGTTCTCGGACTAGAGCAATTTGGAGATGAAGAAATGTGGTAGTTACTTGAGATGTTCTTCACTGTTAATCTGCTCTAATCTGATACCGGGATGAGATATCGCAATTCTGACTTCCCATCGTGTTCAGCGTTGAATAATCTTTAAATAATCTTTGGTAACTATTTAAATTTTGTATAATAAAATAAAAGGTGTACTGTAATGCATGTACTGTATGCAATGTAATTGGATTCGCCCGATCTATTAATAATCCAGTTTTTTGAGTGGCTCTCATGAGAGAACTGCAGTTCGCAATATATGGACGCCCTGATTCCAAGCGGAAATTACTGCCAGAGATCGCAAGTAAAACCAAAGTAAAAACCAAATGAGCGAAACAGGGATTGATTGAGTTTCCGATGATGGTTCGGAGTGAATAATGCATTTAGAGCCCCCGTGACGCTTGTCCTCTCGGTGGCCTTCATCAATATTGATAACCTTTTATTGGTGCTTATTTTGCGCAAGGTTCTGAACAGCTCGGTTTCACGATCTCCAATCATTTGCTGGAAGCTCATCACGAGTTCAGTAACGAATCCTTGATGCCTATTCACAACATTTTTTAGCGAATTTTCAAAGAAAATGTAGCTATTGTTCTCGGTCCATCATTTTTAAAACTCGAATTGCCAAAACAAATTGTATACTAAGATCCGTTTCAGACCATCCTGAATTCACTGCCAAAAGACACCCAAAATCATATGTTTATAATATGAGGAGCTGAGTACAAAACTGGTTAAGTCCATTTTCTATAAAATCTGAGATCACAATCATTCCTAAACTATTTCAGTGCGAAGAATCGAATGGTGAGGTCATTTTTCTTCTAAACTGGTTAGATCCTCTTGGAAATTATGGTCGAAGTTTGCGTATTTTCTCAAAACTAACTAACGTGAAATTTCGCATCAGCAGTTTTAAAAAGAGAAAAACTGGCCGATGTTGAAAAATTGCTCAATCTCCACTTTGGGGACACGTGGAGGGAACTCGAAGATCTTGATTATTTTCGAAAACTTCAGGACCAAGGACTAGGAGGAGATGCGGAGCAACATGAAGTTGAAACACTAAAAGATGAGATTGATCTAGAAGAAGATCATGAAGAACTTCGTGTTTAAAAAGTGGAGAATTAAAAAAAACTTGTCAAAAATCGAGAATTTTTAGTAATTTATTCTCCAAAATTTTCAAAAAGAAGACCAGAATTTTTATTCCTAAAAACAACGCTAGATATTATGTTTGAGTCACGTCATTACATTAGTTTCAAAACTGGTTAGGTCCCGGTAGTTCTTTTGCCAAACTCGCTAGGTCCAGAGTTTTGAAGCAAAACTGGTTATGTCCGAACGTTTTTATCAAATTTTCCGCCTATTTGGAAACTTTTAGGTACTTTTTGGTCTGTTTCCATTCAGTGAGATCTAATCTTTCAATAGGAACCAACAAATGTCTGATTTAGACGAAAAATCTAGCTCAAGCCGATTTTCTCAAAACGTACCTAAGTGGACTTAACCAGTTTTGCAACTCAGCTGCTCATATATACCATATGATTTATGTATACATATGATTTTGGGTGTCTTCTGGGTAATTTTTTCCCCTTAAAACTTCTCAAAAGCTGGTCGGACAAAGCAGAACATGCTACATACCTTTCCACAACGGTTCAATATTTTCTGTTTAGATCCGTCTAATATGATTTTATGATCAGTCCATGAACACAAAAACTAAATCAGACCAAAAACTCTATATTACAAAATTATGTATGGTTTAGACCAGATAAACCCCAGTATGGAATTCGCCCCTATGTTCCACCAGCTGATTCACGCTCATGTTTTGACTTCACGGTGTCGACGATTAAAAATAATAAACCCCTTGAAATTTGATGGGTAAATTGCCACGTGCACGACAAGGAACGCCTCTACGAATTTCTAAACTAAGTCGATTGGGAAAGGAACCATATAAATTTGACGAAAATTTCAGCCAATGCATCACACGAAAAGTATGTTTGACACCGATCGAGATTGAACACAGCTCAATTTGAGTTCTCACGGTTCATAAATCGCGTAAAATTCCAATAAATAATGTTACGTTGGAGGTAGTTTATATAATTCACTCCATAAATTCGGTTATCAGGTTATGCTGCATGACTGGATGTTCTTTTCCAATTACACGAGGGAAGGAGAATAAGGGAGGGCAGTGATGCGACTGAGGCAGGGAGAATACAACTTGGAGTGTACGGTGGAGCTGCCGGCGGTGAGGTAAAGGGAGAAACTTTAATTAGTATCCGCAAACCCGTTGTAGAGTATCGAAGTCGCGCTGACCAGTGGCAATGCATCAATGCCAGAACCACACTGCGAGTCAATTCAAAGACTGTTCAATTTAAATGGGACTCACATCAATCATTCCTCTTTCACATCCATTCTTGGGACGGTCTCCCAGACCCTTCCCGGACGCCTCTCAAACCCCTCAATACGCCGAACCCACTCACTCGCCGATGTCTTTGAATTGGAAACCAAACAGTGGTAATTAACCTGAGCTCTGGCTATCAGCATCCTGATCGTTAGCCAGTTCTGTTCTCCATCTCTCACTATACTGGGAGAGGACGTGAAGGGCTGCTTTAGTCAAGTGAATTCGTGTTTGAGTTGTGTACCAACCTACATCTCAATGATTGGGTCCAAATCGAGGAGATGTTGGTGGGAAACGCTAATAAA
Source organism: Stenodema calcarata (assembly GCA_963920205.1). NCBI lineage: Eukaryota > Metazoa > Arthropoda > Insecta > Hemiptera > Miridae > Stenodema > Stenodema calcarata. Next base: position 44,674,931 of record OY986048.1, on the reverse strand, counting down.
CCTGTTCTATACTTCGATCTGATTTTCCTATTGTAATCATTATAATGGCTAGAATGATTGTGTAGGATTGGAGTTTTCAAATCATACCCTCCGACGTACGGTGTACTGTGGTTGAATAAGGAGGAGTGCATTTTAGATCTGAAAACCTTTGAGAATCACATTCAACTCCTTCACTCTCATGTTGAGTAATCCGTATCACAGAGCATTCGGGCTGAATGAATCCGTTCTTGGTAAATTACTACAGATATGAGTGGCTTGTTGCGGTGAATCATCACTTAACTGCTGCACATCTAAATTAGCACCGAACGACTATTGGTCGTCATTCGTTAGTTTAATACACAGGGTGTACACAAAACAGGTGTGACAAACGAAGAGGGTTAGGCTTTTTTTTAGAGGCTTCATTTCCGAGTTATTCACGGTCCACCTGAAAATTATTTGTTCAATGAATTGAGAATAACATAATATGTTTCATAATAACATAATTTAGAAATACGTATTTATTATTAACATGGAACATGTTTTAGCCTTCACATTTGTGGCAAAAACCGAGCGTCCGTTACCCTAATCTATTTCCGATTTTATAATGACTTCCGCTTACAACCAAACCGTTGCTACGGAAATTTATCTTCGCCATTTTCGATCGTACAAAAATCGTTCACCACTCGTTGGAAAGCTCTGATTCAACGAACATTATCCTGTTGCCCGTAACTCTGTGACTGTACGAATAGCAGAACTATGGGCATAACAGTTTTCATATTTTGTTTAAAAACTATGAAGCTGTAATTTGGAATGTAAATATGTGATTTGGTATGTAGCCTCCTTAGAACTTACACTGTTAGCAGCATAGCAGATGTTTTCAGAAAACACTGGTAATCAAAACCTACAAATATCCTAGTCAGTTTGCAGGAGTGGTTTTCTGATGAGCAGCATGTATTAAACGACCTAATAACTATTACTATAATATATAACGTGATACAAGAAATATATTTTTATGCCAAATTTAATAGGTATGTCTTGATTTGCAGAGAATTGAATCAAATTTATAATGAATTCGATGTATCAACCAAATATTGGCTATACCCAATTCTGAAACCTAGTTCGAAATAAATTGAAAGTAGTCATGATGTCCGCCTGTATATATTGTTTTAAACTCCCTTTTTTCTTACGAAAAAATACAATTGCAAAATACAGAGAAAACTCAAACTTTCTTTCATGAGACCATCATTTGGGGTAATGAACCCACGTTGTTCCACAGATCTCCAAAAATATTTATGTCAAGCCATGTAGCCCAAGGATTACTCTGGACCAGATGTTCAAGGTAAAACATCATCTCCCGAACCCAAAGGTGTTTCACCGTTGATAAAAACAAGTGACCCTTTGGCGGTATCAACAACGAAACAAGAAAACGGGAGGAAGAGATAAAGAAGAGGAAAAAGTGTAATGAAGGGAGAGGGAGACAAAGTGATTGTGCAAGTATAGTAGGAGGAGGTGGGGTGAAATAAGATGTCGGTTAGATAAAGGAGATGAAGTAGACAGGAGCCGTTCATCTCTGCTAGTTAGCACCGCTTGGGTCTCGACTTATGGCCACCTCACACTCTCAGCTCGCTCATATGAATATTTATAACAATATTCTACCACACCCACTCACTTCTACTGCCAGGAACACTTTCTGATGAATGACTCATGAACCTCTCCCTCCGTGCTCTTCCGCTTTCCAGGCGTGTATCAAGGAAGGAAATGTTTCACTCTTTCGAGGGGAATGTCTGCAATACTCATTTTCCGTACTTATCCAAACATTTACATCGATTACCACTAAATAGAGTTCACATAAGTATTGGGAAGTATTTCGCCCGCGCGGCATTAGCAAATCTTTGTTTTTTTCAAACGTGAACCCCCATTATTTATTGCTGATTCGGATTTTACGCAGAATTTCACGATCATTTGACACCTCAATCGATTTTTTTACGGAGCACTACCCTACCAGCAAGCGCTCAAAATCGCTCAAGCATGAAATTGCGCAAAAATCTTAATTTTGGGAACCCACAGTGTGGCACATGAAATTTCATTATTAAATCATTTTTAAACAAATTAAATAACAAATAAATTAAATAAGAATAAATAACAAATTAAATAATAAACAGATTTTGTAAACAAATCAAGTGGTGATATCAGTTTTTTCATTTGACTTGATTAAACCGAGATTAAATCCTAAAACAATGGGGTTTCTCATTCGACATAACAAGGTTAATACGCGGTTCGCGTATTTTCGCGCATGCGCGGCGCGTGAAATAGTAATATTTGAATAAATCGTCAAAAATTATGGGGTTTACCGTTCATAGTCATAGCACTAATACATAATAATAGTTCTAGGCGCTTTCCGTGAATACAGAATACAGAACGTTTATTGACAGAAGTTATGTACAAAGTATTGGGTCTTAGGGCTAATACATCAACACCGGCCAGAGCCCTTATTTGACATAGTTATTAGTGATATAAAGGTTAACATTGGGAGTTGTACTTAATTACTTAGGGGTATAATGTCGTGGGAAAATTGGAAAACCCACAGTCAGTATACCAGCCCTAAAACTCAATACTTGTATTGTACATAACTTCTGTCAATAAACGTTCTGTATTCTGTATTCCGTGACCGAACGGTCTGGAGGGTTGGTGCGAAGCTGCTTGGTACCATGGCTTCGATTCCCAGGTTTGGTAGACTCGAAGAGAAGAGATACAGATGTATAATTTAATGAATAGTGGTTCGTCTTGTCAAATAGTACATACTACTTAACTGTTCTTTAATGTTTTATAACGCTTTAATTTAAATTAAAAAATAAATATTCACTGTTTTCGATAGTTGCAATAGTATTGCATAAAATCGCTCAAAATTCCTCAGCAAGTCTCCAAAGGTGAATTGGCGTACGGTCAGTACGTTGCATTGTCCGGGAGATGCGTCGATTGGAAACGAATGGGAATGACAACTTCACTATTATTTAATAATAGCGAAGTTCTCATTCCCATTCGTTTCCAATGGTTCTTTTTTGAATAAACTGACTGGGTCCAATCACATTGCAACAAGTGCGATAAAGTCGATATTTATCACTGAATGGCCGGTTAGAGGGCGATTGTATTGTTTTCTTGGTAGTTGTCTCCGTTTAGAGACGCGAATCGATCATTTGATGCCAATGATTTTGGTGAAAATCGGCTCTCATTGATCTTCACAGATGTGTCTGGTGGAATTACCGGAGAATTAGACGAAGGAACACAGACAATTTTCGTTCCTATTGTTTCCATGGTAAGGGGTAACGGAACCCTTGAATTCCAGTATGTGGTCTTGGCGGAAGGTATTTCTAATACTCAACTCCCATTACGGGTAAGTTCGATCCAGGTCAGTCTCTTTGTAGTGACCACCGTTACTGTCTCCTTTTTCATCCTTTCTTGAAACCAGCTGTATTGCCTTGTCTCGTTGAAGATTTTTCAGGCGTGTTGTGGAGTTGATGTACGAGAGTGGTGTTTGGTATTGAACTTCCTTTACGGTCAGTGACGTCGCGCGTTTTCTATGATCTATTATAGAAATTACCTGGTAGTTTCTGACCCCATCTGATCGTCGGATACCTACCTCTCATATTGCACGATTCTGAATGATCTTTCAGTTATTTATCTTTAAGATGTGAAAGATCTCCCTGAGATCTTTCAGTTATCTACATTCGGATTTCTAGTCAGCTATCGAATTTATCCTCTCACATCAAGAATGGAAAGGAAGAAGCTTTCGTGTTACTATTGGGTTAATTCCAGTGTTTCCACTTTGAGGGGAATTTCAATTTTCGAGGGAAAAAAGAACACGAGGGAAAAGCGAGGGAAATAGGTATTCGGACGCAAAATACGACTGAGTTAAAATAATCTTTGTTGAAAATATAATTTAATGTTCCTTAAAATATTAGGTAATGTTAAAATAATTAATAATAATTAATTGATTTTGAAGGCTTGAGTCGAATGAATTACTATGCTTCCACGGAAGAATTCTTAGCATGAATACCGACTCTGCCCAAAATTTCTCAACGATTGGCCGTGGAATGGTCTGAAACGGATTTGTATGTGTCTGTTTTATTAGTCCGTGGAGCATTTAAAAAGGTCGTAGCTTGCAAAAGGTGGTGTAAAAGATTTTATTGTTTTAATCGGTCTGTGTGACAACATGAAATCAGAGTTTCCACACGAAATTTCGAACGGCAAAACTTTTTGTACCCAAAACCCTCGAAAAATTTCGGGCTATTTTCGGTTTGCTGCTTATAACTCCAAAACTGTCACTCTTACGCCAAAAGTCACTATATACAAAACTAAAGTTGATAAAATTCCGCGTCGATTAAACAAAGGAAGCCCGAAATCGACCGAATAGGAAATGTTTTACGATCAATCAAGAAATGGAGATTTCTTCCTATTTTTGCAAAAACCGATTTTGAAAAACACTACCTACTCCATTTTCAATGTACTGTACTGTAATAATGATAATTGTTGGAAAATTAGCTCCGTGAACTCGGTACGATAAGCACCTACACCTTACCAGTGAGTCAACTCGATTATCTCTCTCTTTTCTTATCAGTTTCTGTTTGTTCTGCTATCCTTTCTCTTATCGGTATTCATCTAGGAACGCGGTAGCGTTCCGCCCCGCCAAGCAAAGAAGTTGAGAAAACGAACGCTGCCGAGTGTATGTTTACCGGACGTCACGAAACGCGTTTTCGAGGTATCCATATCTCGGCTCCTATTTGACCGATCAACTTGAAAATTAGTGTGGGTCTTCTTTGAGTGTATATTAGAAAGCCCTGAAAGTTTCAAATCGATAGGTCTAAAGGGAGCCGAGCTACATAACTTCAAAAACCCGGTTTTTCGGCCTTAGATTGTTCTTCTCCTTCTTCTCCTTCTCCTTGTTCAGAAAGGCAAGGCTGGAGCCTCTCCACGTTCACCGATTGACTTGAAATTTAACCTTGAGACAGAGCCTTATATAAGATTTAACCCATTATCTCAACCCAAAAAAGTTTTAGAAACAAAAGAACAGAAACCTTAGGAAAATTCTGTCCACTTTGACGAGTCTACAGCCTGGGTAAAAGGACCAATCGACTTGAATTTTTTTACATATCTTCTTTATAGCATGGCTCAGTGCCATTTGAACGAAATAAGCAATTATCTCAACCCAAAAAAAAAATTAGGGACAAAAAACTGAAATTTAGGGTAATATGGGCTAATTATGGCCATATCTCGGCTCCTAGTAGACCGATCAACTTGAAATTTGGTATGGATCTTTTTGGTGTGGATAATAGAAAGCCCTGAAAATTTCAAGTCGCTAGGTCTAAAGGGAGCCGAGTTATATAACTTCAAAAACCAATTACCATGTTTTTCTACTTTTTTCAGTCGGTCAAGGCTACAGCCACTCCACCTTCGCCGATTGACTGGAAATTTTGCACGGAGCTTCGTTTCAAGTGTAGCAAGTGCCTTTTGAAAGATTCAAGTCGATATCTTCAAAGGGAGCCGAGTTATATAACTTCAAAAATCCGGGTTTTCACCCTTACCTGTTCTTCTTCTCCTTAATCAGTTAGGCATTTCCACCTTCACGGATTGACTTGAAATTTTGCACAGAGCTTCGTTTCAACATCAGAAACGAAAGGTTTAACCCATTATCTCAACCCAAAAACTTTTAGAAACAAAAAACTGAAATTTAGGCTAATTTTGGCAACTTTGACGAGTCTACAGCCTGGGTATCCGGACCAATCGACTTGAAATTTTGCATAGACCTTCTTTATAAAATGACCCACTTCAACAACAAAAACTCTGCAAATTCTTGACACAACGGTTCATTATCTTCTTTGTACAGATCACCCTTCTGTCTAGATCACTAGGTCTAAATGTCTAGATCCTAAATGTTAGATTAATTATTATTATCAATTATCACTAATTATTAACAATTTTATCAAGTACCTAGTGAAAATTATTATAATTTATTGTTAGGTATTATTAATTTGTATTCATTATTAATAATGATTATTATTAATTATGATTAATTAATACGATATAATTCTGGGGTTTTTAATACTACGTCGGTAATAATTTTTCTATAAAAGAAGTACCTACCAACAAACATTCGAAATTACCTTCATTTCCGTAGCACGAAACGCACCTCAGAACAACAAACTCGACATCACTTGAGCCATATGATGTTCCAAAGAGCTTGTTAGTATGAAAATGGACCTGTATTTCAACAGTTTGATTCACGATCGTGTTGTGAGGCACAATCTTTGAGCCGTCATTGTAAACGAACGGCTGGTCGTACAAAGCTGCGGATGGTCTTAAAAAATTCTACGGAACAAACTCTATCTAAATATGAAATAAAAAACATACCGTTCTATATGAATTTTTCGAGATATGAGATTTTCAAATTTTCAAAATTCGTTTTGAACCCCTTCCCCTTGACCTAGGGTTATGAAAAGTTTCGAGGATCATTGTGGGGCTGGTCCAAACCCAGAAACCAAATTTCGTAATTTTAGCTCAACGTTAACTGGGCAAAGTGGCGCGGACGGCGGACGGCGTACGGCGGACGGCGTACGGTGGACGGACGGATTTTTTTTTATTCGATTTTCTGAATCTACGTATCTTGAAACGTAAACCAACAAATTTTGAGGGGGGGTTAAAAAAATTGTTTCTTTGGGCGATTCCAATGGTTCATTATCGAAGATAATAAACCAAAAGATGTGATATCCCCCCAAAAAACACTCCGTGTAAAAATCACCCCGCCTCGCAAATATCATTCTTCAGAGGCCGGAAAAAGTTATGATATCCACTTTCCCCGCCCGCCCTTTTCCTCATTAAGGAGCTAAGTATAATGAAAAGCTTAACCACTTCACAAGCACCGTACCCCTTTCGAAATCTCCCCTTGGCGCTATTGCGAGACGTTTTTATTACTTCCACAAGCAACTAATAGTTGTATAAAACGTTAACCACCATCAATTAATTGCATGCTGTTCGGCCCGTGGCGCTTGTTGGCGGTCACCGTTGTAACTAGCTATCAAGCTAATAGTAGTTGATAGTAGTATCAACTTGATCTCTTGCCATATTGATCGTGTGTCCTGTTTTTTAGTTGTTTCAACGATATCCATAGTTCTGATTAATCATCGATCATCGTGTATGACGCACTTTTATATCTACAGTTCCTGGTGCGTTATACTATTCTTTAGTTCTGCTATCAAAAGGGGCGTATGGTTTAAACCCGAAGATGAATGGTTTGATTCCTCTCCCGTATAATTCAATTTTTTTGAATCTTTTAAAAAATCACCGGCCTTTCAAATGATTTCTTTTCTTTTTCAGGTAGGCAATGCTTATTATGGTGCAGTTAGAAACGCTCTAGCAAAGGTATGTGTTCATTGCTACAAACCAGATAACTAACGCGTTAAGCAAACATTTTCAAGGATAATTAATTATACCTAATAGCATTTCCTGATGGCTTTCGATCTCAGTCAGTAGAGAGCACTCATGTTACCCATTCACTCATTTATATCAATACAGATCATGGATCACTAGATCAATACAGATCAACCATCTTTCGTATAATAAATCTCTACTAATATTCTAAAATCTAGTCCGATTAGAATGAGTGAAGCTGAGTGAATGAGACATGAATTAGTGACGCCAGTTGGCGCTATAACCAATTTCACCTAATCCACGAAGTTTGATACCAAACACGTATTTACTAGTCATTCATCAGTCAACACGCGTTCGTTATTCAGATCGTGATCTGGAATGTTCTTATAGAAGTAGATACTGTAGGTATATGATTGACAATTCTGTTGACCTCCTGAATCAATGGACCTATTTCACAAGTAATTTAAAGTGACCTGGGTTACCATGATGTAAAAATCCAAAATTTCTAAAAAAGGTAGGTATGTACCTACCTAATAAGTTTTTTTCCCTTTAAAAAATTCTTTATTACCCCAAGTTTATAACTTATTAGCAATTTGGTTTTGATGTTATTTACTACGTGTAACAATCGAAAACAAGATACAAAACTTGTTAATTGTTGAGTTAGATAACTGTTGACCTATTACTCATTACTTCACATTCACTGTGTTAGTTCGTGAGGCTTCCTTCTTTTCAATCTTCTCAGTAGGTCACATACATCCAGCAAATGGACAGCTTCGATGTTGACACGACCCCTTAGTCGCTCTTGGTGGGCGATGGCAATTTTCTTGATAGTTTCATCGATAGATTCCACCTCTAGATCATGGTGAAGTCTATCATTCTGAATGTACCAGGGTGCATTAACTATGCTCCTGAGCACACTGTTTTGAAAGAGCTGAATAATTTTCCGATTGCTCTGAGCTGTGAAGCCCCACAGCTGCGCTCCATAAGTCCATACTGGCTTTAGGACTCTGTTGTACAGGGATAGTTTATTTCAACCAGACAGTTTTGATCGCCTGTCCATTAACCACGACATTTTTCTGAGTTTAAGAGACAGTTAAAGAAGAAAAAACAATCTTTACGTGCGATTTCCATCGCAGGTTCGCATCTTACGTCACCCCAAGATATTTAGTTTCATTGGTGTAAGGGATGACTATGCCATTGAGGTAAGCGGGCAAGTAGCTGATTTTGCGGTTCGGGTTTGCCTCATTCATCCGTATTCTCCAATTGGCAGTCCATTTTTGGATTTGTGTAATAGATTGGTTGAGCTTGCCCATAGAAGCGTCAATGCTCTCCCCCACAGCTATCACTGTGGTATCATGTGAAAAGTGGCGGTTGTATTACCACTGATTTCAGGTTGTATTACTGGTGTAGAGTAGGTACAGAAGTGGGCCAAGTACACTACCCTGAGGTAGACCAGCACCAATTGGTTTAGGTTCGGAGTAGGCGTCATCAAGTTTAATGCGGAAGTAGCGGTCTGTAAGGAATTACTCTAACAGCTCGGCATATTGTGATGGTAGTGATTTTCTCACTTTATAAACTATCAGTATAAATACTTTAGGCCATCATGTCACACTTTGTCAAATGCTTGGGTGACGTCGAGAATGATGGCAGAGCAGACATTTTTCTCTTCAAGTGCTGTTTTTCTCTATTATGCTGTTAATTCTGTGAACTTGGTCTATTGTTGAGTGCTTTTTTCTGAATCCAAACTGGTGGTTAGGTATTATTTGACGTTCTTCAATGAGCGGCATGAGCCTTTTATGAAGGAGTTTTTCAAATAACTTGCACAATACTTGCAACAGGGAAATTGGTCTGTACGATGTGCATTCCACAGGCAGTATTCCTGGTTTAGGAAGCATAATAACCTCAGCTATCTTCCAAAGCTGCGGTACGTATCTGTGGCGAAGCGTAGCATTAATTATTTTTCTAATTTCGAATATGGCTTTTCGGGGTAAATGCTTTAGGGGTTGTCCTGTGATCAGGCCATATCCTAATGCTTTCTTTGTATTAACTTCACCCTTTATTGTATTTTCCACCTCCTTGATTGTAACTGGTGGAATTTTTATGTAGGGTTCAACTGGAGTTGTGTACTCCAGTTGTTCATCTAATACAGGGGAGTTAGGCATACATATGTTTGATACGAGTAGATAAGTTGCAAAAACATCAGCCTTGCTCTGGTTGTCTGCCATCGCTTCCTCGCTCGCCTTTTTTCAGTTATGATTTCTACTATCTCACAAGGATAGTTGATCCCTCTGATTTTTCTTCGCATTACTGGAGTGTTATTCCATGCTGCATCATGAATCATCATAACCAGATTGAACACTTCACGATCAATGTCCTCTGTTGCTTCCAATAGGCCCTGCAGGTCGATATTTTTGGCAAGCTGAATTTTGAAACCGTTCCAGTCAGTTTTTCTGTTGACCAGCACAGGATTGTATGGAATTTGTATAATCCGCTCACTTAGTGTCAGTATTACTGAGGAGTGGTCGGAGAGATCTTCATTTTCTTCTACCAGTAGGTATATAGTTTGCCGAGATGTTTTTGACTATGAAGAAGTCTAATAACTCTGGAACATTGTTTGTGTCTGTCGGCCAGTAAGTTGGCTTGCAAAAGGTAATAATTGCAAAACCACTTAGGAGTTTTGAGACCTGTAATATGTGAGTGGGAACGAACCATGATTCAAATTTAAATATGTAAGATTCAAAAATTGTGAACATCATCGGCCAGTTTTTGAAAACAGCAAATAGTCATTATAAGGACGTAAAATATTTTTGGGCTAAAGTGGTTATACTGTACTAAGTTGTAAAATTAGCGACATTTTGGTTGATAGTTCAAAAAAGAAACGGCCGTTCGAATAACTGAAAAGCGTGATGTCTAAACAGAATAATTGATTAAACGTAGGTATTTGTGATTTTAAAATCGTTAAAAATGACAATAAATATTAGTGGGTTGAGGTTAGTTTTATTTCGTTACTTCGGAAATTCTCTCAAGGCTGAGAGTTTATATAGCGATCAAGAGGAGCTAGTCGTAGAATTGAACGAGAGAGACAGTCGGTGGAATTTAGTTTAACTTCGGTAGGTAAGTAAAGGGCTTGTGAAGAGATGAGTGCCGGTCCGAAAACGGAAGGAGAAGTGGAGGACCAGGACGGGAAATGTGGAGTGAGTTGGACAGAGGAGGGTTGCCTTGGAAAGAATGATATTAGAGAAAATCAGGGATCGGTTGTCGACCATTCTCTTCCCCTAGCCCTCTGCTCGTTCTGTCCACTGATTGCCCTGACGTCCCCGCTGATTGATTCCCTACGACGAAACCTCCGGCCCTTTCCCTGACATTTTTTCCTTGTGGAGACCTTTTTCGTCCCTTCTCTGTTTTACTACTTGGACCCACTCTCCTGGAGACCCTATCCTTACTACCTACACTGCCATATCCACCGGTCAAGTCTGAAGGTCCCTTATCCCAATATCCTCCCTTGTTCCCGATACTATCCATCCACACGAGTCCACTCCTGCCATTCTCGTGCTGGTACGTACAAAAAATTACCAGTTAGAGAGATATAACAATCCTTTGAGGTTTTCAAAGAATTGCCATCAAGGTTGTACACAATAAAAAAAATCCACGGTCATGCAGCATGGCTATAAGAGCAAATTTCAAAGAAGTAACTGTTTTATGTAAAATGTCTCCATTTCTCTGGTTTTATAACAAATTTTGTCTCCGACAGCTCCATTTTCTTCGAAAATTCGCTAAAAACAAATGAGCCCTTACGTGTGAATCATGAATATGTCGAGTTCCGATTGGCCTGCACAACTCTCCATCTCCTACTACAATCCCTTCATCCTATTTAGCTTGCATGGTCATTGAAGTTAAAATATTGTCGATTACCTTGACTAATGTTCATATCGAATGTTCATAATGTTCTAATGTTCATAACGAATATTCATATCCACTAGAGATGTCACCAAAAGCAGGAAAAAGGATTTCTTGTTTTTCCAACCACAGGTTCTGCTATTAGGAATAATCGTTTTCTCTATTCCTTCGGATGATAAAACCTTACGGAAAGCTTTATCGTCCGAAGGAATAGAGAAAACGATTATTGTGTAATGCGTCTGACTATAGGAGAAGAGTGAGAAATGGCGTTTCAAAATTGTGACCACATAATATTATAACGTCAAACCGCCAATAACGCACCCTTCCGCCCCTCTCACTTCAAACAGGTGAATTCCTAACTAGCAGTAGAACTAAAGCAATGGAAGCTGAACTAACTAGAATTGAAATTAGGTGATGGGAGGTTTTTGGATCACTTTTCTATTACCAATAGTCCTATAACTACCCAAAAGAAATAGAAGTGACCGGTCCTTTCAAAAAGGTGATCTGATCGCCCTCTCCGAGGGAAGGGGTACCTAATCAGTAAATAAATCAGTGATGGTCTCATCAATTATTTCAACTGCATTCCGGGCTGACCTAACCTTCAAATATAAGACCACCAATGTTGAGATGTGGTTGAAAACGTTTTTTCAGTCGACACCATTGTTCTTCATTTTCATATTATACACAAACAAGAACGGAAACGTTTGATAAAGTGATTATAAAAATCTATATAGATCATGATTCCGAGAATCTTGCAAGAACACCCGAGGCGTTGTACGTTCGTTCATTATGAGAGCTCGAAATTAAAACAGAGAAAATATAATCATGAGCGTGAAAAACGGTTGGATTTCTATTCTGTAATATAGAATTTCTCGTTCTGTGGTACTTCTCGTTATAATTGATTGCAGACGGAGGTAAGTACCAGTAAAAACCCCTAAGCTATAATATCAATACAAATTAGTTCTAAATAATTCATCATCTACCCACACGTTTCATAATTTGAATTAAACAAATTACAGACCATCACTGAGGTGAATAGCCCATCCTCCTCCCTTCCCCCCCACCATCCCTCCCTCCCTCTCACCACTACATTCGGAGATGAACAATATTTTAGTGCATTACTACAGTTGTTTGGTATAGTTTTGAGGGCTCACAAGGATATTGTATACAAAACGGTAATCTAGACCGCAGTGAAACTTTTTGCAGGCTTTTTATTTATTTATTTCTTTTTTTTTAACTTCTTCCTGCGTTCACCAATCTTGCCTAATATGACGAATGAAGCTTTCTCAATAATGAGTATATAAGACTGGATGTACCATTATTAGTTACAGTGATCTGAAAGGACCTTAGTTCGATAATACGAACAATTATGGTCCATCTATTAAAACGAGCGATCAAATAAAATGTGGCATCGAAGTACATTTCGAACCCCTAACTATTACGACAATCATTTACCTTAACGGAAGAGAAAGTTATAGAAGGAAAAAAACCACCAAGGAAAAAGTAAGATAAGCAGGGAGAGGAAGGAGGTTGAACGGCGGTGCGGGTGTAACTGGGGAAGGAAGATTGCTTACCCCCAATGTAGAATTTCATCGCATTATCTGAGAAGGCGATAATTTAGTAGCTAAGCCTCAACTTCTTGTGTAATGATGTTTGCTTAACATTTATCTTTAGCCATAACGAATTATTAAATTTTGATGTAACCAAGCTCTTGTGGATTATCATGAGCAAACCCCATTAAAATGGGTCAAAGCGTGTTTTATCGAGAGGATAGTTTAGAGGGTGCCTCCGTTGAAGAGTTTAGTTAATGCAATTTCTCATGAACTCGGAAAACCCTATGTAATTATAAAAGTTATGAAGTCAACTTAATAAGGGGCGACACTGAGGTGTCATTATACTGCAAAAGCCTTGCCTCGCCACCTTTTTTCCATAAACATTTACCCCATTTTTCTCGAGGATTTATGAACAGTGGAGCGAATGTTGTTGATACTTGAGCAGATCACTTCGATTGTTTCATCAATCGTATCATCCTTCTGTGAATGCATTTTTGAGTAATGTTCTCTGTTGAAGTGAGAATTATTGAAACAGCGTGGAGCTGATTTGTGATTAAATATCAATATGTGGATGATGTACTACCATCAATTTCATCAGACCTTTGAAGTCTGCTTTGAGGGCCGAAAATATGTGGAAAATTACCTTTTTCACTACTTGTGTTAGTATCCCTGTTAGGCTTATTTTGCTTGAAGAGAAAACGAAGGCAATATTGTAATGATTTGCACTGAACCGGTTAAGTTCCAGTCCTTCGCTATTTTCTTCCCGGAAAGTACCTAGATATGGAATTTTTAATCTATATAATCTGTAATAAATATACCTATTATACCAGTATTTAGTATGTGTATATACCTATATGTCTACATATATTACACCAGTATATAGTACACATATATGAACTATATATCTTTAATGTATTACCAGAAGAGGTCGTGAGAAATTTTACAAAATACTATTCACATCCATTCAGGTTAGGATAGAACAACGGAACGTTTGCTAAAAGGGAAATTAGTAGTAAATTGGCATACAGAACTTAATCTTACTATCTGCAATACACTGTGACTCAGCAGATATCATAACATATCATTATCGTTTATTCAAAATGATGCGATGAATATTCAGATCAAAATACGATCCAACAGTACTTACTCGAGGCGAAACTGTATTTCACAGTCCAGATGCGAGCTATAGACGTGCGGAAGAGAAAAACTTCTTTCATCGGGTGTGTCGCAGATGCATAGAAACAAGGAAGAGAGTGAGAAGCGAATAACACGCCATGAAATGAGTATATTCTCGGTTAGGTTGTTAGAATAAGATGGGAAGAGGATAGTACCCCAGAGAGTACTTGGCGGTTCCCGCTATACGCCTGCCCTCCCGTCTTCTCCAGACAATAACCAACCCATTTGCCGACTGCCCGTTAGGCCCCCCTCTTCTTTCCTTCCTTCCTGCAAACCACTTCTGTTCTGAACTGATACTTTTTTTTTCTCCAGAAGGTTTGGAGTCTAAGGCAATTTAAATAGGTAAACGTAGTCCATCTACATACATGCATTGAATGAGGATAACTCCATTTGAAACCTTTATTTGATCTAGCTCATTTATCTATCTCTCAAAACGTCCTAGCTGTTGAATGATGAAACACGACAATGTTAGGAAACGCAATTTAGGCTATTTTACGATTCTTCGCATAATTTATCAAGTACCCACACAATTAGTGTTGAGAAACTACACACACGAACCGCAGAGCAATTAAGTTTCTGACCACAAAAGACCTGCAACCGGTCCAAGGACGAACCAATATTTCCATGGGCACGACTAGGCCCTGGTTAGCAGTTTTCCATCTTTACAATTAAATCCCTCTGTTGTTTGTGATCTTGAATAATCAAATGCCTACTCCTATAACAACATGCGTCAACATGGCTGCCGACATCCACATCGAATAGTGTAAAATTCATAATTTGCTCGAGTAAATATGACACACTTATTGGATTTAGAAGAACCCTAATGGCTTGATCGTTGAAACTGTATGCTTACAGATCAGGGAATACTTGAAAAATCCGTTGGTCGTGAGAATGATTGGTCGTTTATTACGCCAATCGAAGTGACAATTGGACAATTTGGCGTTTGCTTGCTTAGGTCCTAGCGTAGGTCCAAAGCGCTATTATCAAAACTGAAAAAACGCCGACATCATTCAAAATGCCTCCCGTGCGAAAGGGAATAATATGTATCAGAATTGTATCAAATGAGAGTAGTGGAAACATAAATACCCGTCAAATGAACAACGTGAATGCAATTGCAGGTTGAAAATAATGTGAACACCAGAATTCATAATCATTCATGTTATTTTATTACAAAATTACGTTTGAAATCGAACTCGCTGGTCCTATACTATGAAGATTTTTGATATGTCTCCGCCACAACGGGTCGGAGTTCCTAACTGATTCATTACGCGTCGATCAGAAAATGAAGTTCGGTTGCCGGCGCGATCGGGAAATACTCGGTCATGCTGAAAATACCGAAAATCCATGGGACCCGCAACATGACGTTGAGTGCTTTGATTTCGTTCAGAAGTAGAATAGATTCGGTGGAGGATGACGGCATCGGAGGGGAGTATACGGAGGACGGCGAGGCACGGCGGGTGTCTATTAATTCATCACCCAACTGTAAATGCATTACCATCGGATACATCAATGCGACGCCATTGTGAGGCCTCCACCTATAATGTATGATGCTAGCCAGCTCGAGGCAGTATATCACAACGCTGTGTGCGGTGTAGGTACAACGCTGGGTGCGGTGTAAGTGTAGCGGGTTACTCGAGCGCGCCTACCGCTAAATTCATATGCACGTGCAACGATAATTATTCTGATTGAGGTGGGCAATCGCTAATGGGCCCTAAACTGACTTCTTCCACTTCCTTCCTCGATTATTACATACGCAGGTTGATTACAGTCAAACTGACCAGTTGAATGGCCATATCCTGATGGAATATGGGACTTACGATATATATGCTATTCGTATATGCTATTTCTATCCCAACGAAAACTAAAAACCTGATGATTGGGCTGAACAACTTCCTCACAGTACTATTTTTCTTGAGAGAATACGTATTATTTTTCTCATGGATGTAACTAGGGTTGGGGTTCAGTCTGAAATTCGCGACACCGACAGCGAGGTAACATCCAAGGCTGCAAACAAAAATAGTCATTTCGTGGAATTCATTAGGCGGTGGGTAGTAACGGGATACTAATAAACAACGACGCCGCTTCAACGTAGGTTCGGGTGGAGCCAACTTATGAGTAGCTGGATAAATCTTCCAATTAAGCGCAATATGAGGCGGTTCCAGCTGGATCAACATGGTAAATTCACACCGAAAACATATCAACGAGTCAAATTTTTCCATGCAGTGAGAATTTTGTAGACATTTCTTAAAAAATACTCTTGACGATTTTAGATGGTTTGGTGTATTCCACGGTTATTACTGCATTATTTATACACAAATTAAACACCCCAGAACTCTTACAACATCAGACGATACATTCGCGAGGTCAAATAGTGTTCAAATTGGATTTCAAGATTACGCATGCGCACGTGGTGCCATTGCCCCCCTCACGAAGGTATTCAATGAAAACTATAGTCAAACACCTGGATATTTCGTCTTAATCGATCGAACTAGAGGATGCGGTGATTGCGTTTTGAGGGTTTCATGTGCATAAACAAACACTACCTACTCTGAACGTTACAAAACCGTGGAGGTCGTTCAAGACTCGATGTAGACGACCGCTGAGAAGGTTTTTATTTATTTTTTATTTATTTATTTATGTATTACGGGCAAGCCCAATTACACAGAGTTACAATTTTGAGTCAGCACACAGATCAGAAGACTTCAAAAAGAATAAAAATAAAATAGGAAAGAAAATTATACACTTCAAACGCTTTGAACAAACTGACAAATGTAGCTGGGAAGAAATAATTAAATACTGGCACATACCAACTTAAGTTTGAAAAGAGACTCCGAAAAAAAATCAAAATCTGGACTAAGGAGATGGTTGGCTGCGCGAGGAAGACGATGGAGAGGCCGGTGGTATTGGTAAGTTGTTGGAGAAAATGGCACTCCAAACAGATTGCGACTACGCGAGGATGGGCGAGGGGTCATCAGAGCTATGCTGGAGAGCAGGGCGGGACAGGAGAGATGGCTGTTGATGATTTTGTAAAACAACACCAAATCCGCCGTATTACGTCGCTTCAAAAGGTGGGAAGCCTACACACTCCGCGACTGTGGCTATAGTCAACCTCACTTGATGGGATCCTCAACTTGAAGGCGATGTACCGAAGGAACTTGTTTTGAACTCTCTCCAAATTGTACCTGTTGACTGCGTAATAAGGCGACCATACGGGGGAAGCGTACTCCAGCACGGGTAGTACTAGGGCTTTGTACAAGGTAACAATGGCCTGACAGTTGGTAAATTCGCGGGTGTTCCTTTTGAGGAAACCCAGGGCCCGCAACGCCCGCCCCACAGCAAGCCCTATGTGGTTGGCGAATGTCATCATCCCATCAAATACAACCCCCAGATCCGATCGCCTCTGGAGGACAGCACCACACAACGTGTTACCCCCTCAATGCATAACAGATTTGAATGATTCCCAAAGTTGAACAAAGTGAGGCGTCAAGGGTGTTGTGCCGAAAGCGTGAGGCTCATATTTAGACTCTCTTTTATGAACTGACAGAAATGTTGGTCTGGTATTTTTTTATTAACAGAAATTGGTAGTAAATTTAATTTAAGTTAAAATGACCCCACCTGATATTTTGAGGGTTAATGAACCCGATAATGACCGATTTGCAGAAGCCATCAACAGTTCATCAAAATTGATAGTATAGACGAATATACATGGAGACCAATTTGTTTCTTCACAATACAGGGTGGTTCCCGAGTTAGGCTACCCCCCTTTATTTTCTCTAATTGTCTGATTGGAATTTTATGTGAATTTGACCCCTCACTCGATTTTATTGTAGCGCGCAACCCGTTCAGCAACCCGTTGCTAAGTCACCAAGATGGATTATTGTAAATCCGAAGTGTGGCACATGGAATTTCTTTTTTTATCAAAGCTGATTCACGCGGTGACATCTTTTTTTGGCTTTGATCGAAATTTAACACAATAACAGCCAAAAATATGGCCATTGAAGTTTTCTTTTTTAAATCTTTAAATTTTTTTAAACACTGTGGTGATTTAACCATTTTTGTCGTTTCTGCATTCATCAAGTCGAGGTCGAGGTTGGAGATTAATAAAAAAGGTCAGATCCCTGTGACTGAAGTCTTGAGTGTATTCGGTTGCAGAATTCAGACTTCTTCTGAACTTGACTTCTTTTGCTTTGTAGGTTCCTATCTCCACCAATTGCACTCGTAGGAAACACAAGAAACTACAATGACCATATATTTGGCTGTTATTGCGTTTAATTCCGATCAAAGCCAAAAACAGATGTCATTACATGAATCAGCGTTGGAAAACAATTCAAACTCATGTGCCACACTTGGGGTTTACAATAATCCGTTTTGGTGACTTTGCAACTTTGCGCGCTTGCTGAACGGGTTGCGCGCGACAAAAAAAATCAAGTGAGGGGTCAAATTGACATACAATTTCGCGCAGAATCTGAATCTGCAAAAAAGGGGGTTCCCATTTGAAAAAAAACGAAGTTGATGCGCGATTTAATTATTTTTGAAAACTACGAAACAAATTATGAAGAATGGCGTTTGTCCGAATTTTTCGCTCCGACCATTAGAGAAAGTACCTAATGGTGGGGGAGCCTAACTCGTAGACCATCCTGTATAAATGGCAGTGATTTCAAGGGACATTGCACTTCATTTCTGCAACTCGAGCTATTTACCAGTCTGGAAATTATGTTTTGCCTGAAATATAAGTAGAGATTTTTGTTTGTGGATACCATATTGTTTCAAGTATGGGCTGGAGTGTAGGAAACGTCAGCTAAGGCAAGTAGGTTATTCGACCTTTGCAGAGTGTGGCCAGTATGCTAACTGTACGGGAGAACAACGATTCTTGTGAAACGCTATCAATAAAACAGCTGGTTGGGTTGTAAACCGCTAAAAATAACGTGGGACCCTCATTCGTATGCAGTTGTAAAAAGAAGGAAGACAGTGGTGCTGACTTGAGTAAATCAGCGGCTTTCCCAACCAGTTCAGCACACTATTCGAAACTTTACGTAGCGATTTATTTTCCCAAACAACATTACTCTATCCTTGTCAACAGTATTGTTCGAGTGGGGTTGTCGTTCGTTCCATTCCAAACCGGTGGACTCTTACGTGTGTGCGTATGGTCTTACTTAGGTACAAGGAAGATCTTGAAAGGAACCTCTCTCGCAAGTCAAGACCACCTTCTTCAGCTGTGATATCATTAGACTGATTGCGACTTAGCTAATTAGATAAATAGGCTAAAGGAGAAATCGACTGAGAAGATCAGAAACTAGTTTGGTTAAAAGCTGAGCAAACTGTAATTATCTAATTGAACGTCAGGTGGATTAGGCACCTCAGGTTTGAGCGCTAGCTAACAGAACACGATGAGTCCCACGATTCCTTACCATTAGTAAATGAAGTCAAGGAAAATGGGTACAGAAAACCGGCGCCTCGCCCATAGTTTCGTCGACCTCCTGCTACGTTTTTGTAAGCAATAGCGAAGAAGGTTCATTGTTTTACGATCCCCAGGAGAGAAAACCCTACTTCAGAACGCACCTAAAAGAAAGAGAAAAAGAGAAAACCAATTACAGCCATTTGGAGATTGAAGAGACCTGACACAAATGCTCTTATGCGAGTTCTGCTTCAAAAGGATAAAGACTTTGAAAATTCTTTTCTGTCGGAACAAAGTGCAAGTAGAGGCATGATAATGCTGGAAGACACTTTTCTCATGCAAATAATTGCTTTCGCGTTTATCAAGGTAGCAGAAACCTTGTGATCACTTTTTAGAGATGAAAAGTGTATGTGTGTAGTGTCGCTGTCTCTGTCCACGAGTTCACACGTATAACACGAATACTTAGCCAATCCGGATGAAAAAGTTTTGCCCAGTAATTACCCCAAAAGTAATGATAAAAGTCACAAATAATGGAATGAATTTCTGAACTCGCTCGTCAACATTGGTAATGAGCACGTCAGTTCACTTTCACGCTGGTCCTCATTTGCGCCTATTGACAAAACTTGTGATATAATTGACCATTTTAATACATAGTATTAAAATGGTCAATGATACCAATCACCAGATGTTCGTTATATTTACTATTTGTAGCGGGTGGGGTAGAATGACCCGAATACTGTATAATACATCTATATTGAATCTGTGTTTTAGACCTGTTATACATGTTATAATATTTACCTATGTATATAATACCATTACCAACATTATTTGTATGATTTTTAAATATAATACATGATTTATGGTGCTATGGTCACATACCGCAAAATAATGAACTGAAATTTAGGGGGGGAGTTGTGGCTTTGGTCTTCAATGTTCTCATACTAAATTCATCCATATTGGACAGTAACTTCTACCTGTGCGTGCGCAACCTGTATTTGCAACACTCGTAACTCTGGTTTCATCCAAATAAAAGTCAAACAGGTCACTTGCATTGTCATCTTAGGAATTCAATCTAGGTCAGTAGTTTCAACGGAGCATGCGCAAGCATGAAATCCTTGCCACACACACAACTACGGTTCTTGTAATCAACCTTTCTGTTTCGTGCATTAAATTTAAAAAAAAAAAAAAAAAAAAAAAACATACAGAATATAATAACATATTATAGAAACGAAGACCTTGTTGTTGTTACAGGTTTCACTGAATAGATAACATAAGAAGAAAATGATACACCTAAATTAATACTCGTAGATAGATTCCTTTACTGCTCAGGGGGGTTGCCCTACTGCTCATTAGTGCAGTACTGTTTTGGAGCGTACGTTTCAAATGGGCCCAGCAAAGCACCAACCCCCGATGAAGATGATTAAATACCACCCCGATATTAACCCGAAAGAATGGCTCATTTCCATTTTCAATTAAGACGAACCAGCCCTGAATGAATCGCTTTACATTTCTTATTTACAGCAATGGAGGATGAATTTCGCTATGCAGATCGCTAAATTTATTTTATCTTTGTTCAGTTAGTAGTGTGAAAAAATCAATCTATTCTAAAAGGCGACTTCCAACGACATTGGGATTAATAGAGTTTGAAGCTATGATTTTTTTCGTATCTTACTTTGCATCCACACCATGGTCATCGATCTCGCCACAAGTTTACAGAAAGAGATTTTAAGTACGTTTTCACTTGGAGTCAAGGATTGCTATCACTACACGCTTCTATAATAAATAATAGTATGAACTGACTTGGCTAGTTTAATTATTAAACTAGCCAAGTCAGCTCATACTATAATTTATTCGTAATATTTTCCATATAATGGGCAAATTTCATGGTTTTATTGATCATTCTTTCTTGATGAAATCGACTCTATCATGTAGGTATAGACTTTAGGTAGGCACTTTCACAAGCGTTGGAAGATTCCTCATGATACAGCAGGAATTAAAAAATTCTCAATTTAGGTAGCGTATGGAATGAACACATGCGAGACATTGTTACTGTGATCTAAAATAATATTTTAGATAATATATATTATATCTCGGAAATGTACAGTTTTTTCAAACGTTTGAAAGCCTAACTGAATCTGCCCAGTTAATTTCCTAGTGTAACTCCAAGAGTCGGCCCAAAAGCCCAGCTTTCCAATGGTATGATCAAAAAATTGTTTATTGTGGACTCATGGTGTAAAATCCCCGTTCCCGTGCCAAATACCGTGGATCTTTCAGTCAAAAATCGACAAGCAAAATGTTTTGCGAAAATCGACATTTTGACCGTAAAATGAGTTAGGCAAATGAGTTGTTCGCAATCTTTGTCTCGCTGAGTCAAATGATGACACAAGACTTCTCGAATAAACAGTCTCTGATACCTTGTCCAATTTACTTTTCGAAAATTGTCTTAATTTCTGTTGATTTGTATGGTAATTTTGTTAGACCAGGTAGGCCAAGCTAAACGTTACTATCGTTCGCAATTAGGTCGATTTAGTGTGTTTTTAACGTCTATCCCCCTCCCCCCATCGCAACTAAACAAACCAGCCTGCTCATAATAATAATAGGTTCCGAACATCAATAATTGATCAGTTCGTGGCCTGTCAATACATCCTCTTCTAACATGGTAACATTGTAACATTTTTTTGACTCAAGAATATGCCGACATGCTGCTGGTTTATGGTTTCACAAACCAAAATGCCAGTGAAGCTGTACGGAAATAACAGCGGCGGTTCCCTCACAGGCGCGTACACATCAAAAACGTGTTTTCAAGGGCATGTTCTGTGTTCTCTGTGCTTCACTACCAAAGAGAATTTGTAATTTCGCTCAACGGATTTCAAATGGAAGTATCGAATCCTCCCTTCAATAATTGTGTCTTCCAGCTACTTGAAAGGCTTATCCTAATCTCAGCTAATGAGATAGCTTAACGTTTGTTATTGATATCTTCCTGTTTTATGAGCTGTTATTTTGTTTTGTATCCTACTATTATTTAGGCGTTAAGCTTTCATTTTATTTTATTTTTTTTGTTGCAATTTTTGTTTTTTAGTTTCATTGACCTAATTGTCATTGACAGTAGCGTTTAGCTTGGCCTACCTTGTCTAAAAACAAACAATTACCATTCAAATCAACAGAAATTAAGACAATTTTCGAAAAGTAAATTGGACAAGATATCAGTGACTGCTCATTCGTAGTCTTGTGTCATCAGCTGACTCAGCGAGACAAACATTGGAGCGAGGAGCTTCCTCTTCTTCGAAAATTCGGTAAACGAAAACACGCATTTTCGACAAAATGTCTGCAATTAATTCACAGCAGAGTATGAGAATAACGTATTCGTTCTGGCGTTTCACAACGAACAGCATAGGGTTGTTTCCCGGAGTTTCACGTATGTATATCCTTCACATCAGTGAAATACGTCACATAGCCCGCATTTTTTCAAACTACCAATCTATATTTGCTTCTTTTGTTTTACGATGAATTTCCATGGGTGAATAAACCAGAGGTTCGTTCACCCCAAGAAATACTTACTTAGGTACTTTGGAAAACAAATTGAAAAAAAAAAAAAAAAAATCTCCGTAAATTTCTCCCTTACTGGGAAAACCTCTGATCATGGATATGTCTCTTAGCTTTAAGGGCCCTTAAGCGGATCCTGGGCCTGTAATTCCTAAGGAGGCTACATACCAAATGACAGCTTCATAAAGTGGATAGCATAGAAATTAGCTTTATGAGCCACTCAGCTGATTCGGGCCCTATGCTGCTTAAAGTGTAAATCCTAAGGCGGCTACATGCTAATTTTCAAGTCTGTGCCACTACAGGAATTGCGCCAAAACCACCCAAAACCGTAACGAAAAAATTTTTATGATTTTCACGTACAACCAAGCCGTTGGTAGGGAAATGGAACTTCCGTAGTGTTCATCGCACAGAAATCTTTCACCAATTTATGGAATCGTCTGCTTTTTTTTTTAGAAAACTTTCATGATACTCGCTACCCTCTCCAACCACCGGAAGTGTCCCAAAAAACGTTACAATGTTTTTTTTTTTTTTAATTTAAAATTAAATTTGTTTTGATGACGGAAATTTTTGACTGACCCCCGGACAATAGACATATCCATGTCAAAAAAAAAAGAAAAAAAAACACAACGAAAAACAGACCCCCGGATTATTACAGTTCAGATCGAGGATCAAAGCAAGGAAACTTGGAACATTTTTTTGAATAAGTACATCTCATCTTGTCTTGTCTTGACACTTGAAGTGAACAACCCCACACTCGAACACTGGAGAAATACGAGGAGGAACGAGAAGGACAGTTTCAAGCCCTGTAGAGAGGTAGGAAAAGGCCAGGAGGTGGGGGCGCGGCCAAAGAGGTAACAGGACGACCACGTTCTTCCAAACCGAATCTCACCCTCAAAACAGGGTTCACGTTAAATTGACTGGAAGACCCCAACAAACATATGGGAGTGCACTACCGAACGTCTCCTCGTAGAATGTGGGGGAAATCATTTTTCATACTGATTGAACTACCCGTAATATGGTAACAACGGGACCGTGATGCTTGTGTGAGGTACCTCTTCAAGATAACGACCTCCGCGAGAGAAGCGCAGGAAGGTTGGGTACACTAGAAGAGAGGGAACTGTTAAACACGGAGAGAACATGTGAGTTGAAGGTGAAGGTAAAAGTAGGTGATAGGTGT
Organism: Stenodema calcarata; assembly: GCA_963920205.1. NCBI lineage: Eukaryota > Metazoa > Arthropoda > Insecta > Hemiptera > Miridae > Stenodema > Stenodema calcarata. The sequence goes on along the minus strand of OY986048.1, from coordinate 44,650,789 downwards.
AGAAAGGGGTGGAAAGGAAGTGTGGAGGGTGGGCTATTAGGCATACATGAACAGGCGGAGTCTTCGGATTGATGGGACCATTACGGCGTGCGAGGAAGGGCCAGAGACAACAACGCGGCGAACGTTTTAAATTGAAGACCATGGCGAGGCAACCACGAGCTCTAACAAACCTGGGTTTCTGCTGTGCAACATTCATACGGAGGAAATCTCAGTGTTTGAACGAAAAGTGTGGTTGGAGCAATGTCCTCCTAAACCAGGTTATTCTATAACGTCTGTCATATTTTGCCGTGTTCTCAGAGCTTGAAGGTACGAGTATTAGCGACGCTGCCTGCCAAAACTCTCGCGATATTTTGGAAAATTTGAGGGATAATCTCACTGGGGAACTCATTCATACCATGTGGCTTATCTATTGAGGTAGTTTAGGTATTCTAATGACTTTTGATTCTCAAAAATCACCATTTCCTCCAGTTGTTCCGAGTCTGTCCAGAAATTCCTGTAATCCCTACAATCTATGAAGGGTGTAGATTACAATTATTTATTTCACATTGTAATCTTATGTAGGCTGTCACAACATTGGCGGCCAGTACAAATTTTAATATACAAGAAGGTTGTGAAGGTAAACAAGAAAAGTAAATTTTGGTACAAAAGGTAAGGTAATCGCCAGTTGTATGTTGACACGTAAAAATTGACCCATCACTCAAGACACTCAGTTCTTAATAATCCCAGCGATCTTGAGGAGAGGGCCAATGTATCGACCTCGATTAGCTTCACCTCAGAGAAAGCAGCCCGAACCACGCTCCACACCGAATACAGCGTAGTCCGTTACTAAGTGTCCAATAGTGTCGGGAGAACCGCTGGTTGCAGACCTGGCGTGAGTCTGAGCTGGAAAATGTGCTGGTCATCCGTTCAATTGTAATATGGCTGAAATTGTCCCCAGCCTTGCGCGTTTTACAAACGCCAGTGCCTTTACGCGTTTGACAAAGAAAGGTCCTGGTTAGATTCCAGTTGGAGTACCCGAATGTATTTGCATTCTGAATATCCACGGGCAAGATCCAGCAAACACTGGGGAGCCTTTTATGAACAACATAATGTATTGTAGAATGCAGAATGTAGATGAAATGAAGCAGATACATGTTGAATGAAATGGACACATCTCAAAATTGCCACTGCTGGGATATCGACTTTGAAGTTTTCCGTTTTTTTTTTTTTTTTTAATCCTAGCCCTGGCTCTAATAATTCAATTAAGGATTTTGTTTATTAGGTTGTTATATGGCTCTAGTTAATAACCATAGCGTTTGATAAGGGCATAATAAATATAAAAAAATGCGGTTTTTGAGATGTGCCCCTCTCATTCTACGTGTGCTATATGAAGGATCGGTTGTATCAAACTGAAATCAAGAGGGCACGGCTGTGCATGCACAGAGTACATTCAATACTCTAATGCTAGGCCCAATACTGGACTCGACATTCCGAATAGTGGGCTGCCGATACATGATATGAGATAAAGTGAGGGAATGTAATGAAATTGGTACTTCCAACTTCCCAATATTCCAAAACACAAATCCAAAGATATTCGGCACCCAGTGATGTGACCGAACCGAGTATACCACCAAGCGTTTGAAAGGGAAATATCAGTTCCATACATAGCTGATCACTAATAAATTGTGCGAAAGTGGAATCCTGCGGAATAACACAATCCAGGCTTTATTCAAAACATTCCAACCAATTTTTCAATGCTTCAAACAGTCCTCTTGAAATAACTTTGATTTGTTCTCGCAGAACAGCGCGTCCTGAGACAGAACCCTTTGAACTACTAAAAACGAGGACCTGTTCTTAAAAGCTCTCTACCGTCCCGGACCTAGTGGTGCGTACATAACAGCTCAATCGGTTTTGTGTTCTTTGATCGGCATTCCTCAAAACATCCAAGCAGTTGTTTCGAAAATCATCCCATGATTGGACGAGTTGGAATGTAATATTCATTCTGATCAACAATTGGAACAATCTTGTGCATTTAACCCCAAGTGCTAGTTACGCGTAACGTAATTTGATTTGTCGCCAATGAGGAGCCAATTCTTCGGGACTTTAAATCCTGTAGTTTCCAATTCCCTGAATAGATGGTGAGGAGTCCGAATTATTGCGGAACTGGGTACGTAATTATTTATTGAGCCCATATTGAGTTGCTCAGAGATTTCAAGACGTGGAGGGTTCCAGTTACAACCCATCTCATTAGCTCTTCGCGATTGAATGTTGTTTATAAAATGTGGTCACGTAACTAAGTTTAGGAGGAGAAAAGTAAATGCGGGCTCAAAGGGCGCACAGGGAGCTATGTCCTTTCTCATTCCCTTGCTCCTTCTTTGCCCGAGTTTTGACCGAGGTCCACGTCGGTTTTAAAGCCTGGAGTTCCTTTCATTCGGTTTATAGAGAAACTTGGAGGGTTCAGAGGCCCATCGCAAAGTTGCTTCCCCCTTTTCGCTTCTCTCGAAGCCGTCTTAACCACATCTAAGAGCTAATCAGCCCAATGAGGAAGCTCCTTCGGGCTCGCGCTACTCAAAAACTTGTTCAATCAGGAAGAAATACGGATAACGCCTTTAACGTATCAACAAGTTCCCTCCCACGAGGCCCTTTTCCCTGGAGATGATTGCGATCCCTCATTCCTCTAATTTAAATATCTTTTCGAAAGGAAAATTGCTTTTCAAGTTCCCTTCGTGAAATTTCATTTTCCGTTTGCCAACACTGTTGCCCTGAACCAAAGTTACTCACCGAGATTGTAACATGAGTTCCCCGTGAAATTTCCAAAAGCACGTAGAACAAAGGTACATAGTACATGTAAAACATAGGTACCTACTAAATTGAGAGGAATCTGAACCACCCAGCCATTTTATCAAGAAAGTTCCGTAGATCTTGAGTCATAGAATAGGAGTTCAACTCCTGACTGGAAAAACTACAAGAAAGCTTCAACTCATAGATAATGGAGGTAATCCATGAGTGCTGCTGGAGGATTCTCAAATTGCAACAGTTTCAAAATTACGGAAAAGATTTTAAAAGAAATCAGAATAAGAGTATTCTGAACCTAACTCTAGTTTTTACCATGAAGCTGTAAATATATAGGTATCTATAATATAAATACACAAAAAAGATATAGAAGTTTCGAACAAGATGTTACGTATGTTCAAATTTCGAGGTGCAGTGGAATGAAAAAATCCACAGTCGAAGAATTTTTTTCTCCAAATTCTTTATTTATTAACGATTAAGATAACAACTGAGCCATACAGCCGATCTAGCTACTTCACTTGCATACATAAATGACACGTTAATGGTCAGTTTATAGTTTTTTCAACGCTGAAAACGATGGTGAAGTTAGAATTGCGAAAGCGCATTCCGTTATGACATTAGAGCAGATGAACCGTGCTCCAGTTCAAAGTGCTCCAGTTCGAGAACTGAATAAGATATGGCAATTCTGACTTCACCGTCGTGTTCAGCACTAAACAACTTTGAAAAGAGGTGTCTCTAGTTAGAATGTTTGGAATTTATGGGTACTTCCCCCTTAAAATTCACCAAAACCCCCATTAGAGTGGCCCGATTGTGCCGATCTACGAACTTAGCCTTTCAATTGCCAAGACAGATTTTTCGTGAATTCCAGAGAATTATCGTCTGGAATGACACCTACATATATAAATAAATATTTGTAAATGTTTATATTTATTTACATATGTATGTGTTTATATTTGTATATATTTGCATCAAATTTGCATATACTCATGACTTTGGGTGTCTTTTGGCAGCGAATTCAGGATGGTGAAATTGATTTTGGTATACATATTTTTCAGAAATTCGAGTTTAAAAATGTCGGCCCGACAATAATAGCTTCATTTTCTTTGAAAATTCGCTAGAAACATTCATTTCCCACATTGCAAGGGTTTATGCCTTCATCGTCGGAGAATTTAAGTTGAGTGATGCTGGTGCAAAAAATTGAAAACTGATGATGAAAATGGAAGAAACTTCCACAATTTTTCAAGTTAAATTTCAGGCTATCTGGAAGTAACTGCGAGTTTTCATTCTAATTTTTCTTTTAGCTGTTCGGCTGCTTGGTTATGGCAAGTTATAGAAAGATCAATGTTTACTGGAAAGTCATCATGAATGATATTTGGAACGTTCCTATGAAAGCGGAGACGACAATAATACAGGTAAGTCATGATATTTCGGCAATGGCTGGGGTGTAAAATGTAGGTGTGAAAGGCGCGACCTCGTCTATGCAGTGTGTCACAGTGACTCCATAGAAGCTGCACGCCGTCTCCAGGAGCTCCTTGAGGTGCTTGGCCAATGGTGCACTAAGTGGAAGGTGAGACAGGAGGCTCACATTCAACGAACATGTTTCCGAACTCATACGTAGAGTGCGCAGCCGGGTTACATGTTTGAAATCCCTTCTTCATAGTCGCCATGTCTCACTCATCAACAAAATAATCATTTACAAGACGCTTATTCGTCCAATATGGACCTACGCCATAAATGTGTGGGGCACCTGCTCGCGTTCTCAGTTCAAGAAGCTGGAGCAACAGCAAAACTCCATTCTCCAACGTCGAATAATACAGACACCACCATTTGTCAGGAATGAGACAATATACCACGACTTTGAGCTGGACATTCCCACTCAGATCCTGACCCAACACCTAATCAACTTTGTAAAAGGAAATCAAGGCCATTTTAACCCAGCTTCAGAAGACCGGATGTCCGACGACTAATGCGACCTCGTCACATCATGGACATTATTACATACTTAGTGATTCATAAAATAAAAGGAAAAGTGGCATGCATATTACAACACGGGACCAATTTCATATTACCTACTCAATTTTTAATTACGGACCAAGTTTAATATTACTCAATTTTTCACTGGACTTTAAACTCAATTCACGCAATTTTGAAAATCACAACTACCAAGTGCTTCTTCCATGAAAAAACACAGTTATTGCAATGAATGTGTTTCGCCTGTTGACATTCAGACCTCACGCAAATGATTGGCGCCGACCAGGTTATGCACTAAACCAACTTTTGATCACAACCTCTGATTTAAACTTTCACTCTTCAAATTTTCAACTTGTTATGACCACCCACAATAAGTAGTATTTGGAATGAGCCCGTCCTGATGGCCATTCTGCCGTGGCTATTATTTGCCATTAACCAGCTGCACTAACGGACGATCAAAGCCTTACAAATTCCAACAACCAAATCAGAGGTTGGTCACTGTTAATAGGCAATTTTCGAAAGCATCCTCGAATCCAATCCGCATATTCTACATATACCTGTGACCAGAGGACTGTCGACCAATGTGCTACAGTTGCACAAAATCATTATCGGTAGTGAAACGGTACCGCGGACACTCATTAGCCAACGCGGTGGTTTGAGAACTTCGTTAGACCCACTAGGGTCGGTTGACATAAATCTTCAATTGACCCTATTTTAGTGACTATCATGGAAATTGAACGCGGGCTCATTTCTTATTCTGAGTGCTTTGTGTAGATGGGAATTAGATGCAGGCATTCATACTACCGAAATCGGATGCGATATGCACGACATCGGGTTTTTAAATTTCAAGTCGAGTTTCAAACTTCATAGAAATTAATAAATGACGAGATAATTAAGGGGTCACTGTCGCTAGTAAAAGTATGTCCTGGATTGATCGATTTTGGAATATTGATTGCTGGATGGACATTCGATCCTTTTAACTGACGTTAAATCGTCAGAATACTATTGTTCGTCGGTAGGCAAGGCCCGTAGTGACGAACCAGAGCTGCTATCAGCAGGTTAGCCGAAAGAACTCTCCAACTATGTTAAAAAAAGTACACGTTCTACGTCTTACGAAAAAAAAGTAGAAGAAAACTAAAAGAAGTAGAACAACGATAAAATATAATTAAGATGCAACTGCAACAAATTAAAAGATTCTTTGTACCTATTATATATATTCGCTTGTTCGGATGTATAGTTGTGATGGTATACGGGAGGGAGGGAGAGTTTTTCGACAAAGGAGGATTGTAATGGTGTTCTCAGGAACGAATGGTCAACTGAGTTGTTTTTTTCAATAGCGATGAGATGATGAAACTGAACAATGAACGTTTGAAGAAACTCGCGGTGACAACGACCGTCTTGTTGCAAGCTTTTCCAAATGGTGCTGTCTCAAGAGGGCATTATCCCAGAAGCTCCTGAGGAGATTAGTGAGAATGTGCGTGAAAGCCCTATTGTTTTAGCGAGTTTACAGAGAGAATATGAAATTGCAATGGGTCCACCATTTCAGGTGCACTCTTAAAAAAAATCTACAGTCATGCAGCATGGCTATAGAAGCGAATTTTTGAAGAAATAACTGGTTTATATAAAAATTTTCCATTTTACTAGTTTTATAACAAATTTTGTCTCATTTCTTTTGACAAGTAACACCTCAGTTTATAGATTTTTCAACGCTGAACACGATGGTGAAGTCAAAATAGCGATATCACATTCCGCTATGCGATTGGAGCAGATTAACCATGAAGAATATGTCAAGTATCAATCACGTTTCATCATCTTGAAAGTGCTCCAGTTTGAGGACCGATTAAGGTATCGCAATTCTGACTCCACCATCGTTTGAGTGGCCTGATTGTGCCCATTTAAGAAATTAGCCTTTTGATTGTCGTGATAGATTTTTCGTGCAAATATGAACTTTTTATCTCAATTCTATCGAGCGTTATCGTCTGGAGTGACACGTGCATACATATGATTCATACTTATATATATACACATGATTTTTTGTGTCTTATGGCCGTGAATTCAGGATGGTCTGAAATGGATTCTGGTATAAAAACCTTTCGGAAATTCGAGTTTTGAGAATGTTGGACCGAGAACAATAGCTTCTATTTTTCTTCGAAAATTCGCTAAAATGTATATCTACAAATTCGGATCAAATACTAGATTTGAACTCAGTCGCAAGCAATTTCTTCCTCATAGTGGCAGAGCCAAGGGAAGACCACGGAGAATGGTTTTACTTGACGGAAAATCCAATTACACGATGAAAGAGTGTCCATCAGTAAATATTCTTACATGGTTTCAATTTTGATTTTAATTAAATTTTAATTTTTATAAATTATTATTATTAATTGACTCGAAATTTCAAACCCAAGTGCAGTTCGAATCAGCTGAGCCAGTATGAAAATTGACCCGCCAAGCCGCCTCACGGTTCACTCTTATGTTGACGGATACGCTCGATCGCAAGCCACAACATGAGAGTGAATCGCGAGGCAGCTTGTCGGGGCAGATCTGCCCCAACTTGGAGCCCTCATTGTGAACGAACGACTGGTCGTACAAAGCTGCAGATGGTCTTAACAAAATCTGAAAAAATAAACTCTATATAAATCTGAACTGAAAACTATACCGTACAATATGAATTTTTCGAGTTTTGAAATTTTCATATCGATTTTCTGAATCTACGTGTCTTGAAACGTAAACCATCAAATTTGGGGGTGGTGGTGGGGGGGGGGGGGGTTAACAAAATATTTTCTCTGGTCGATTCCAATGGTTCATTATCGAAGATATTAGAGAGTTAAAGTGGCACAAAACCGGAGACGTGCTTCTATGTTTACTCTGCATCGCAAGCCTGATAAAACGTTACACAAATATATAGTGGGCTTCTGAAGTGCATTCATTTCCTCTTCGATCACGGAACGTGCAATTCGTGATAATTAATTCTTCGTATTGACGACTTCGAGCGATGCACAACTCTCATGGTGGTGAATTGAAACATTCTCTCCGATTATGTCACTCGGGATCACTTTCACAGCACCAATGAATGTTCCTTTGTGTAATCCGATGCCCACGGGACGTAACTCCGTTATATTCGATTCACTCACAGGTTTGAAATGTATCGCACGTCAACAAATCATTGGTGTTCAACCCTGACTACAAGAGAACCGGCTGGGGGGAGGTGATTGGTCGGAGGGAGGGACTACCCTGATGAAATATCTCTCGCGAAATCCCTTGCACGTTGGTTCATTCTTTTGAACTCGGGCTGATGAAAGAGGTAAATCGGGCCATAGGTAGGAGGGTTGAATGGCTAGATTTCAAATGAGGGAAAGTATGGTATTTTCTGTAGTCTCGAAGGGAATTAGTTGCATAGAATGCGGTTAATTGGTTTTTGACAGACAACTAGGAATGTGTGGAAAACCTAATCGCTATTTGAAACATACTGTTCAGTAATGTATTCCTCACAGGAGATTCTCACTGGATGGTGAACGATGGGATTGAGTGGGGCACAAGGGATATTGACACTGATTCAATTCGGGTTTTATACTATAATCGTAGCTCACTGGCCAAAAGCCATCTGCAAAAATGAACACCTTTTCAATCATTAGTCCAAATTTGTATTTTGGCGTTTTGGATGATCAATAAAACCAGGGAAGAGATAATTGTTTACATATTAAAATTTCCCACATTTAAGTGTGCTGAACCCCTTGGTAATTGAGTTGGAAACAATTCGAATAGGCTTGGCATCATTGTTCAAAGAATTCAACAACAAACATATCGTCATAACCAATAAGCCTACAACTACAATCATATTGAATAAGATTGATATCATCAGTCCACAGAGGAAGAATGACCGATGCGAACCATGAGCCAAGTAAAACGCCTTCTGTGGTGTAGATGGTCAGTAATACACGTAATTGGCGAAGAGAATTAAGCCTCATAATCACTTCCAATCAATATCACCTCATCAGCAACGGGAAGGGGCAACTGTATAGTCGGCGATCATCCCAGTTTCCATGCGATGTTTCCCGTTGATTAAGGTTTTGAGGTACTGCCGGTAGGCATTCAGCTTCTCATTATCTTCTGTTTGTGAATTTTTTTCTCGACGATATTATAACTTCAACAGTCGTATTCTTGACCCAAGATAAATTGAACGGAAAAATCATCATGGGGGGAGGTTGGAAGTTGGAGCTTGACTATCATTTTCCAACATTGTTTTAATGTAAGGGAAAAAATATTAAATAGGCGAGAACAGCGAATGGTGGTCGATTGTATAGTTATGCATTCTGTGATTACTAGTTTCACACTCAAAATTCAGGTACTAATTTAGTACTAATTCAGGTCTGGTACTAACTCGGAGGGAGTTAGTACCATATCTATACCATACCATATCTATCCGCTAGAGTTCGAGGAGCTTACTCATACAATGTTTTTGGCATATCCAGGATACCTATCAAGATACAATCGGCTCTAATCATTCGTCATCCGTGACGGTTGAAGAAGGTTCCGAAGATGTTCCTTCATCATTCGCGGTTTCGGTGGGTTTCGCGTACGAATATTACTGCTGGCTCTTTTTCGAATTGACAAAGATAGAAAAAACAATTGAAAGATGAAAAAAATATAGAAAGGAGCGGGATAAACTCAATTTTATTGTCCAAGGTTGTTCATGCTGCCTGAGGTTAAAGTTGATGTTGGTCTGGCACCAATCCACAGTAAAAGCGGGTTTGTACCCACTGTACGAATGGGAACAGCAACTAGGGTAGTTTGATGCCTCACTTTCCATTTCGAAGCGTTCCCTGTGGATTACGTTTATTTACTCACCTATTCAAAAATTCCATGTACTTATTTCTGATTCGGCAATCGTCATGAAACTATTAAAATTGGGGAGACATCGACTACTGATGATCAATCGCTAACCGATTTCAATGGCATTTTCAGAGTTGCTGCCAGTTGGCCTTGGTATTAATATACGAATGCTATGAGATTAATAAGCATCATTATAAAGGCACTGGCATTTTAATTCTACACCAACCTAATCACAGTGATGGTATTCATTGAACATGCGTGAAATTAAGAACTATACTCCCTCTCAAAAAGAAAAAAAAAAAGAAAAGAGTATTTTACTCTAGTTAAATTAGATACGATGCCAAATTGCTGTTATCAAAGCAGTCCTTGTAGCCAAAATAAAGAATTTGAAATTCTTCATCACAATGACAGTGAGTTCAATCCTGAAATGATTCATGTACAAATAACCATACCCATGACATAGGTATTGTTAAATCGTAGTGTTTGATTCGGAATATCTCAAAATGGTATTCAAAATCTATGCCAATTTAAATTGTGCATTTCCTCCAAAATATTGCAATGTAACACAATTTTTGTAGTAACATCATCATCATAATCACTTTCAACCCTGGAGCAGATTTCTTTGCGCTATGCCCCCTTGTGTCTTTTTTTCCGGCTGCTGTATTTTCATTACCAGGCAACTTCATTCTTTGATACGAGTATATCCAGCAAGAGCTTCGAGATCTTTTCTTGCCAATTGGATCGTCTCTCAGATGTTCAGATCATACGGAACTGCGATATCTAAACTGTTGCCTATTTAACAATGCACTTACACCGATAATTATAATTATCGGTGATAATCATCGGTGTTATAATCATACTTCTGGTATTTTCATCAGAATGGCCACCTATGTGCTTACCTAACTTTCACAAAATAGTACGAAAACTATTGAAAATCGGTACAAGCAGGTTTTTAGAGGCACCTAATCAAATTTCTAGGTGAATAACAAGAAGCAGTGTCGATTTAGAAAAGCTGTCCATTGTCCTGAATATCAACGTACAAATATGACTTTCCTAATGATACTAACCCTCTGAGAAACCACACTATTTGACACATCACAGCATTCTTCCAAGATACGACTCATAGTACCCAGAAAGAAGTGGATTGCCATGCACCTCATGTTTCTCTCCCTCTTCCAATTTATCTGCAATCTTTTTCGGATCTTAAGGAAACTACGTTGGTAATGATTTCGAGAGGAGGGGTATTGAAGAGATTATTAGCGGAGCATCACGATTATTTGGCCGCTGTTATTGGCAGGCTAATTGGCGGGACCCTTTTGGAAAGGCGCTCATCTTATCGGTTAGGGGTGCTCTAGCTATCGTAGTTTGCTGCAATTAATCTTGGCTTCTAGAGGAGAGGAGCGCAAGACAGTCGGGTGGGTCAATTCGACAAGCTCATTAGTTCTACTCATTTGCCCCGTTCAGCCCTTTGGTGGCCCTCTTCCCGTTCACTCTGTCACGGCTCATCCTGTCTGTCAAGTATCAAAGAGATTTTCACCAGCAATAATTTGATGTCAAGAGCTATTGACTGGCAGATTTTCGGAAGTGTCCTGATTGGAAATATGTCTTGTGTCACCATTGGAAAACTTGATCTGCAGTTTAATAATGCCTGATAATGAGTATTGAAACACCGCTGACTTTAGCTTCTTCTTCACCCAGGGTTTTCCAATAACCACGAAATTGTACGATTACTTTTAACACGCGAGAGGTGATTCCTGAGCGCGGAACTCAAGTCATTCAAATTTCCCGAAATATTTTCGCATACGGGACTCCTATCGCGAAATCCTCGCTATTCTTTTCCTAGAATGTGCTCCTAATGATTCCAACTGCTCTCCCGGTTTAATTGGGTCTATTGGGGAGACTGGAGACGGTATTTGATCGCGACGTTTAGGTATCAACAGGCAATAAAAAACGGAGGTATAGAGTGAGAGAGTCTACTTTCACGAAAAATAATGAACTGTTCATGTTTGTTACTGATGATGACCTAATCGTCGAAATCGATTTAACAATTGTACTCATTATTATTCGTGGAAATAGACTCTCTCACTCTATACCTCCGTTTTTTATTGAAATGAGTTTCCACAACCTCGTCGCGAGTGATCTAATTCGTATCAACAGGCCCTGACTCTCACTCACGTAACGATTTCGAATCGTGTGAAAGAGTTTTTTTAAACTATTCATTTGAAATTCACAGTTTTTTGAACAATTTAATTTAGAAACAAGTACTTAACGCATGCGAGAGCGGTACGGAGAGGTTCACAGCAAGAGGGGCGAGCTGAAGGCGAGCGTCTTATATAAGCGGGCCCCACAGACCGCTCTCCTTACCCTAACCGGGAAAAGGGGAAGCAGAGGAAGGAGCAATAAAAACCCCCATTCCTCAGAGAAAAGACCATAATATTATCTGCTCTCAGATAGTCCAGAACGCTTTCCCTCCACGTCACGAGTTCAAAACCACACAGCGCAGTTGTTATACCCTAGCATCCTAGTTATAAAATCAAAGCAAATAATAATGAGATAATAAACATGAGACGCGAGAGGGAGAGGATTCAGGGCGAGTAGGGATAGTCCCTACTTAACATACAGTATGTACACAGATGACTCACCAATTCAGGATAGATAAGCAATACTAGGTAGATAAACGATGCTTCCTGGTTGAATGTCAGGACGCGACTGCGGTTGTTGATTAGCGTGGTTTGTAACATTTCATTCCCAAAACTTGTAGTCCTGGAGCCGAGGCCGAAAATGGGTGTTCATTTTAGGAGAAGGTTTGATATAAAATTATGAAAATCTAGTCAATTCTGAGTAAGAAAATCCAAGTCTGCCATTTCAAAGCGGTTGCTTTCAAAAATGGCAGCCATTTAAAAAGTGACGAAAACGCACAAACATGACCTGTCTTTAGGATGGATGGAACTTTTATAGATGATAGATTATGTCCAAACATAGATGTTTTCACCAGTCTGCCACTTTCAACCGGTTGAAAATGCGTGGCAGACTCAATTTCAAAAATTGCATTTTTCGGGTGTAAAATTTACAGTATTTGGGACGCCTCAAATTTTCACACATGATTATATATGCCCAAATAAGGAGTTTGAGACTTGTCTGCCAATCTAAAGCAGTTGAAAAGTAATGGCAGACTTGAATTGAAATATTGCCAAATTTGGTGATAAATTTCATCAGTTTTAGGAAGATTCAAATTTCAATACGTTAAAGTACCTGTGGTATGAGAGCAATAGACCATGGTCTGCCTTGCCTAGCCAGTTGCTTTCTACCGACAGACTGAAATGCAAAAATTGCCAAATTACTGATCAAAATTTTGTGATTTTAGGATGCTTCAAATTTCGGCTCAACATTGTTCTCCTGCAATAAGACTGAAAAAGAGTAGTCTGCCTTCAGTAACCCGTTGTTTAAGATAGGCAGACTGAAATTGAAAAATTGCAATTTTCAAGGTCAAAATGAATGTATTTTGGGAAAGTTGTAATTTTGGCATGTGATACTAGCATGTTAGTGTAAACTTTTTGACGCAGTCTGCCATCAATATTCCGCTGCCTTCTGGCGGCAGACTGAACTGAAACGTGGGAAAACAGAAATAATTTCAATTATTGACCATTTTTATGGTAAAAATGCATCTTCTTTAGGACGATTCAAATTTTGGCACATGATACTACATTGTAAGAAGAAACTTTGTGACATGGTCTGCCATCAATATCCAACTGATTTTTTCGGCAGACCAACAATATTAGGTATCTTACTTACATAATATGTTACAATTTGCCATCCCTCAACACCTTTATTAGCTGCAAGTAATTTTTTCTACATCCATTTTCCTTCATGTCCGACTGTAGAAAATATCTTTAATTTATAAATGAAACAAGGGAGAAGCAGAAAACAGAATGGGAAAACACTAAACTTCGCGTCGAAAACGGCCGTTAGGTGGGTCCCGGGTAGCCGCCCAGAATAAAACTGCCTTTTTTTCATCTTCCAGGTAAACTACAGTCTAGAAATTTTAACCGTCAGTTGGGGATAGACCACATTGCAATATTCACTCGGTTTCTCATCTGTAAAATTGTTTAAATAATACCTTTTTGTAATAATACAAATTAAATTTTGATGCTGAGCTATTGACTTGAAATTTTAAAAATAGGTCAGAACTGGATCACAATGCAATATTCACTCGGTTTTTTGTCTGTAAAATTGTTTAAATAATACCTATTTGTTTAAACAAATGAAATTTTGATGATGAGCTAGATACTTGAAATTTTAAATATAGGTCAGAAATGGATGACATTTCAATATTCACTCGGTTTGTATGACATGGTATGAGTATGGTATGGTATATTATTGTATGTATGATTTGGTATAGTACAGTATGGTATGATAGGAAAGAAATTCGTATGGTATGGTATGAGTACGGTGAGAATATGGTATGGTGCCGATTTGCAACACAGTCTGGTATAGACAGAAGGGAGTTTATTTTTCTATGGCCATAGATTTAGGCAAGTTTAGTTATTTTCCATTGTACATTGGTAACATCAACCGAATCCAGAAATAACATTATTTTGTTTACTTTTCCAACAATTTTGATTATTTATTTATCGCCACATTGCATCCGACATTTGGACATTTCACCGCTGAACACGACGGCGAAGTCAGAATTGCAATCTCGCATTACGTCCTAAAATGGACGAAGCGATTAGGAAGAAGTTGAACGAAACGAAACCTATCCATATAAACTTCACGAATCTGAAGACATACGTAATCCCATTAAAATTTAATAAGTTAATATTAACTCACAAACAGTACCTTAAGCGGACGAGGCGAAATACATTGGCATGACTCTCGACTGCAAGCTGAGGTGGAAAGCCCATGTAAAGAAAAAGAAATAAAAAACATACCGTTCTATATGAATTTTTCGAGATATGAGATTTTCAAATTTTCAAAATTCGTTTTGAACCCCTTCCCCTTGACCTAGGGTTATGAAAAGTTTCGAGGACCATTGTGGGGTTGGTCGAAACCCATAAAAAAATTTCGTAATTTTAACTCAACGCTAACTGGGCAAAGTGCCGCGGACGGACGGATTTTTTTTTATTCGATCTTGAAACGTAAACCAACAAATTTCGAGGGGGGGTTAAAATTTTTTTTTCTTTGGGCGATTCCAATGGTTCATTATCGAAGATAATAAACCAAAATGAAGTACGAGGTACGCGGTGTGGGTGTGACAGGGGGCGCAGAGACATAAAAGGTCTCGTCGTATGACGCACTAGTTGGCTCCTGCCAGCCGTATTACGTCATACGCTCGTGCGTCATAGGCTCTGACGTACTTGTTGGCCTCCTGCTAGCCGTCTTACGTCATACGCTCGTGCGTCATAGGCTATGACGCACTTGTTGGTCTCCTGCCAGCCGTCTTACGTCATACGCTCGTGCGTCATAGGCTCTGACGTGCTTGTTGGCCACCTGCCACCCGTCTTACGTCATACGCTTGTGAGTCATTGGCTCTGACGCACTAGTTATCCTGCCAGCCGTCTTACGTCATACGCTCGTGCGTCATAGGCTCTGACGTACTTGTTGGCCTCCTGCTAGCCGTCTTACGTCATACGCTCGTGCGTCATAGGCTATGACGCACTTGTTGGTCTCCTGCCAGCCGTCTTACGTCATACGCTCGTGCGTCATAGGCTCTGACGTACTTGTTGGCCACCTGCCAGCCGTCTTACGTCATACGCTTGTGCGTCATTGGCTCTGACGCACTAGTTATCCTGCCAGCCGTCTTACGTCATACACTCGTGCGTCATAGGCTCTGACGTACTAGTTGGCCTCCTGCCAGCCGTCTTACGTCATACGCTCGTGCGTCATAGGATCTGACGTAATTTCCCGCCGGTCGCTTGTGTTCTGACGTGATCTGAGGGAAAGGGTGAATCAAGGGAACAAATTTTTCCCGTTTCAATTTATGTGCCAAAGCAAAGACATGAAAATGTCAAAAAAATGTGTAAATAGGTACCTAAGCCCAACTGTAATGTCAATTTTCTGACAATGAGTTTTCGACTATAGTTTTCATACCTTTTTACTTAAGTACTTATTGAAATTTGAGACTGATAATGAGCTGTTTGCAAATAAAAAGTCTGATAACTTCATTAGGTACATCTTATTAATCTATTTTCAAGTTCCGATTCACAGTTGAATGTGTTTTATTTAGATGTCGTAAAATTCGAAAACGATGGAATGACGAAACCTGTCGACTACTGACTCAAGTGATACTGTCGACTTCTAACACATGTAGGTCGACTACTAGTGCAAAACCATGTCGACTACTGAAGAAAATGTTGGTCACTGGTATCGACTACTACCTAGAGCATTGGGATTTTTTACAAAACTTGTTTTTCCCTTTTCAAACCATGTTGAATAATATTTCCCGCTGCCAGGTCTTTTAGGAAAGGATCTTGGGTACACAATGAACAGGTTTGCAATGAGAAAAAAACCGAGTGAATATTGAAATGTCATCCATTTCTGACCTATATTTAAAATTTCAAGTATCTAGCTCATCATCAAAATTTCATTTGTTTAAACAAATAGGTATTATTTAAACAATTTTACAGACAAAAAACCGAGTGAATATTGCATTGTGATCCAGTTCTGACCTATTTTTAAAATTTCAAGTCAATAGCTCAGCATCAAAATTTAATTTGTATTATTACAAAAAGGTATTATTTAAACAATTTTACAGATGAGAAACCGAGTGAATATTGCAATGTGGTCTATCCCCGACTGACGGTTAAAATTTCTAGACTGTAGTTTACCTGGAAGATGAAAAAAAGGCAGTTTTATTCTGGGCGGCTGCCCGGGACCCACCTAACGGCCGTTTTCGACGCGAAGTTTAGTGTTTTCCCATTCTGTTTTCTGCTTCTCCCTTGTTTCATTTATAAATTAAAGATATTTTCTACAGTCGGACATGAAGAAAAATGGATGTAGAAAAAATTACTTGCAGCTAATAAAGGTGTTGAGGGATGGCAAATTGTAACATATTATGTAAGTAAGATACCTAATATTGTTGGTCTGCCGAAAAAATCAGTTGGATATTGATGGCAGACCATGTCACAAAGTTTCTTCTTACAATGTAGTATCATGTGCCAAAATTTGAATCGTCCTAAAGAAGATGCATTTTTACCATAAAAATGGTCAATAATTGAAATTATTTCTGTTTTCCCACGTTTCAGTTCAGTCTGCCGCCAGAAGGCAGCGGAATATTGATGGCAGACTGCGTCAAAAAGTTTACACTAACATGCTAGTATCACATGCCAAAATTACAACTTTCCCAAAATACATTCATTTTGACCTTGAAAATTGCAATTTTTCAATTTCAGTCTGCCTAACTTAAACAACGGGTTACTGAAGGCAGACTACTCTTTTTCAGTCTTATTGCAGGAGAACAATGTTGAGCCGAAATTTGAAGCATCCTAAAATCACAAAATTTTGATCAGTAATTTGGCAATTTTTGCATTTCAGTCTGTCGGTAGAAAGCAACTGGCTAGGCAAGGCAGACCATGGTCTATTGCTCTCATACCACAGGTACTTTAACGTATTGAAATTTGAATCTTCCTAAAACTGATGAAATTTATCACCAAATTTGGCAATATTTCAATTCAAGTCTGCCATTACTTTTCAACTGCTTTAGATTGGCAGACAAGTCTCAAACTCCTTATTTGGGCATATATAATCATGTGTGAAAATTTGAGGCGTCCCAAATACTGTAAATTTTACACCCGAAAAATGCAATTTTTGAAATTGAGTCTGCCACGCATTTTCAACCGGTTGAAAGTGGCAGACTGGTGAAAACATCTATGTTTGGACATAATCTATCATCTATAAAAGTTCCATCCATCCTAAAGACAGGTCATGTTTGTGCGTTTTCGTCACTTTTTAAATGGCTGCCATTTTTGAAAGCAACCGCTTTGAAATGGCAGACTTGGATTTTCTTACTCAGAATTGACTAGATTTTCATAATTTTATATCAAACCTTCTCCTAAAATGAACACCCATTTTCGGCCTCGGCTCCAGGACTATTGACACTCACACACTTGGAGCAAAAATGTACCTGCCAAAAGAATATGAATGTAGAAGCTAACCCATCTCTTCCTCTCATTATAGAACCTCCACCACCTTAAATAAATAAGGATTGTAGATGAACAGGCTGATGAGGATGTGATAGTTCTTTGCGAAACGAAGTTATGTACAACATTATCTCACAAGTTTATCGTAAAATAGCATCTCCTGTTTATTTCAGATGATTAAGGTAGTCCACTTTATGATGACAGCGATTCATCACTCCCAACAATTAGAATCATAATGATATGCGTAATTTAACTGCTGCCTATGTATTATGGCACACTTTACATCACTACTAAATAACTGCATACCGCTCGTTTGTATCCATTTTTCAATCACTTTCCCTATATTCATTATTCGTGTATATTCATTATTCATTATGAGGGATACTGGGTCCGGGAATGTTTTTTTTTTTTTTATGGAGCGCTGTGGCAGCGTGACGGTTGGTCCAGTGATTGTCGACTTTTTGTTTGTCTCGACACGTTTTCAACGATTTCAAAATTTGGTGGTACGCAAAGAAAAATATTCGTTCGAAAGTGATTCACTTAGGTACCTTTAATACACTGCGTAAAATAGTTTATGATAATAATGTTGATTGTGAAATAAAAATATATCTATGGTCAATAAGGGATTAATTAGAAGCAAATAATAAAAAATAACTTTGTTGAAGAATTTGAGCTTGATTTTTTTCCTTGTTAACACAACTCTTTCTAAATTCTGGCGGCACACTTTATGAATTTCGCATCACACAAAAATGCCGCGGCACAGTGGTTGAAAATCACTGGGTTAGTCTTCCAAAGAAAAACGTTATTTATGAGAAATGTTTCGTTATAAAAACTTCTTTGAGCGTTGAGAGAAAAAAACAAAAACCAGAAAAACAAATTAAAATTAATGGCATACTCCATCGAAAATTTATTGAATGAAGAAGCCCCAACATTTTCACTCTTCCGCTCCCTTGGAAGTTTTGATCGATAGATTTAGATCAAAGGTTGTGAAGGCGGTCGGATTGATATTTCTGAGTTGGAATGGGAAGAAGAGTGGTGGAAATCCAGAAGTGGATCATCGCCGAACGATATGATAACCCTTGTTCGGAGAGGTTCCCTTCTGAAGAAGTTGGTGAGGCAAAAGTGAGAAGGATCAAGAGTGAATCTTCCTCTACCTCGTCGTTCGACTTGACTCGGCTCAGAGAGGTAAAACAGAAAACTTTTCTCCCTATCCTCTCTTCGGAGGAATCATCGTAAGGATGATCCGTATGGAATTTGCCTCTCAGTGGATTACAATAGAGACTTGCATTGAAGACAATCGGCTCCAGTCGGTACCTTGATACGTAGTCATTCACGTTGTTCATCATAAATTCCAATAATCTCAAGATTAGGGTCCTAGATGAGGGTACGGAGTTTGGACACGTCGAACGCGAAGTAGGTTCGCGAGAGAGTTCCGTCGAAAGATAAAGGACCGTATAGCTGTGGAAGAAGAAGCAAATGGCTCAGAATGGAGGGACGAAGGTTTCGGCTAAGTGTATTTTGGTGTGGGCTGAGAAGGATTTGAGACTCTTCTCCACGTTGAGGAAATGTTGGCTTAGACCTTCCAACCATAAAAGGAGCCTGTGTGACTGGCCCAAGGGAATTCCAATACCTACCTCCTCTCTCCTTTACCTAGCGTAATACACTGAGTAATATTTCGAAACATGGGTAATCGTCGATGTGCAAGTCGCAATTCTTATCCGAAGTTTTGTGTTTATTATTTTCAATAGTGAACCACTCGAATCGACCAAGAAAAACCCAATTTGCAAATTTCTTCAAAATATAGCGAGTCTTCGCCCATTTTAAATAAACGGAGAACTATGAAATTTGGCATCCATGCCGGGCCGAAACTTCATCTCCACATCGTTAGAAAGGAGGGCAAATTGAGGGGGAATTTTCAGAACTCAAAAGCTCCAAAATGTCAATGTATTGTTTTGGTTTACTATCTTCGATAATGAACTATTGGAATCGCCCAATAAAAAACATTAAAAAAATGACCCTCTCAAAATGGTTTATTATCTTCTTTTTGCAGATCACCCTTCTGTCTAAATCACGAAATGATGGATGAAACGTTTATACAGATGATGAATTATTAGAAATAATTTGTACCAATATGATTCTGGGGTTTGGTTTTTATTCCCACCTACCTACTTAATAATTATTGAAAACTATCAATTTTACAAAATATTAAGAATTATTTATAGGTAGTTATTATCTATTAATTATTATGAATTATAATTCTTATAATATAATAATTATCATAATTGTCATAATAATTATTATGGATTATTATAAATTATCATTATTTATTAACTCGATGTCTCAACACCAATGTGCTATTTGATTCAGCCAGGCCAGTATGAACATGACCCGTCAGGCTGCCGTATGATTCACCTTCGAGATGACGGCAAAAAATATTGACATTCAAATTCGTTTTGGACCCCTTTCCCTTGATCTAGGCCCTAGATTCTAGGGTTATGAAAAGTTAACAGGATACATGGTCCGTTTTTTTCTAATTTAAGGGTCATCATGGGTGTGGTTCGAACCTGTAAACCACACGCACGATGATCCTTGATACTTTTCATAACCCTAGGTCAAGGATAAGGGGTTTCAAAATGAATTTTTGAATTTCAGTTTCAAATATGAAAAATTCGTCAAAATGAGCATGAATCAAACAGCTGGTTCATACAATAAATTGTTTTGTAATGTCGAGAAATCTTGTTATGAGATAGGTTTGGGGTCTACAAGAATTTCGAAGGTAGGATCTTCTTGATATGAATTATTCCCAATGAAAGTGGATACACGTAAAAACCCATGAATTATACAAATTATGAATAATTTAAATATATAATTTATTAAATAAGGGGGTAGAGATGATTGGCGAATCATGTAGTATAGTTACGGGACTAACAAGGATAGTTGTGCACAGAACATCGATCTACACGGAAGATAATAAACTGTATTCGAAAAATTATGCAGCGTCCATCATTTCTTCCTTGTAGGATAAGAAAACGCATCAAGAATCAACTTCGCATTAATTAAAAAAATATCAAGAATCGCAGTTCTTTCTTAGGTAATTGGTTGGCCTTAAAAATTGTTCTCATCAGCGGATAATCCTACGTCTCCATTCAACGTAAGCTTTCATCCCCTGGCGTACTTGGGTGACGCAGAATCCGAAAAGGGTTTTAGGAGCTCGCTCATGCATGAGCGGTGATGCCTTATACACTCTAGCATAAGTTTGTTGGTAGGAGGCAGCAACGTTCGGTGGCGAAAGGGCTAGAGGGCTTAGCGGATCGTTTGATCCGTCTCAAGAGGTGGGAAAGTGGATGAATAAGGAACGAAACCCCTGAGGTTCCTCTCCTGCCGTCTCATAATGGCCCGCCGACTCCACTTTGGACGATATATTGACCATTCTGGATCTTTATAAACGCGAAGAATCTAAAGGGGGACCCACGGTTGTTGTTATTATGGAAGGCATTCACTCGGCTTCGTGGAATAAGAAGCCATACGTCCGGGGAAATATTGTCTGAGACAGTCCTACACGTTATGCCTCGGAAATTTTACACCAGGTCTCAGTTAACTCATGAACTTTTCTCGCGATGTTAGTGAAGTGAGTTTTTTTTACCCTCTTATGAATTCTATCCACTCAGTGAACTCACATGGTTGATCGGTTCGCCATAATCACTAATTGGAAGCTTGATCTCTTGCTAGACAATCGCCGGAGGTTCTTTCAATTGTGCGTTGTACTGATGATTTTATAACCTACCCATTACTTTGATAAAATAAAACAGTTTGAAAGATATTTGTAGCATTTCACTAAACTAGGTCCCAGTGTCAGACTTGAATAATTCGATGGGCCAATCCTTCATCTTACACCACACAAAAAAAGCTCACATTTTAATTGTTTACCCCGACGTTCGGTGAGCAGTGACTTCAACACTTTTGTACATCTTGGTAGAAATAAATGCTCACAAAACGATGTACAACCCAAATCAAATTATTGAAAAACATTCAATATCCTAAGACATGTAAAATTACAAACAAATCGAATGCACTGTGGCTTTTTATAAACCCTTATCAGTTATATCCGCAAAAATAATGGGTTAGGGTATGTATACCCTAACCCATTATTTTTGCGGATATAACTGAGGGTTTATAAAAAGCCACAGTGCATTCGATTTTTTTTGTAATTTTACGACTATTAAACGATATTGTTATGTGCAAAATAGGTAAGCTGGATGCAAAAAACATTTCCATTTCATCATCTTTTCAATGGTCTGTAGGTGGTGTACCATCGTTTTTGGAGAAAGAATCGGTGTATAAATTCGAGAAAACAAACATCGAATTTTCCGCAAGACCAAAATGAAACCTTACACTCCATGACACCTCTAGCATCATTATGCAGGTTGACTATGATATAAAGGATTTAAGTTGGCCCGATTGAAGTCGTGGATTGTATAACATAACACTTATCCATAGTAACTTGGTATGAGTGCAATGATTACTCCATCAAAGTGTTGACAACGGAGATGATTGACAACTTGAGAATACTTCTGATTGGTTACAGACGCCGTAACGCCTATTAATTGACCCCATCAGTCACCTTGATTTGACATTTTATAAAGTGATATAAAACCTCACAACCACTAAACGACAATCCCATGTGAACCGGATAAAATTATGTCCTGCCTCTCATTAGGTTATTGATAACCTTCCAACTAAACTTTACTCGGCAATTAGCTCCCTACGCTGGGCAAATCCGCCTGACGGGCCAGATAGATGAGATTACTCAAAACTAAACCTTTGTGTTATTCGGGTGCCGCTATATTACAGGGTGAAAAGATAAATATCTGGTGCTTGTGGTAAAGTTTGGGGTATTCGTTTCCCATTCGATGGGTATTATTTTCTCCTTCCTGTGGCCACCTATTACTGTGATCTCCTCGCACCTCTACCTCAACACGAATACTCCGGACTAAACGCTGGTTGATTACACTGTGGTTACAGTATTGATTATGCGATATGATCTATTCTAACGTCCGCGTTGTCAACCTGAGGGTCAATGGTAGTCCTCGCACATAACTGTGATCAGTAAAAAGCTGAATAACAAGATAATGAAATCACCAACCTGGGTGGTATTTGGTGCGCTCCTACGAACGGTTTGATTGATTTCGTTCCCCGTTTTACCCTTACGAGGATAGTAGGAGTAATTGACAACGTCGCGTTGGATTCGCATCTCCTTCCAATCATTTTCAGCCCATCATCGCTTTCACAGCTACGAACGGATTATCGGTTTGCAGTGAAACATCGTCGCGGCGCTGGGCAGCGAATATCTTGTGCCCTCGTCATTCCGTATATTTTTTTCGTCCTTCTTTTGCGGGCAACCGCCACTTTTTGATGGCGGGGTTTATTCTTTTTGTATTGCATTTCATGCGATTTCTTCTATTGACTCCCTTATGGTTTTTCGTCGCGCTAGAACAACATTTATGTTATCTTTGACTTGAAATATTCGTATCAACATGACCACAATCTTCCAAGACAAACGAAAGCAGCTCTTGCTTTTAACTGAAGTCTCCTAACTCCAAGTCACTAGTCTGAAGCTACTTAGCAATGGTAGGTAACGTACTAAGTAGCATCAAGGTGGGAGATTCTTACATGGTAACATTCAAGTGTTCTTCCACTCGTGATTTCTACTTTGTTCTACATTCTTCATTGTTTATACGATTTATTTTCATTAAACTCGATAATACGATTTTTTATTGGACACTTCCAAAAATTTGTTGGTTCAAGATACATAGAATCAATAAATCGAGCGACAGCTTAGCAAAAAAAAAATCACTTTATTCCGAATATTTATTGTTGGCCTCATGCAAAAAAGCAATTCTGCAGTCATATCTTCGGAGAGAGGATTTCTAAGAGGGTTCAAAATTAAACCCGCTTGAGAGAAAAGCCTCAAAAACAGAGGAGGCGGCTGAGGGTATACATTTAAATACTTCATCATAAAGATGGGGATATGTATACTTCATTGAAATCCAAAACGCCTATAATGGATTTCAGTAATTGAAAAGTGCGTAACATTAAAAATAAATTAATTGCACGGAAACGATGCAATTACATAAAATAGTTTTGTAATTATAGGTAGGTACTTTGGGAGAAAGGAGCAAACATCGACGTCTGGGAAAAACATCGATGTGTGCATCGAGAGAAAACACGATGTGTTTCACATTGATTTTTTAAAGAAAAACATCGAGTGTTCGATACCCATCCCTAATTAAACGGTCTAACTTCTCCCCACTTTCTCTACACGGGAGCAGCCAATTCAAGCAAGTCCTATTCCCATAGGCTTCCCACTGTATAACTATCATGTGTCATTAGCCATCCTGCTACTCATAAATAACTATAATATGCCGAAATGTTCAAATCTTTCTATAAGTGGAACACCAAAATGAATACATTTTCGAAGGAATGTCAATATGAAAAGTGCGATGCAGCCTGGACCCGTGACAAGGAAGAATAATTTGAAAAGGCCCTGAATCCTTCAAACGAAACGTGGAAAAGTGCAGGGATTTAGGATAGGAATGAAATAGGGCAAGAGGCGAGAAGAAGGAGGCGGTGTGCAATTAAAGTATTGTTGTGATACAATAGGGGAGGGAACAAGTCCCAAGCCAGCTAATCTTGGTCGACTAGCACTTAGCCACTTGCCTTTTTCCTCTAATCTTGGCCTCTCTCGTTCCTCTCTCTTCTCTCAATATAGACACCTGTCTTTTCCCTTTCCTCGCATTTCTACGGAATTACTACCGCTTCCCTTTTATTTCGCTACCATCATTGTTCCCAGTAATGAGATATAGTTCATTCCTTCCAGAATCAGAATACCTGCTTACTTAATTTTTCATCCCTCTGAGGAGTATAAAAGCGTGAATTAATGAACGAATTTTTGAAGTGACGTACCTACTCAATGGACCCCCCCCCCCCATTTACTTCATTATTCAACAAATTCCACCATTTTTAACCTCCGAAAAAAAACCAACATATATTAATTATATTATTGCTCTATGAATGCTCTATGCCGTTACTTTTTGTACGAGTATAACATTACCACTACCCCTAATTTTGGTTGAATTGACGGATATGGTATATACTCGTATTTTAAGGCACAGTCAAGTCAAATGTGTACCATAATAACTTGGCATAACAAAGTATTTTATAGGGTTAAGATAGATTCACGATTACAAAATGAAGAACAACGCGAAACGCTTACATTTCGCTGCCGCTATGCTGCATTGACGACGCTTGCGGGCTCACAACTACAAGTAGGTATGAGCTATGACTTCACGTTATTTCAAAAATGGATTTGACGTTCAAGAGTCCACAAACAAAACGACTCCAGTTCCGTAGTTTATAGTTAACCCCATGACTACCACTAGTGGTGACGACGAGGTGCCAAATAAAGCCATAATATAAATTCTGTGGATGTAACCCTCAAAGCGGGAAGTTTCTAGAAACATTCGTGTCTGTAAAATCTTTGGAAAAATGTTTCCCTAAATTGATCATCTTCGAAACGTTTACTTCACCATACGTTGCTACGGACAACGGATTTATATTTACATATTTTGAAGCCATTACAACAGCGTCGTTACTTTGAAAAACAAACAAAACAAATTTATTTTTTCAAATAATAATAATAATAAGATACATAACATGTGTGTCATCCACTTGTAGAAGCATCTTTTTTTTTTCTCCCGATGGTCTCAAACAATTGAAAAAATTAAACTCAATTTAAATGTTTACGAAACTACACCATTCATTTGAATTTATCTATACAAGACGTTTTCAACATTTCAAAATTTGCCCAGCTAGCGTTGCGCTTAAATTTCCAATTTTGGTTTACGGGTTCTAACCACAATGATTAATAATAATTCATCATTATTCCTAATAATAATTAATACATCATTTAGTGACCTATACAGAAGGGTGAGTGGCCCAATGACAATAATAAACCGTTTTGTCAAGAATTTCCAGAGTTCTTACTTGATCATCACTCAAAAATTCCCTCATTGACCTCGTTGACACCATATTAAAATACGTGAATATTCGGATAGTAAACACTTTTCATTTCCAATAAAAACTTTTTACTTTGGAACCTAATATGGTTACACCCTCCGTGAATTTGTAGACGTAAGTAAACGGCGTGCTAGGTATGAATAAATAGAGTCTTGGGTTTCCAATAAGAGCAGCCTCCTCTCATTTTACCGCTCCTTTAAGAGCGAGAGTTAAAGGGAGCCAGCCGCTGGCTCAACAAGCTTCTCCAACCCCTATCTCATCAGTATGATTCCATTATCCGAATTCTCAGTGATATTGCGCTTCACTCGGTTTCTCTTTCTGGGGATATGACGGCCGTCTTCGCCATCCCCAACGAGGGCTTGAGGTTCCTTAGAAGTGAGAGGGTGTACGAAGCACTCCCTTCTTTAGGACTATGAAGCTTAGACTCCATCCCTCCGGAACCCGCAGGGACAATGGAAACCTACGAGTATATGAGAGGAAATACCACGTGGAATTTTTCGTAATGAAACAAGAAATGAATAATGGAGAATTGGGGAAGTCTGTGGTACAATTGAGTGGTGGGGATGGAAGGAAGCACCTATCCCACCAGGGATCTTACTCAGGGAGTGAGTCATGTTATTAATGGAAAACATTGGAAACCAGAATTTTGTGCATTCTATATGTAAAATTCCAATGAAGATCTGCTGAGAATTGTTCAGAAACCATCCATCCTTAGCCAACGATTTTTATTAACTTGCTGCACTCCTGTGTTTGACGTAGAAAACAAATCAAGACACTCCACAAACTTCCGCGTTCAAACTTGACTGAATTAATAAAATAATTAGAATCAGGTGAAATGTATCGTATATTGTGGGTAGGGGAAGGAGGGCAATAAGAGATTATCTTGTTGCTCCTACTCAAAAATGAGAGGACTACTCACTAAGTCTTGTAATATAGAAATTACAAGTCTTGTAATATAGAAATAAAGGGTTCATTCATTGCCTTGCGTTTCCAACTATTGTTGAAACGATGGTTAATATTTATTCCTAGACGGCGCAAGTATTTAGTGACACAATTACGTTGCCAAACATATCCGAGATACCTGCGAAGGGAGAAAGTAAGGAAAAATTGCCGTACCAAATCACCGTCAAAACACAACGAGCCGATTTAGAAGAGCTAAGAGCGGCCGTGCAGAACAGGATTGGGAGCAATGCATCATTTTAAATTGACGTCTCTGGAAGGGTAACAGTGACACAGACAAGACGGCTGTTACATATCCTCTGGACTACCAGATTTAAACCTAAAAGGTATGTGAAGAGTGATCTACAGGTTTGGTCGGTTACGTTTTACCCAATTCATCAACCTATATGATCCAATAGATCAATATTATTTATTTCAAAATCATTTAGTTCCAGTCATGCGTAATAATAAGTAATTGGATCTTACTCATTCCAATTAATTCAATATGTCGATTTAGCAAAATACAATGCATGTTTTTCTGCGAAAACTACTCACAAACCAAATAGGTATGTAATTTACTTACATCACAGTAAAGAATATTGTTACATCCTCTATTCCAAGATCGCCTATACTTTTTACATTAATTTTCTCTATGAAACACCCTTGAGTAACATGGGACGAAACCTGCTAATTTTCAGATGATAGGCGCTGGTGCACATCCATTTGGTTGAACGTAACTTTCATCAAAATCGGACTGATGCGTACACGTGTCAGCCATGCAAAGCCCGATACTAACCACAGATACCGGAAATATTACAATGGTGACAAGCATCACTGTCTACGATAGCCAAATCGACAAACAAATTATGTTCTAGAGTGGTCCGTGGATTTAACGTTTTAATTAGGACATCCCTCGATATAGTTTCCAAGTTTAATTAATATTGTACCATTATTAGCTTTTTACCTCCACCTGATGATTGCATACTCCATGTTGATCTCTACACATTCCTTTCCATCTCATTCAAAATCTGAACCTGTTCGACCACGATCCTGAGCTTCACTCCGCTGAGCTCCCAATCTGCGTGCGTCCCTGTCCACCTCATGGCCCCCACGGCTTCTTGCAGAAGTCGCTTGCCTTGGTCCTCTTTCCTCTGGCATCCGCTGTACGAGCCCTGCATACCCGTTCCGGCCTTGTTGTGGTTCACAATATGTTCCTGGTCCAGAATGATATTAATTTCTGCTTTTGTGCGAATACGCCAGTTCCCATCTTCATACACTGGGCCACAGATTCGACGGACCACTTTCCGTTCAAGAACTTTCAGTCGGTTCGCATCTGTGGCAGATAGGCACCATGTTTCTGAACCATAATACACCACAGGCCTCACGAGGGTCTTGTACAGCTTCATCTAGTAGCCCCTTATTAGAAGTCTTGAGGTAAAGAGCTTGAGGTTTGCCAGCCAGTATTCGCTTGGTAAGCTCTTCACTTACCGAGCATTGAGGGACGAACCAAGGAAGGTAAAGCAGGGAATACATTCGAACTCAAGATCAGTAGGTATCCTCCACACGGATATTCAGAGGGTAATCCTCCAATTGTCACTTGTGGACATTACCATATAATAAATATTATTTAGTCTTCTTATCGTTAATGGGAATGCCAACTTCAGCTCCCCTCCTCAAAATGATCTCGCAAGCCTCCTTGAGCGCGGATGCGCTTCTTGCAACAATGCTAATGTCGTCTGCAAACGCACATACTTGCCACGTCCTGTCTATCACAGTCTCTGTTTTGCCAGCTTTGCTCAGGGCTTCATGATAGGCAACATTGAATAGGGTGGCTGATGAGCCATCACCTTGTCTCACTCCAGTGCTAATTCCAAATGCCTGACCGCATTGGTTCCCAATCCTCACTTTTGAGCAAGCATTCTCCATCGTCAAACTGACCAGCTTGCTTGGAATACCTTTTATTATCTCACAGACTAATAGAGAAAAATTGAGGTAATGGTGTCAATTCAAATCGTATGAAACGAATGTTAACATGGAATTTCACTATTCTGAACTACAAAGCGTGTACAGATAACATTACATTTTTGTTAATTTTTATCAAGTTCTTATATACCCCCAAAAACAACTCCGTTGTAAAAACTGGCCCGCCAAAAAACCTCAGCCGCAAAAAGGAATGATATCCATTTTGCCCGCCAGCCACATATATAGGATGCTCGGTGCTTCGCACCTCGCTGTTGAGTATGCATATAGAAACCTGATCCTCCTACCCCTAACCTCCACCGTCAATGTTTTCCTGATCCCTGTCTCCTTCCCACAACCCCCTCTCACCCTTAGTCACCCTCGGTTTCACCTAATATGTTTCCTCTGTTAGACCAGCAGGGAGCTTTACGCTTCTTTCAATGCTGTTGGCGGGAGCTTTTTGCCAGATGAAAAAGCCTGAATTAAAGCATTACTATATTATAAGTATTACTGGTGGTCACGAGTAATCAGTAGTGGTACACCTATAATGAAGTAATGCTTCAATTCAGGCTTGTTTATGTGGCAAAAAGCTCCCGCCAACAGCATTGAAAGAAGCGTAAAGCTCCCTGCTGGTGTAACAGAGGAAACATATTAGGTGAAACCGAGGGTGACTAAGGGTGAGAGGGGGTTGTGGGAAGGAGACAGGGATCAGGAAAACATTGACGGTGGAGGTTAGGGGTAGGAGGATCAGGTTTCTATATGCATACTCAACAGCGAGGTGCGAAGCACCGAGCATCCTATATATGTGGCTGGCGGGCAAAATGGATATCATTCCTTTTTGCGGCTGAGGTTTTTTGGCGGGCCAGTTTTTACAACGGAGTTGTTTTTGGGGGGATATCACATCTTTTTGCATGGCTAGTTTTCGAGTGGTACTTATACAATACGGTTCAACAACTTATACAATACAAAAGTACCTACGAGGTAACTAGTAAATGTTTTCCTAAATGAAGTTTTATCCTAGTCAAAATTTAGTAAAAAATTAGTACGCCTACTAATTTGCCTTTTTGTTTCTGGTTTTTGTGACAAGAATAATTATTTTTTGGAAATTATTGTTTATCTGAAATGTGTTTGAAAAATAAGTAGTTTTAAAATTTTTGCGAATTGGTTAAATATTAGTTTTAAAATTTTCGATTAATTAAAACAATCAACAATTTAAAAACAATTATTAAAATTTAATACAATTATTCTTATTAAATTTAAAAAAATAGAAAGAATTAGAAATTTGAATAAATTTGAATTAGAAATTTTTTGAAAATTGGTTGCACTTTTTCTTGGGGATTGTGCAAATTTTTGTTGTTGAGAATCATTACAATAATTGTAATTATTGGTGTCGAAGAGAAAGAGGAAAGAGAAAGTTTGCAACTGGTAAAACGCACGTTTTTATACCAAAAATCGCGAATAACTCGAGAACCGTTGGGAAAAGTGCCAAAGTGCGCTACCCTCATTCGAAAGCCCATAAAATTTCCTATCGATCCTTAAACAGGCGCCACTCTACGACAATTTTTCTGACCACCGTTCAACTTTGATGTTTTCGGAAATTAGCCAAATCAGTAGATGTGGAATTTATTCACGTATTTTTGGCTGAGGATTAGTCAAATCGATTGAGATTTAGTTCAAAATTATTGAGCATATTCTAGACAACCTAGCGGACATTTTAAGACCAACCGCACCAATTTTCATCAATATTTGCGGCAGTTGTTGTTGAAAATAGAAAAATCACCATAACTCCTTTATTTTCCCCCTTAGGAAGCATTTTTTGATCTCAAATTAAACAGTTTGAAAAGCTAAACACAACTAAAAAAGAAAATCTGAAAAAGCTTCAATTTTGAAGGAGTTATGACCATTTGAAATTCCTAAAAAACACTATTTCCCCCCTAATTGGGGGGGAAATGGGGGGAGGGAGAAAAAATGGTCAAAAGGCACTCCCTTGGAGCATAACAAACGTGTGTGCAAAATTTCAGCTCGATCCGATTTGTCTGCTGGGCTGTAGCCCCGTCAATGAACAACGAGAAGAAGAAGAAGAAGAAGAAGAAGAAGAAGAAGAAGAAGAAGAACACGAAAAACGTGAAAAATAGTGGTTTTAAAATTGTTATACCCCCGACACCTGATGTTCCCGAGAGCTGAATTTTGGTTTACGTCCTCACGTGCCCCTGGAGAGTTGGTGTACAAAAAATCAACTCTCGAGACACTCAGGGGACCGAGCTACGGGATGGTGAAAACCCGAACTTGTTCCGTCGCGTAATCAGTGTCTCAGTCGCTTCGGTTTTCAGGGCTTCGGTTTTCTTGGCGGGCGGGACGCTCCCGC
This sequence comes from Stenodema calcarata, assembly GCA_963920205.1. Lineage (NCBI taxonomy): Eukaryota > Metazoa > Arthropoda > Insecta > Hemiptera > Miridae > Stenodema > Stenodema calcarata. The sequence continues at coordinate 44,619,739 of OY986048.1, read as the reverse complement.
GTCCCTAGATATTTCCGAATTCAATTTTAATTCCGTTTTGCGTCAACCGTGTTTAAATTCAGTGAATATAGGAAAATCCATTTCTCTGTAGTTCCGCCGATGGAGATATCCACACGTAGAAGCCGAGTGTGATGAGAAATATAGTGGCTAAATTGAGGTATGTTTTCTCCCATATACAGTTGGGAACTACCATGTAATCAATAAAACATACTGACCTTTATCATCCGACTGTACAATGAACGGGTCTTCCGGCTGGTATCACCCAAATCCCGTCAGGTCTCTCTCCGACACGTCCTCAACGCTCAACAAGGCGAACAAACATTGGGCATGTGGTTTGCGGAGAATCGATGGAACACATAGTCTGCCGACTCTTCTCACACATCAACGATCTTGGTCGGCCCTAAAAATAAGTCATTTCTCACACGATCCTCTGGGGATATCAATAAAACTCGACTTGATAATTTCCTCAACTTATAAAATATTATTAATTCATGTTAGACTCAAGAACGAATCTAATTAACCATCAATCGGTAATTAACCAAATATGATATTATACATTGGATGTTTACTTGGGATATAGTTAGAATTGGTAATTTAAAGTAGTTACAATAACCTCTTGTGCACAAGACTAATTAGCAATAAACCAAACCGTCGTTTAACTTGTGACTAGAGATGGGTATCAATGGTTCGAAAACATCGATGTTTTTATCGACAAAATCGTATTTTCCCATCAATGAACTCCTGATGTTTTTCAGCCATGAATATTTTTACACACACGTAGTTTGTACTGTGTTTACCCACGCTGTTACTATTATTGTTTTTCTCGTTTTCATATGTCATATGTCACTCATTTTATGTCACATTCACTTTATGTCATATGTCACATTCACTCATTTTATTCATAACTCGGCCTGAACATATGGGCCATTCTCCCAGTAAGCGACATTTTGGTGTCCGGAGCGTTTTCCAAGCCCCATCATAATTTTTGGAGTTGACATTTTTTTTTTAAATTATTATTTAATTTAAAAAAATAGTTTGTATTTATATTTAAATGTCATACAATGTGATATAAATAATCACTTTCATCGGCTATAGTTTCAAAAGCTACGTGACTTTTGCTTTTAAATTTCAGGAACGTTTACTTTTAGATTGAGTTTGAAGCTCGACTGGCTTTTCAAGACTGAGTGTGTAAAATGTTGACTATCTAGTAATTAATAATTTAAGTAATAAGTCATTATTTCAAGGTTTGAAAATGTCGTTTACTAGGAGAATGGCCCATATAGATCACCAATGTTTAATGTAAATCACCAATGTTTAATGTAAATGGAACATCTATGGCATACATCGACTGTTTGGCAATCCATACCCACCCCTTGTTCTGACCTAATAATAATTTGTTTTTATAAATGATGTATAAAATAATAAACAAAAAATAAATTATTTATAATTCATCTTCATCTATATAGTTCTGGGGTACGTTGCCAATAATGGGTAAAAAGAAATTCCATTTGAAATTATCGAGATATGAAATTTAGAAATTAATTTTGAACAAATGTATTGGGCTGGTCCAAATCCGCATCTCGAATTTCGAAAATGTTAGGACAGCTCTAACTCGGAAAAGTGCCAGTAGAACCTGTGTATTGAAGTACAGCAAGTACTACAGTACTTGTGTTTCTTTCAGTAAAGTTTTGGAAAGAGAAGTAGGAAGTTTTCTTTCCTAACATTATTTAACCCCCCCCCCCCCCTCAAAATTTAAAGGTTATTCTAGAAATAATGTGTTTCATTATTATTTCTCGATATTGGGAAGGTATGTAACTATTTAGGCTCCCACTTCCACTCACGTTAGCAGTGTATTATCTGGTCACTTCCCCGAGGATTAGCCTGTATGTGTAATAGATATTTTTCCAACAATCACATGGTAAAGATAGAAGGTAGAATATACGAGTGTGCCATTCTCCTGGTGACGCCTAAGTGGGTTTAGAACCACGTGCCTCGTTGAGGGTTGAAATTGGTCATTGAAAGTAGCAAAAAACTCCTGTGCATAAAAACGTGAACATATATCTTGCGACGTTGGAGGAGCTGCTCGTCGTTTGTAAGACTTTCAGCTAATCCTCGTATAACTTCGCATCTTCCAATGAAATATTTAGGAATGTAAGCTCTCTCATCTGTTTTCCTCTAGGGATTTCGTATTGTACGAGTTTGGTCGTTGATGTCGCTTTATTCAATCCTACCTGTACATTTTATCTCTTCCTGTTGATTCTATTGCTATCATATTAGAACTCGCTCCCTGAATAAAATCGTCTAGAAGTTTGTCCATTTAAATCGGATGGAGTTCGGATAGGACTGGGAAATTTTGATTGATGCAATTGAGGTAACGTCTACCACCGTGAGACACGCTCTTCCTCGTACCCGTAACTTGATACGACGTATGATAATTCTGCATCATTTGATTGTTTGGCGCTCGCAATAATACATTGAGTTTGTTTTCATGCCAAAAACATGAAATCAAATTAGGTTAATACAACTTCAGAGATGGATTTTTCAAAAATGTCACGTTAGCGCATGCGGCAGAACTACATTTTGATTTAGATGAGATTCATATGAGATCGATCAGATGGTTTTAGACAAGTAGAACCAGAAATTGCAAACCAGGAATGCGTGTTGCAAGAATTACTTGGTTGTGCGTAGCCAAATGCATGGCTAAAAGTTACTGTCCGTTTTCGCTTACTCTTTTTTTTCCATTCGTCGTATTAAGTATTTCATAGAGAGAGATTAAAAAATGAGATTAAAAAAACCTTTCATTAGCGTCTGAAACGAAAAACGCGAGCAAAAATGGTTAATTAAAATCTCCTTGTATAAGTCCCATTGGGTTCAGTCTTTTGGGATCTTCTCGGGTTATTTCTGTTCATTGAATCAACCAGATTATAATATCAGCAGGAGAATAATCTCATGGGGGATCTTATAGGGATCTCATGGATAATTCAAGTGCACTGGAAAATCAAAACAGTACCAAGGAGTATACAAAATTTGTATTTAATACGCTTCCAGTTGTTTTGAGATAACTATAACCAATTGAACACAGAGGAACGACAAAAACTTTCTATTCGACATTTTTCCATGAATTTTAATTGCCCGGCATTAAAATTCCTTGAGGAATTTCAGGAATTCTCTAATTAAAAAGGAGTTTGGCTGATTATAACCCCTTCGTGCAAGAACAATGGAAAAAGAGAAAAATTGGAACGTTCAAAATTAACCCGTCGTAATAATGGTTTTGTTGTTTATTCTACATTTTTTGTGGGAATTAAACTGACCCCAACTGTATTTTTATTTACATCTTAGTCTCAATGAATTGTTCGTTTCCGTGGAGAGAATTAAACATTTTTTGGGAATTTTCTCAGTGCCCTTCCAAATTAGCTCGGAAATTTTTAATTGAGTACATACATCAGAGTGATATACGCGTTTGTTAGTTTTGTTGACTATAGGTACGCCACAAAGTTTGCTCACTAAGCCATGTTGCATGATTGGAGCTGTTCCAAATTCAAATGATATTTTTCACTTTAAATATCGAGGTGAAAAATAAAATAAACCTGTCATACAGCTTGGCTATACGAGCGCATCTTAGAAGAAATGATTGGTTTCGTGTAAAATTTTATGTTTGGAACATCTCATTCAAATATGGGCAATATTAAACTACTTAAATATGAAACTATTCGGTTCCTTCTATCATGCCTGTGATGAATGTGGAAGAATGGGAATAATTCTCATTCTTCCACATTCATCACAGGCATGATAGCAGGAACCGAATAGGTACATGAATAGGTACAATTATCGTTAATAGGTACATGAAAACAAAGAGTAGAACACTCAATAATTCCATAACAATTTATTGGGTTGGTAGATTAAGACATGTTTCCCCCTTCTTGTTGTCTTCCCCTTGATTATAACTTAGGTACACAATAATGTTTAGCATTCTACCTCTAACTAAAATTTGCTCATTTTCACCAACTACGTAAATGGCTAAACTGGCCAATCATTGAGATTTTATATATATTAATACCATGGTAAACCAACATTTCACTATTTGTCACTGGCCAATGTATTACCTTTGTATGCAAATCGTGAGATCGAGCTTGAGCGGATTAAATGATGGAGGAATTTGGGGCTTGTTCTTCCTGATTGTTCCTACGTTCATGTTGAAATTCTTCCAAAATTTCGTCTAGGGTGGAAAAGATTTTGTTGAAACCGAGAATAAGATTTCATAATAGTTATCACATGCACCTAAATACAAGCGTTATAGGGAAATATCTAGTGCGTAAATCCTACGGTGGGACGAATCTGACTCGATAAGATTTTTCTACGGTTGTGGGCAATAAACGGTACTTATCTGAACGGTGTGTAGGTCTTCCACAAAACGACTCGGGAGGAGGTCCTCTGACACGACAGCCTAGAACGCCTCCTGCATGAGCTGTAGAGCAATCCGTTCTTTACCGTTCTTCAGTGCTTTTCGCACCGTAAGTAAAACACGGAGAGACCCTCCTGAGAGTGTTTGTGTAATTTTTCCGCTGCGTACGCAGATGTCTTGACTGTGATAGTGAATGACATGATCACTAAACTTTGCAAGTCCGAGATTTGTTCCAATTCCAAACTACATTTTTATTTATTTATTTATTTATTTATTTATTTGAAAAAGTACGGGCGAGCCCAATTACAAGCATATTATCAAAAATACAAATTAAATAGCGTAAATAATTGAATAGACATAATAATTAAATAGACATAATTTGACATTTTTGGTCCCGAATTGATCCAAAACACACGAAACAACTCACTTCAACCATACTGCAAGCGATTTCAAGTAGGTACAGTTGTATTATACCCTCATGCCAACAAACCCCGCAGCAACAACTAACAAACGTATTTGCGCATGATGGAGTAAGATTATTCTCTGGGATCCTCACCAAGATTGGTAATGGGGAGAGTTTGACGCCAAAAGTAGCAGTCCAGACTGAATGAATCTTAAAGAGTAATGCATAGGTATCTATACATACAAGGACAAATCTGAAACTTTTGGGCAATAAAAACCACTGTACATCGCCATGCACGGAATTCTTCCTTCTTTAGTTTTCGAATAGCACGTTGCACAGACTTTCGCATCTATTAAATGAGAGTCTATACTAGTGGGACATATCGTTTTCACTGTGTCTTGTTTTTAAACCACACCGCATACCGAACAGGCAGCGTCGAATGGATTATCCAAAAACCACTTCTTAGAATCTTTCGCCAAAAACTGTTTACTACATGGCACAGCACCATTCTCGTCAATTTCAACACCTCTCTTTTGACATTTGCTCGATGTGCGGCCACTCGCTCTGTCGTTGGTTTTGCCGGTGACTTTCGGAACTGCGGGTTTTCCTTGAGATGAATACTGCTAAATGCTCAGATAAATACTGCTAGATGTCTCAGAGGCAAATGAAGTATTCTGCAAACAATTCTCATAGGCACGCTGTTTCCTCTTCCTCTCGGCTGCGGTGAAGCCCATCTTGCCCCATCAACACTACAATAGGTCACTTTTTTCACACAAATGAACAAAATGAAAATGACATTTGATACTACGAAGCGGTAGCTATGAAGCGTTTGTTTGAATGAACAAAAACTCTGCAAATTCTTGACATAACGGTTCATTATCTTCTTTGTACAGATCACCCTTCTGTCTAGATCACTAGGTCTAAATGTCTAGATCCTAAATGTTAGATTAATTATTATTATGAATTATCACTAATTATTAACCATTTTATCAAGTACCTAGTGAGAATTGTTATAATTTATTGTTAGGTATTAATAATCTGTATTTGTTATTACCTAATAATAATTATTTTTAATTATGATTAATTAATACGATATCCGGCTGTTGGAATCGACTGGGTTCGTTTGTGCAGAACCTGAATGATAGAGATGATGAAGTTTTTTTTTCCCACACTTTTTCGACGTTAATAGAGATGATGAATTAATTACAAATAAAATTTACCGATAAATTCTGGAGTTTTCAATACTACGTCGGCAAAAATGTTTCTATAAAAGAAGTACCTACCAACAAAGATTCTAAATTACCTTCATTCTGCAGCACGAAACGTAACTCGACATCACTAAAACCATATGATGTTCCAAACAGCTCCTTAGTATGAACATTGACCTGTATTTCAACCGTTTGATTCGCGATCGTGTTGACAGCTTCATATCGGCTCAACCTTTGAGCCCTCACGAACAGATGGTCGTACGAAGCTGCGGTTGGTCTCAAAAAATTTCAAACAATAAACTTTAACTAAATGTGAACTAAAAACTACACCGTTCTATATAAATTTTTCGAGATATAAAATTTTCAAAATTTCAAAATTCGTTTTGAACCCCTTCCCCTTGACATAGGGTTATGAAAAGTTTTGAGGGTCATTTTGGGGTTGGTCGGAACCCGTAACAAAAATTTCGAAATTTTAGCTCAAAGCTAACTGGGCAAAGTGTGCGGACGGCGGACGGGGGACGGCGGACAGACGGATTTATTTTTATTCGATTTTCTGAATCTACGTATCTTGAAACGTAAACCAACAAATTTTGACATGGGGTTAACACATTTTTTTTCTTTGGGCGATTCCAATGGTTCATAATTGAAGATAATAAACCAAAACGGGACTTAATTTTATAGTTTTATAGATAACTTCAATCACTCGTAGTTGTGTTGCTGACTACATTGTTCACCCTCATCTTTTCATCGTGTACAGCTCACCTGCCACTGGAGGTAGATTAGCATGAAACTATTCGATAAAATCTGACGATTCCAACGATTACCGTGGAATGCACACATATGGGGTTACAATTACTTAGTTACGGATTGGTTGTACGTTAAAATCATGCCAAAAGGAGGGTGTCACAAAATCGCTACACAAGATCAGGAGGAGGCCAGACCAAAGACATTTTCATGTCAAAAGATGATTGAGAGTAAAAATCACTAAACGCTGCAGTTCAATCTGGATTTGTATCGATCGACATGACTGTGCCTCAATGGAAAAAAATCATAATCTAGATTATCTGAAAATAAGGGCGAGATACTTGGTTTTCGCAATGGCAAGATTTCGGAAGTGGACGGGGAGGCGGGTGATTTGTACAATAAAGTGGATGAAAGGTATAGGCGGGAGCTAGCGGAGCTCATCGGCTGACTCAGGTGGTCGAGTTTTTATCTACTTCCCTCGCCCACCGCCGGCCTTTTCATCCAAACGGTGCTTCTCATCCACTCACACGCCCTCATGACCTTCTTTCATTAGTTTCCCACACACCCGCCGCGCATTTCCAATCCACCATTTCCGGTCCATTGTTATAATTGGTCATCGTGAAATTATTCAATCGTTAGCAGATCTTTTCTCTGGCTCTACTGAATACGCACACTCGATCAAACCCCAAACGGATTTTTTACAGTATAATTTATTGCTGAGGAATTTTTCTCTCCATCTGTTAATTTGACAGAAACTGAAGTACAGTTGTGTTCATGAGTGGGCGGTGAGGATTTTAACGCGTAGTTACACGATATGCGGGGAGTAACGTAATTAACGTTTGCGGGCATGATCACGGTCTAGATTGGTTGTGAAATGGTCAAAAATAATAGGCACGCTTCAAGACTGCTATTAGATAGATAGATAAGGATGTCATCCATAGCAAAATATACAAATTATACAATCATTGGTACAAATTATGGCGTGTCTTACCTGTTAGAAAGAAAAATACAAATAAATCCCACTAGGAACTTATAATAAGCAGCCTAAATTCACTTGCCTCACATAAATAATAGAACAACAGGCTGTTGACCACATTCCGGCCACTCGTCGCGGGTATTCGCTTGTACTGCTCTTCAAACGAATGAGGCATGGCGAGAACGGGCAGAAAAAACTTCAAGCGGGGATTAGACAGCATAGGGCATTGACGAATAAAATGGAGAGCTACCTCGCTTACACCCCAGTTGCAGATGGGACAACAAGAGGAAATCTATCTTGACGCCCTCAACCAGGATCCTTGGGGCGTGTTTGCCAAAAAACCCGTAGCTGAGCCAGTGTGCGGAGGATGAACATTGGCCAATCTTGAGTCAGATACCCGGAAGAGACCCGGAAGGCCATTAGACCATAGTCAGGGCAGGCCCATGATGTTGTTGCCAGTTACAGGTCAATGTTGCGGGAGATAAAAGGCAGAGAAGTCAAAAGGCCGTGTATTTTTCGTGATTCCGGTATCTGTCCAGCATCAGTTGGCAGGCTCATTCCAAAGGATTACATTAAGGCCTACCTGGGATTACATTAAGGCCTACCTGGGATTACACGATGGCAACCTGACTGCTGTTGAAAATACAAATGATACAATCCACAGTCATGCAAAAAATAACTGGTTTTATGTAACATATGTCCATTTTTCTCGTTTTATGAAAAAATATGTCTCCGTTTTTGACGAGTATCACCTAGGTCCACTGATTTTTCAAGGCTGAACACGATGGTGAAGTCAGAATGGCGATATATCATTCCGTTATCAGATGAGAGCAGATGAACCGTGAAGAACTTAACAAGTTACAACCACGAGTTTTTTCTCCTGGTTCACGAACAAGTTATAACGAGGGTATACTATTCATGTGTTAATTTCTAAACAATTACGTGATAGTGGTAGCATGAAGTTTGTGATATTTAATAGTCTTTTCATGTAACAATTTACTACTAAAAAAAGCCCATTTTTCAAGGAGGAGAATGAATTATTTCATGTTATAGCAGTAAATTGTGAAACATTTCTGGCTGACACGCCCCTAACTGCACAAATAATAATTACCTATTGATAATGCGTGAATCTTTAACACTTCATTTTCATTTTTGATTAAATTAAACAAAAGTAGAACATAATTTTGATGCAAACTTGCTACGGTTTTTGATACTAAACCGACGTCCCAAACACACAAATATGTTCGAATAGTTGGATTGTTGTCTAGGAGGTTACTTCCTCATCAAAGAGAAGTCAGTCTCTTTACGGAATGTTGTGATACAAATTTACTACAGACATGCATTAAGATTGTACAACGAGTATTTCAGGTCCGAAGTCGCGACCTAAGTCCCACCTGAGGTTCGCCGGCGATGTCGTTACAATGTGAGAAAACTACTCCCACATTGTTTGGATTATAGTTGTGGGAAAGTTGCCACGATGACGTCTCCCGACGTCAAATCGCATTTTCCCGCCTCTCATGGAGTCGCACCGAGCTTATTTGCGTTAGTTGGAATACTCCGCCAACATGAAACACGCACGCTCGCTTATTCATTTCACCCAATTCACGATCATGATGAGAGCTTGCCAATAAAGTACGATATCTAGAAAATCTGATTGTTGTGACCGAGTGGGTCTCATCGTTTTTCCGCTCTCGTCATAGCAATCAATCACAAGCCCCTGCCCCTTATGCGATTTATACCTATTTCTTGAAACCTTTATGTTTCATAGCCAAAATATCTTGAGACTGATTAAGTACATAATTCCGAGTTCGTTGAAATATTTTTGATAAGTGCTCCAGAAATAGGAGTAATATTCGTTGAGTCATGGTAAAATGTCGGGTGAACACCGGCGGCTCAACATTGACATTTAAGCGTTATACCAGTTTTTATTGTTGTGATTTCAATCATAGACTATTAAACAAAAACCCTCCACTAAACCCAATATTTGCACGAACATTGACCAATAGGAATTTAGAAGACATTCAAATTCCTGTTATAGACGAAATCGTTGCTTGCCGGTACAACAAGTTATAGATCCTACAACAACTGTGGGGAGTGAAAGAGGACGAAGTGACATTCAGTAATTGATTGAATTGAATATAATATTTCTTTATAATATCCAGACCCCTAGTAAAGTACACCTACACATAATCGTGGTTCGATCCACTGTTGAAGTAGGCGTTGTTATGGCCCGCTCTGTAGAGGGAAAAGGGTATGAATCTGCTGGGATATCATACCGGCTTACGAGCTCTCCACACTCGATTTGTTGTGATCCCTTCTGGCCCTACGTGTTGTCCTAGATAGCTTGTCTGAATCCGCAATTGAATATTTCAGCTGGGTCGTTATAGTCTAAACGTATCAAGACCAGGGGTTTCGTTTGAAATTTGGGATCGTTTGGTGTGCGCATGAAAGTCATCATTGATGAGAACCGATTTTCCTGGTGATATGCCGTGCGGACCAAACAGGTTCGAGTAAGTATTGACCATTTTTCAACATTGGCCAATTAGATTTTTTTTTTCAATTATATCTCTTACGCTAATCCTGAGGTGGGGCAAGAAGTGGCTGTCATATTAAATATGTCATATCATAAATTTTATGAATGGGTAGATGTATGAGGGTATTCTGAAGAGCAGAATTGAACGAATGTGAGAAATGTGCGCCAATCGACAGCGAGACAAACCATGAAACCACTTGGATGAACAATAAGTTCATTGCAGAAATGGGTTCGGCCGAACGGCCTTTGTCGAGTAACCCCTTGAGTGAAGTGATTTTTCTGCTGTGGTGTGGGAATGTGATCTGATTATTGGAAGTGAGGTTCAAGGAGGACGACGTGCTGCCAGGAGAATGTCAAGTACTTAACAGACAGAGTATGTTGTAATGTGAATACGTTTGACGGTAGACGTATAGAAGAGCGTGATGATGTACTAAAACGTGCACTTGTCAACAATACGTTTATTTGGTCATCCCATTCTTCGCAATACTGGACTTCTTCAAACTGCCACTTGATTCAGTCACTTAGTGAGTGACCTGTCTGTTATACGTTTTGGGCCCTGATGTACAACAAGCATCGATCACTTTTGGGATCACCCAAGGGAAAAAAGTTACGCAGATTACAAAAATCGAAATGAAAAATAATCCGTCCGTCTGCCGTCCGTGGCACTTTGCTAAAGTGAAGACATTTGGTTCACGGGTTCGGAAAAGCCTCACCATGATCTTTGAAACTTTTCAAACCCCTAGGTCAATGAGAAGGGGTATAAAATTCATTTTAATCTTTAAAAACGCAACTCTCGCGAAAAATTTCAGTTCCTCTTTGAACAAGGTTGAACTTTGGTTCAAAACGAATTTCTAAATTTCAGTTCAAGTTTGGACAACGTTTTTTCCCCTTTTTTCCAACATGAAATTGAATCATGCGGCAGCCTGTCGGGTCATGTTCATACTGACCCGGCTGAATCAAATTTCACATTGGTGTTGAGACAAAAATTATAAAAAAAATTTTCTTTGGGCGATTCCAATGGTTCATTATCGAAGATAATAAACCAAAATGAATAATAATTAATAACAATTATTATTAGATGTTAATAATTAGTAATAATTAATGACAATTATTAATAATTGTTAATAAATAGCAATCAGTTTCAATAATTATTAATAATGCTTAATAGTTTTAGTAATAATTATTAATTATTAAATCATTGCCGATGTATTGGTAACATATTGGCAACACTACAATATTACAAAGTAACAGTTCATAAAACGGGAAGATATCAATAACAAACGCTAAGCTAGCTCATTAGCTGAGATTAGGATAAGCCTTTCAAGTAGATGGAAGACACAATTATTGAAGGATGTTTTCAATATTTTCATTTGAAATCTGCTAGTCTTATCTCTTTGCTAGTCTCGTACAGAGAACATAGAACATAAACAGCACAGTCAGCCGGTTACATAGGACCCTTGAGTTTTATGAACTGTTACTTTGTTTTGCATCCCAAGGTTAAGCTTTCATTTTATTTATTTATTTTTCTTTTTCTTAGTAAAACACCCTACATTGACCTAATTGCCAACGATAGTAATGTTTAGCTTGGCCTACCTAGTCTAAAAACATTACGATACAAATCAACAGAAATTAAGACAATTTTCGAAAAGTAAATTGGACAAGGTATCAGTGACTACTTATTCGAGAAGTATCATCATTTAACTCAGTGAGACAAAAATTGCGAACAAGATTGCTGCCTAACTCATTTTATGGTCAAAATATCGGTTTTGCGAAATATTTTACTTGTCGATTTTTACTGATCCACTTTTATGGCGCGGGAACGAGAAATTTCGACCATGGGTACACTGTAAACATTTTTTTGATAATACCGTTGGAAAGCTGAGCTTTTGGACCAACCTTTAGGGTTACAGTATGCAAGTAGATTCAGTTAGGCCTACAAACGTTTGAAAAAACTGTACATTTCCGAAATAGTTGAGACTTTCCTATTCGGGCTCATTTTTAATTATCTGAATCTGCTTTAAAAAGTTTTATTTAGCCTTGGGGAGATAGGGAATTTAACGCGCTTTCAAAAAATTAGAATTTTGATTGAAAAATGTGGGACTTATGACCATTTTGGTGACTTGTGGTCGGAAACACGAAAAAATCTTAAAAGTGAAAAAAGTCGGATTTTAACCAGTATAAAAATTTGAAAAATGTATAGGACACTTTTCATCAGAAATTTGTTGTAGAATCGATCCCTGGCCGGTGGTATGACCTTAAGGGTTACACCCTGTATAGGAAATAATAATGGAACAATTTGCAGCGTATTTTTTTTTTCTTTTTCTTTTTTCTTGATGGTCGAGAAATGAACTGAGTTGAGGTTGGTACCATAAAAACATTAGGAGGTGTTGCGGGAATGATTGACGGATTGCTTGAGTGGGGGAAGAAACAAGTCGTCAAACTTTGTACGGCCACTATTTACTGTGTTCTTTGTCTGAATACAGCATCCACTGAGGCGTGCGGAATGAAATGTAATAACGATTTGAAACTTGAAATAAGAAAGGGAAATTTGAGCTGACATGATGAATCGCCTGATATCCACAATGTAGCCACCCTCCTCGATTTCATTATTTTGGTCATAAACTTTGAGTTGAAAGACGATAGTGGAACAACGACATATTGTTTGTGATGTGAGTTCACTCCACTATAGTATTAACCCCACATGAAGCCATTTTCATAAAATCAAATTCATGAGAATACACACCCAACCTGTTAAGACTTGGTTGGGGTGGAACTGAATGGTTCCGGGAAGAAAACAACAATCTGAACCGAATTCATGGTTATTGTCGTGAAATACATCCAATTATACTCGCATGCGTACTTGTACATCTCTCGTATAGCTCGCACGTAATTATGAACTTTGAACAAGTTTCCTACCGCGTTGCTCTCCGGCGCCGCTTTTCATCCAAACTTCAAGTTTCCTTCAAGCTCTCTGGGTGGTGATCATATTCCACGTAACACGTATTTGTGCTCTTATCGCCGAAGTAATTATTTAATTCTCGAAACTCGGTGTTTGGAGGTTTTTGGAAAACTAAGCTAATTTCTCGAGGAAATCGAACAAGTTCCTACAAGGAGGTGCTGCTTAAATTCGGTATATGAGACGCTACAAACGGTACATACCTAATTGCCATACGTAAGTACGAGTGTCATTAATGAACGATTGATATGACCAAGAAAACACACTCTTTTTTACAGTCCCATAAAAGTTCTGGGTTGCAAGATGAATCTGGAAATCGAATAAATAAGAGACAAAAAAAAACTTACCTGCTGGGTCCGCGGCACATTGCCCATTAAAACTTGACCAAAAATGCAAAATGAGGGTTGAAATTTTCAAAACACCGCATCTATATAACATCAAAAGGAACGGTATCACCGTTGAAAATTTGAATCGATGTTGATTACCCCTTTTTAAGACCATCCGGAGCACGTGCTACTGTATCTGCATCTGCGTACAGTACTGTATCTCCAGCCGTACGTCCATAATACAACAGCAGCATGTGAGGGACAACGACGGTGTAGAGGATTGGACCAATTTCTGTTCTGGGGAACAGCTGATTCAAACAACACATGGTTTTGTGGTACCGAGTTTCTTGCTCTGAGATTATTTTTTTATTAACAAGAAGAAGGTATTTCTAGGAGTAGGTGGCTGTAAGTAATAACTCAAATACTATATCGAGGGTGATGTGGCAAAAGGCCTACCTCAACTGGGGCTGAACAACATGGCCTACCTGAGATAGGGGTGGTCAGGCTGGTCAACATGGCCTACCTCAAATGTTGCTGTACAACATGACAGAAGTGTTTTTTTTTTTTAACATTTACAGGAGACACAAAAAACTGTTTATTTCTACACTGTGAGAACCTGTAGGTGACTGTTTGCAACTATAGACACTTCCGGGTGCCAATATACTATACAGACAACTTACGGGATGTGAATCATTTTAATGCATTTTAATCTGAATCCCGCTGAATAGAAAAAGTCAATATGCCCAAAAATGTCAGTTAGGCCATGTCATTCTGTACTATTTGAGGTAGGCCATGTTGACCAGCCGTATCTCAGGTAGGCCGTGTTGTTCAGTCCCATTTCAGGTAGGCCTTGTTGCCACTTCACCCTGGATATAACGCATATAAATAAATTGAGAATAATTTATTATTAGGTCGGCGTAGAATTTATTCGGAAAATTGAAGAGACCATCATTGAGCTAGTTAACCCCCCCCCCCCCCATCAGAGTCAGCAAGTGTACATCAAAGTAGATCATTCGCAGAATGTCTGTGCTACCCTGCTCTGTGAAACAGGAGTAGTGAGTTATACGAGTAGTGAGTACGGCTATGCACGTCTTGAAAGCAGAATGGAATTCACCGTCAGGAATGAACACCATGATTAAAAGCTGCGCCGGGTATTGGTAACGCTCGCTATTACTAACGCGGAGTGGCAATATAAGCTTTACACCCCTTGAGTCTCATTGCCTACAAGTCGACTTTCTGGTGTTTGAGTGCAAATAATTAGCGGAGAAAGCAGTCAAGACATCCAGCTTCATTCCTCCCTTACAACACTGTCATTATATTCACTGCCGCCCACTCCATCACTTTCTGAATAGTGCTAAAGTTTTGAACTTCCCTTGCCCATCCCAATGGATTGTAAGAAACAATTGAGATCCCCCTGGAAAAATTAAAAATTAAAAAAATCTAGAATTCACTCAACAAATGGGGGTTTTACTGAAACTGATGCCATAACTATATGTTTCAGACATAAGTAAGTATTTATTGTTCTATATTGCAGTCAAGCATTGTAAAAAAAAAAAGAAAAACAATTTGCCCTGCTCAACAAAATACGTTCTTGTCCACAAAACCGTGGGCATGCAAGAAAAAAATATTCTCCTTAACTTTTAGAGCTGAAATCCTAAGATCGAAAGGAGGCTGAATATCAGTTTTCAATCATCTACAGAATTTTACAGTTTGGAGACTCACAAAGCTCCAATCGGTTGAATGTATCACTCAACCGAATTTTCTGTTAAATTTAGATAACTGTAGCTTGGAAAATATCTAAATTATAGGAAGTGTTGATGACTTCAGTGGAGCTCTATAAGCGCAATACCATGAATAGTCATAGTTAAATTTCTGAACAAGATGACGCCAGGTCAACCTCGTCAACAAATGTTTCTGCGTCCACGAAAGGCAAGAATAATAACGTCTAATTATCACGTGGTAATTTCAATTCGAATGGAACAGAGCGAGAGATATTTTGACCCCTCAAATTTCTGACACTTGTAAACCTGCGTCAACAAAGTTGTTGTTGGAAATATCAGAAGGTACTCGTTACAGCTAAACACAATTTGAAATGCCCAGTACCGGAAAATAAAGCATGATAACTTGTCTCTGGGTTCCTCCCGGTTTGAAGACTGGAAATGAAATGATACGGTTATAACATTGAATTAAGACCAATTTTGAAAACGATTAAGGAAAAAGTGTATTCCTTATCCCCCAAAAACAACTCAAATCATGTAAGAGGTTACAATTGCTATCGCTCAGATCACCCTGACAACGCCCATAAAGGAGGTTCCGCAATATTGATTAGAAAAAATATCTCCCACGAACAGTTACTACCCATATGCGAACCTCAGATGCAAGTTGCCAGAATTCTCGTCATCATCGATAAAACACCGATCCAACTAGCATCATTCTACTCAGCTGGAGCCAACAGACTTGTTCCCAGTGATATCATATCACTAGTCCACGAACTAGGTTCAAAATTTATAATCGGCGGCGATTTTAACGCGAAGCATGCAGCTTTTGGGTCGCATTCTCCCAACCCACGGGGACACATGCTCTCGACAATAACAAGACAGTTCGGCTTGGACATAGTCCATCCATCAGAACCTACCTTCTATTCGGAACAGGGCCATCAGCCCGATATTCTCGACTTCTTTATAGTTAAGCATGACACTGGACCAACGCTTGACGTGGAAAGACCACATTACGTCGTTGACCACGAAAATCAGATTTCGTATTCGCCAGTTGTCCTACCTCCTCGCTAACCGTAAACTACCTCTACGACTGAAAATCCTGGTATATAAAACCTTGATTCGTCCAATATGGTTGTATGGTAGCGGCCTGTGGTGCTCAGCATCTATCACCCAGATCAAACGCATACAAGTTCTCCAGAACAGAGTGTTACGATTGATAACTAGCGCCCCATGGTACGTAAGGAATGAGGAGCTCCACAAGGACCTAGAAATCCCCACAGTCCATGACGCTTTAACTGCGGCGTACCATGATATGTACTTAAAAGGGGCGAATCACCCTAATCCTCTCATAAGAAGCATACACGAGCATCGTCCCCCCCCCCCAAGACATATGAGGCGCCTCAAAAGGAGACACCATACGGACAATGCAGATGGCTTTGATTGACTGACATTCATCACTTTCGTGTTCCTTCATCTGTGATAGCGAACATTAGCGTTTATATTTTTCACTACCTACTACTGTTATTATTCTCATACATTTTATGTCATGTTAGCATTTATACATATTTATAGAACGATTCTTGGTTCTCAGTACCGTAGCTCCTAGGACAAGTGAGTGCACAAACTCCTAGTTTTCATATTCAAGTGAATCATGCCTCCTGCATGCTATACAACATTGTTGCATACATTATAGTGCCAAGCACAGAATTGTTACTAATAAAAAAAAAAAAAAAAAAAAAAAAACAACTCCGTTGTAAAAACTGACCCGCCAAAAAACCTCAGCCGCAAAAAGGAATGATATCCATTTTGCCCGCCAGCCACATATATAGGATGCTCGGTGCTTCGCACCTCGCTGTTGAGTGTGCATATAGAAACCTGATCCTCCTACCCCTAACCTCCACCGTCAATGTTTTCCTGTTCCCTGTCTCCTTCCGACAACCCTTTCTCACCCTTAGTCACCCTCGGTTTCACCTAATATGTTTCCTCTGTTACACCAGCAGGGAGCTTTACGCTTCTTTCAATGCTGTTGGCGGGAGCTTTTTACCGGATGAACAAGCCTGAATTGAAGCATTACTATATTATAAGTATTAGGTACTGGTGGTCACGAGTAATCAGTGGTGGTACAACTATATCATCTGGCAAAAAGCTCCCGCCAACAGCATTGAAAGAAGCGTAAAGCTCCCTGCTGGTGTAACAGAGGAAACATATTAGGTGAAACCGAGGGTGACTAAGGGTGAGAAAGGGTTGTCGGAAGGAGACAGGGAACAGGAAAACATTGACGGTGGAGGTTAGGGGTAGGAGGATCAGGTTTCTATATGCACACTCAACAGCGAGGTGCGAAGCACCGAGCATCCTATATATGTGGCTGGCGGGCAAAATGGATATCATTCCTTTTTGCGGCTGAGGTTTTTTGGCGGGTCAGTTTTTACAACGGAGTTGTTTTTGGGGGATATCACATCTTTTTGCATGGCTAGTTTTCGAGCGGTACTTATACAATACGGTTAAATTTAACAAAAGTACCTACGAGGTAACTAGTAAATGTTTTCCTAAATGAAGTTTTATCCTAGTCAAAATTTAGTAAAAAATTAGTACGCCTACTAATTTGCCTTTTTGTTTCTTCTTTTTGTGACAAGAATAATTATTTTTTGGAAATTATTGTTTGTTATTCCACCAGGTGACCGCCGCAACGGCTAAGTATGTGAAAAATCCTTTCACGCCAGCGGGTATTGAACCCAAGATCTTACGCATCGCGGACAGACGCGCTTGTCCACGAGGCTACCGGCGGCCACAGAAAGTTTGCAAAACGTAAAACGCACGTTTTTATACCAAAAATCGCGAATAACTCGAGAACCGTTGGGAAAAGTGGCAAAGTGTGCTACCCTCATTCGAAAGCCCATTAAATTTCCTATCGATCCTTACACAGGCGCCACTCTACGACAATATTTCTGACCACCGTTTTCGGAAATTAGCCAAATCAGTAGATGTGGAATTTATTCACGTATTTTTGGCTGTGGATTAGTCAAATCGATTGAGAGTTAGTTCAAAATTATTGAGCATATTTTAGACAACCTAGCGGACATTTTAAGACCAACCGCACCAATTTTCATCAATATTTGCGGCAGTTGTTGTTGAAAATAGAAAAATCACCATAACTCCTTCATTACTCCTTTTAGGAAGCATTTTTTGATCTCAAATTAAACAGTTTGAAAATCTGAACACAACTAAAAAAGAAAATCTGAAAAAGCTTCAATTTTGAAGGAGTTATGACCATTTGAAATTCCTAAATAACACTATTTCCCCCCTAATTGGGGGGGAAATGGGGGGAGGGAGAAAAAATGGTCAAAAGGCACTCCCTTGGAGCATAACAAACGTGTGTGCAAAAGTTCAGCTCGATCCGATTTGTCTGCTGGGCTGTAGCCCCGTCAATGAACAACAACGACAACGACAACGACAAGAAGAAGAACACGAAAAACGTGAAAAATAGTGGTTTTAAAACTGTTATACCCCCGACACCTGATGTTCCCAAGAGCTGAAATTTGTTTTACGTCCTCACGTGCCCCTGGAGAGTTGGTGTACAAAAAATCAACTCTCGAGACACTCAGGGGACCGAGCTACGGGATGGTGAAAACCCGAACTTGTTCCGTCGCGTAATCAGTGTCTCAGTCGCTTCGGTTTTCAGGGCTTCGGTTTTCTTGGCGGGCGGGACGCTCCCGCGTCCCTAGATCCATTCCAAGCGGGAAAAATCGAAGATATCAGAATCGACGTCGATTTTATGTATATACTCAACCGTCGACTTTTTTTCTTCAAATAGGTACCTACTCAAATGAAACATATGAGCGATAGTATTGATGTTCTATACGTTCTCTCGACATTACTGTACTGACACAATGTTTTCAAGAACTTTTCCGAATGAACTATTGAACAATATTTGCAGTGCGATGTTCGTCAATGTCTGTAAAATAAGTGCCTACCAACAATATAATAAATCAACAATCGATTTCGACAAAGTATTCCCCGCTGTAGGTATTTAGGAGGAGACCCTCCGAATATTTTGTCTGAACGGGAGCAAACAGATCATTAGAGTTACTTTACGATTCCAGGGTTACATACGAATCAGCTTCACTGATCCAAATAGGACATCATTGACCTTATTCTCAACGACCCAAGGTCCTGTAATAAAATCATGTCTCAGAAATTCGTAGACAGGTATTTAGAGTAGGAATAACAGTCATGGTCGATTAGACCCTGCGGATCTTGAGAACAAAAAACATCAAATTACATTTCGAGAGAATTTGAGGAAGTGAAATTTTTGCTTCATCACCCCTGACAATCCATTTTTTGCGTTTCATAGCTTTCTGAACATAGTCCCTACGATTACCTAAAGAATAACCCCGACACTGGCATAATTCCAATGAAATTATCGTGTCTTTGTCGGGTTGCATTCTACGAGTAGATTGCAATAATTGCAATGGTGGTGGCGTCTACGCGTGCGATTTATTTCACGTACCTACCTAATACTGATCCGCTCTCCCTCAAATTTGTCATGGTTTTTTCAAGATAAGTCAAAAGACAGCTTTTATAAGGTCTGTACTACCGATCGGACTGCACTCAAATTCTCGTAGTGTTCTCGTTTTACGATTGTCCCCCAATACATACCTTCAACTAATAATTATATTCTCCGATTATATTTCCTTCCCGAGATCAAAGTATTGAATACGGGATCTTGATAACATCAACTAACTGTATACGTCCATGTTATGGTGTGTGCTGAAGCTATATTATCCACCACTCAGCAGAGAAGTTTCTTGTCCAATTACGAAGGTTTAGGATTATTGAATCCGTCCTGATAATCGAAGGCCTAGATGGTTCGTAGATGGGGAGAGTCCGGCCACTCTAAGGGGGGTTTTGGGGAGATTTAGGGGGGACAGGGGGAAATATCCACAAATACCCAAAATTAAATAGTCTAACACTTGAAACGTCATTTTAAAGGTTTTTGACGCTGAACATCGCTATCTTATTCCGTTTTCAAACTAGAGCACATTGAAGATGAATAAACGTGGTTGTTACTTGAGATGTTCTTCACGGTTCATCTGCTCTAATGTGATAACTGGATGAGATAACGCAATTCACCATCGTGTTCAGCGTTGAAAAATCTATGAACCGAGGTGTTACTCGGCAAAAAAAGTTACGAAATTTGTTTTTAAAAAACCAGTGAAATGGAGACATTTTGCATGAACCAGATATTTTCCCGAAAATTCGCTCTTATAACCATGCTGCATGACTGTGGATTTTTTAAATTTTTTTATTGTCAACTTAAGCAGGTAGTTCCTTACATTCTAACGAACCTACCGAATACATTAAGACTCAGTAAGTAATTGATTTATAGGACCCAAATTGTTAAGTGAATAAGGCTGTATAAAGAGAAAAGATGGAGTGTTATGTTTCTGTGTCATGTCCTTAACCGGGTTAATAGAGAAACAATTAAAATTATAATTGTCTCCACGAGTTCAAGCTGTCCCCACGGCTCCGCAATCCCATTAATCCTAAAATTTAATAAACCTAGGGGAGAGGAATTCCGAGCTCCATTCCCCCCGAACGAATTTAAAGGGAGGCGTTTATAATATATGAAAAGCTGAATACCTTCACTCGGTAGAGAGCGCGAAACTCCAGCGGGCGTTGCCCCCGCGCTCCGCACCAGTCAGGGGGATTTGGGGACACTTGTAAAAGAAGTTCACGTCGTTGTTCTAAGTAGTCTTCGAGCAATTCGTACCGTTACGAGTTTTGCAGGCTCGGCCCTTCAGAAGCCGCGGAAGCCTAATGTTTTCGATTTGGAACTTTTGAACCAACTTAACACTTTTGATTCATGACCATTTCCCTCATTCCTGACCACCCCAAACACGAATCAATCAAACGTCGGTGTTTCAGCTCTTTCAGGAAGTTGATGTATGAGTATCGGCATGTAAGTAGTGGCTTTCAAAACCCTCCCATTCCTACGGAGTTATGGTCATGATTCGAATGTTACATATTTCAGAGACCTGGCAGAGGTTGGTCTCCAGAACTACTTCCATACCTAGCACTTTTATCAAAGCCCTAATGCAAATCTTCTGCAAATGCGCAAATTCGTTTCGATGGCAGGTGTTCAAAACTTTTTTTTTAATCCACAAAAACAGTTATTATACATATTTTCAAGTCGTTTACAAATTTTATTACAGCTAGATTCCCAGTAACTAGAGACTTGGCCTATAGGTCACGATGACCTGTCCAGGCCTTTCTCTCTCAGTTTTCCAGGCCGAATGTCCTGGTGCCAGTCCTGCTAGTTTCTTGCGATAACTTATTACAACAGTAATCAGAAGGTGATTATCAATACTTCGTGTTTTTAGAAAAGTGACTGCAATTTCGAGTTAATTCCGAGGTAACTTGCAAAAATCTGCCTAGTTTCATTTTTGAAAATCAGCAGCGTTTTCGCTGTTTCTATTGCATATTGTAGCTGTTCAAATAGTATTGGAGCCAGCCAGGGTAGTTGCCTTATGGAGAAGTAATTGGAAGACCGCAGTTTTTCTAGACTAGCTGATTGCTTGGCTCTCGTAGGCCTTGTTCTGACATATTTCCCGAACTTATCAATTGATTTATATACAAAGATCAACACTTTATACACACATGTTTTCCTTGCTGTCATTACATCAAGACTATCATATAGTGAATATTTTGAAGAGTTGGCAACTCTTCAAAATATTCACTATACGATAGTCTTGATGTAATGACAGCTTTTTTATGAAACGTGATGTAGAATAAAATGAAATTTAAACAGTTAATTCGTTTTAGATATTATCATCAATTTGACTTAGAGATATCTTTGACGATCCATTTCATCAATGCCGATCCTCTATCTCAATGTAAAAAATTCGTTTTCATTCCTTTCCGAAAACCCTTTATTGTAAATGAAACAGTAGAAGATTCAGTAGTGTTATTGAAACAAAGGTACTCACCAATCATACTATTGCATGGATTGGTTGGACATACAAGCCATAGTAGGTACGAACAAAATCTTTTCTATATAAACTTTAAAGAGAAAATTTCTCTTTAAAGTTTATATTGAAAAGATTTTGTTCGTACTATGGCTTGTATGTCCAACCATTCCATGCAATAGTATGATTGGTGAGTACCTTTGTTTCAATAACACTACTGAATCTTCTACTGTTTCATTTACAATAAAGGGTAGTGTTTCAATAACACTACTGAATCTTCTACTGTTTCATTTACAATTTAATATGATGAATCACATCGAAAATCGAGTTTAAATGTCAAACCATTGCCAATTCTTTGTCAATAATTACCCAACCTAAACAATTTTGTTACGTGGTTTTTCTTCGACTTTTCATTATTGTTTTGTGATCCAAATTGGATATACAGTTTTTGGCACCAGGATTTAATCTCATGGGTATTAAATTTCATGTCTCAAACGTCAAGTACAAAGTCAGCCGAGCTCACGATTGTCCTTTGAGGAGCTGGACTGCGCTGCTGTTATACCTAAGACCTACAACCCAATCTAGCGAGAGACTCGCGAAATATCTTTCCCTCCCGCCGCGTCATTGACTTTTCGTCTGAACCTTTCAGCGCCCAACGTTCAAGCGGGCCGTTATTGGTTTGGGAATAATCTGATAATAATTTTAGTAGGAATGAATATTTTATTTTCATAAGTGTATCATACATCAATGGCATCAAGCCATACGACGGTCATAATATTCCCATGACGAAGCTTGCCTTGAGGACTCCAAAATCCTTCTCCAAAATAATGGTTTCTTTCAAATGCCTGTATTTCTCATCATACTTCTAGTCGTATACTGTGTTCATTTATTTTCCGTGACTTTATGTATATATCTACTGCATATGCCGCGATTCGATTCTTGTCTTTGTCCTAATCATTTGTTGTAGTGCAAAAATTCAGTACACTCGCACAGGCAACTACGACAACCCCCTCTCTAGCACAGGTCTCACCTAAATGAAAGGATCTGAAAAGACACTAAAGACTGGGTATTAGATCTTCATAAAATCGCAATTTACTACAAAAAAATAATGTCGCCTGACACGATTGATGACAATACCATAATATGGCTTAGCCATTATGGGCTACAATCACTTGAAAAGTGTTCCTCTTTATTGTTTAGGGCTATTTACCTATATGCCTCTACCCTTGGGTTTCTAAAAGGTCTAAACCCTCCAAGAAAGAGATCGGATTGATGTTTATGTAAAATAAACCTCTCAGCATTATCCATAAGTACATAGGCTCAACATTTATTAAAACGTAGTGATAATTCTACTGTAAATAATACAGGAGGATTTTAATATGATACATAACATGTTATGGGACCGCGTACGGATAAAGAACTCCTATAATACAAAGTTCAGAGCGGCATTAGGAGTATTTACTTGTATAGTAATGGTCGTATTATACTGAAATACGAGTACATAACGTTGGAAAGATACGAATGCTCATGAACCAATTCCACGAAAAACAAATTTATTTCTTGAGGTGGCAAACACCTTTGTTTTTTTAACTGAGTATAATGAAGGTATCTACTAATTGGCCAAATAATTCAATGCGACTTAGAGTAAGAAAAACATCAGTTCCAACAAAAGTGAGAATAATTCATTTCACAGGGTTGGTGAGGAAACGTGTACTGCCTCTCTCAAAGCTATTTAACTCGGGCCCATATAAACAACTTAGCTGAGCCTTTTGGCTGTTTGATGATTAACTACCATCTGAGACAAAGCCCGAACTGGCACCTAATCTGGTTTGGTCCGTTAGCTGTCAACAGCCTCCCCTCCCGCCCTAATGATATGACGGCGTAGACTACGGGAAGGCTGAAGCTGGTGGTGCTACGTCCGTGAAACTTATAAAATAATTGAATGGACTCAGCCACCAACCCGATTATAAGGTGCCTAAAGACGATCCTTTATGCGCTTCTACTGTCAAGCGAATTCCGTCAGTAACGCGGTCACTTCCGTTATTTTCCATCGGAACTCCAATTCGCTACGTTTTGCTAACTCAGGTCGGCGTCTGAGAGAAATTGCGAAATTGTGTGTGTGAAATCGAGTAACGCATCAGCATAATCAGTAACACCTCTGTACAGTGGCGGCTGATGGTCAGTAAAGAGGCCGAGTCATAAGGTAGTTTAGTTTCCTGAATAAGGGGAAAATAAGAGGAGGTGCCTTTAGTTGGTAATCATTGGGACAACCAACACAAATTGCCTACTCTTTCAAGATCGATGCCGGTGTATCGTTAATTTTCAGACAATAATATATCGTAATCACGATGTTATATCAATTCATATAATGATCATTATATTCAACCATCCACGTCATCAGAGTATCTATGGAACTAGGAAAGATTTGTGTGTTGTTCATCAGCTATCAACTTGAGCGAACCGTGACGAACAAGAAGTGATTCAAAATAAATTACTGAATCGGGTAGATTTTACTTTTATTCCGCTTAATATAGAACGTAGACACAAGTTGGGCTCATATGAAGAAGTCACATTTTAATCAACTGATAGTGCCAGCAATGATCCAGTAAGTAGACGTAAGGAAGTATCACGTTCAGACCACTTGATGACGTGTAAGAGTAATGGATGTTCCCTGACAAGGTCGAAGGCACGGGAGGCCACCCTTCAATCCTTCGGAGCTGAGCATATTAGTATTCTCGGTTGAGAAGGCGTTACTTACTGTCACCTTCTCTCCTATTATAATATAATATTATGGCGGAGGGGTTTGATATTATTTGATATATGGGAGATGAGGGAACCAGAGGCGCCTAATTCTGGAAATAAAATTTCCTATAATAAACTATATTTGACATTGGAATCCATAGGTGCAAGAAACTATTGCTGGCCTTTATAGTGTTGTTGTTATGTTCCTGCATTCAATGACATTACAGTAACTGCAATATAACCATTACTGTGACATATAACTGTTATAAAACGCAAAATAAAAAAAAGAATATCCCTAGTTAAACACACGAACCTGGTTACAGAATCGTGAGTAGGAAGACTACTGACTTTTTTCCCAAGTCCAAACAATAGTGACAATCTTGGTGAAGATTGCCGGGCTGATGGTTTGGTGGGTTTGAGGGCCGAATAAAAGGAGACAAAAAAAAAAAAAAATTATAAAGGCGGACCAGAGAAGTATTATCATAATATTGTGAACGGTCGCGGAAGGAGAGATACGGAATGACAAGCAAAGAATGGTAGAGGAAGTGGAATTTTGAGGAAATCGTATTTACTGGGAAAGATGGAAGAGGACAAGAAAATTTTAATAATGGAGCTCTTAGAGGAGAGTTTTAATTAAACAAGGAATTTAAATCACAAGGGTGGAGCGGGTAGAGTGAAAAGGTATTGGAAGGCAGTGTTTATTGATCAGATACTAATTACAGGGGTACCTCCAAAGAAAAATACCGTCTCCCATTTAAGAAATGAGAGTCACTGGAACTAAAACATCTAAGGATTACCAAAGTAGACCTTGCCGATGGGGGATATTGTTCTCCGCTTATACCATGCAAAACATAGTACCTGATTTGGTACTTGTGTATTATACGGAGGCCACTAGTTTATAACGCGCCGCGGTGTTGTAATTAGGAATGAGGTTTGTAAACACACTCCCAACAACATCCACGATAATAATGATATTGTTCATTGATATATGATCAATCGTCAGAGTTATTAATACTTACTCGCTGCCGCTTGCATCTCAGAAATAAATATAACAAATCCCCCAAACAATAGATCACGTGCATATATAGCATTTCCAAGTCAAATTCAAAATTTTCCTAACCAAATTCAAGATTTGCGAAACCAAATTCAGGATTCTCTACTGTTCCTGATGCTATAGCTGGCAATGACGTCCATTAAAATTTTTTGTAAGCAGTGTTTTTCTGATAAGTAAGAAGTAGTGTAGTAGCAGAAGTAGTCTATTAATTGATTGGATTGTTGGAGCCTAACAACTTTTGTTCCTTATCTATCAGGGGAGCTTCAATTATCAGCATCTCAATCATTCTTCTCTACTAAATATATGCGATTTATTTCTCTGCTTTATTCTCATTTTAAACATCTCAAATCATGGTACACACATTATGGCTGATTAAAGTGTAAATAAATTGGTTTGAAAAAAATCGTGAGTGTTGCTTGGAAAATCATGAATTTGGTATGGAAAATCTTGAATTCGGTTTGGAAAATGTTGAATTTGGTTTGAAAAATCTTGAATTTGACTTGTTATATCGAAGGTCTCACGGCAACTTCCCACATCGTAATTTCTAGCCAAAATGAGTTATGCATACCATTCGAAGCGTCTACTCCCAGCGGATCGACCTAACTAATTATAAGTTAGGTACCTAAGTTAGGTAACACTAAATCTCACAATTTATTTTACTGAATTACTCAGTAAACATAGTCATTGGCAGATGGTTTTTTGGCTCTGCTGAAAAGTTGCCGAAGTGACGATGTGGAAAGTTGCCGTGAGACCCTCGATATGCAATAGATTAGTTGGATAGAGAGAACTCGTCATACTTTTAGTGAACGCAAACTGGGAGAGCGGCCGCGACAAAACACTCGCGGGCTTCGGTGAACGGCCTGGTCGTTGTCTATTTGAAGAGTGTTTGGCGAGGGGAAGTGTGAATCACTGGGCATCTCCGAAACGTTATTATCAAGGATAGTATTGATATGGTGTTTACAAACCTCAATCCTAATCATTGTAATTATTACACCGCCGCAGCGCGTTGGAAATTGGTGGCCCCCGTACAATACACCAACTACCCCTGACTTAGATAGTACCCCTGATTGGTCGTCTATGGAGGGAGAGTGAGAGAGAGCGAGAAAGGAAGCATGCTTTATTAAATATAACAACAGTTGTAATACAATATGAAGTCGAGGAGGAGACCTTCTTGTAGAGTTCGCTTCAAAATCCATCCTTCCAACAAACAAACTAAACTCACATATATGCTAGTTATAAAATATTTTCCCAAAGTCCATATTCTTTCATAGCTCCCACTCTAAGCTGCCAAGCTACCCTACCAAAGTTAACTATTCTAATATCATAGTTTCTTAACATATTTAAATACTCTGGTTGCGCTATTTCTCTTTTGCCTAAAAACCTTTGCCTGACTGTCATGTAGGCTGAACATGTGCCCACAAAATGGTATGCGTTTTCCGTCTCGTCAGAACTACACAATGTGCACTTCTGAATCCTGTCACCAAATGGACGATACCTCAGTGCCAAAAGGTCCCCCCCCCCCCTCAATTTAAGCAGCCATCTCGCTCCGGTAAACCCTTTGCACTGAACAACTGAAACAATTTCTCTCGAGTTCCTCCTCAGTTCCAGATATTGAAGATGAAGCTCTGAAAGGGTCACACTTCTTTCAACTTCCGCCCACATACATTCCGATATTCTATCCAACGTCATTGCATACTTGGCCGAGATCTCATTCCATTCTTTGGCAAAAAATACATTTTGTTCCAAGCACCTTTTAGCCAAACAATTTGGGAGTCGTTGCTCTGGTAACTTCAATACTTTCAAAATATACTCTTGGTGTAATCAGTCGTCTATAACTCGACGTTATTCCTCGTTAAGATCGATAATTGGAACCAAAATTTTGTGAGTCCAAGGGTTCATCGGGTGAGTATGCGCAGATGAAAAATTTGCCCCTACGCTCTCAGAATTCCAGCTTGATTGGGCACCCCTCTCATTGCTTAGGTCATAAGTTCCTACTTGCGCAACAAACAGATTCCAGATTCAGGTCGGATTACAAATTCTCGTTTCAAACCTGTTATTTGACTGTTCCAGAGTTGTTCGGAGAGAAAAATACGGTCAAAGATAAGAGACCTCGGAAGAATCATCTCATCAAGTGCAGGTTGAATATGATAACAGTGTCAGTGCAGTGCAATCCCCCTCCGACCTCGCTCGTTGGGATCATAAGGCCTCTCCCTCATTTGTAATTTACGAGGGCGCGCTTCCTTCGCAGGGGACGGAATCCCTATGATAATTTGCTCCCCGCATAATATCAAAACTGCATAGCATTTTTCATTTGATTTATTGCTCACTTATGTCTCGATAAGAGCCGACCACCTAACCCCAAACCGCCGTTCTTGATTATTTTCGACCGTTTGGATTAATACCGCTTGCATGCAAGACTGGTCTAACGGATACTCTAAATATTTAGTACACTAGTTTCCATAGGGTGCTTTTATAGCCTAATAGCTATGAAATCCCAAAACACCAAATCACCAAAACGTCCTGCCAACAACGGACCAATGTTCTTCTTGACAAATGAAAACTACACCAAATACATTCCATAACGTACATTCAAACCACTGGCCTAATAACGTATTTCCAGCTCATCATCACCAATGATAGGGGCAATTGAGTACAATAACGCAACGATCTTGAACAATGGCCCATTATTCCTACATAGATCATTCGTGTGCATTCGTGTAGCAAGTGGAATTGTACGAACGCTATTGCCGAAGGGTTTAATAACTGGATCAATTCACTGTGTTTTGTGATCATATGCAGGCATTTTCGTCTTAATCCAACGAGACAGTCAGTCCTCTACCAATACTTATGTACTATGTGATTAACGTTGGTCAAAATGTGTCTCTACTTCATTTTGCATGAATATTCAAGTATGTGTCTAATTGAGAATCTGAAAAATTTAAAAGAAAATGTACGTGTGTAATGAAGCACTACACTCTTAATGATTGGGACAAACCTATCCGGAAAATCAATGTAGATTTCATTGTAAATTGATCCAGTGCAAAAAAAAGAGTTGTCAGGAGGGTTTCTGAGAAATATGTTAATCCCAGCTGATGTATGGAAGAATTGAGGACACATTTTGAGATGCTCTAACAACTAATTCCTTTTCCAACAGGGAGTACTGTTCAGGGCCCAAGACGGTGTACCCTGAATCTTATTTCGTATTTTCAAAGTTTGGTAAGGTATCTTGCTTTGACCAGGTACCCTACGAATTTTCTAAGATTCAACAGCTATTTTTCTTCAACACCCGTAGTATAGTATACAATAAAATCTATGTTCAAGAAAGAAAATGCTCTATGGGCTCCAGAAGAATATGAGCTGCACGTACCCGAGGTATCTAGTGATTCCTATCTTGTAGGCTGAGGTCGTCTGTTCGAACCCTAGCGCCCCATCGTCTCCGTTTCTTTCGGAGTGAAATCTCTCTGATATCGCTTGGGGTTCGTTCATTACGGGTATTTTTCAAAGGGAAGATTGACAAGAAGACGTCAAACAATGTGTGGAAATCCAGTCAATCCAAATCTGCTTACTTCAATTCGAGCATTAATCATATAAATGAATAATTAGTGCATAACTATATAAGTGAGAACCAGGCCAGACCAAAAAGATAGAAAAGATCGTGTTGAAAAAAAAAGAGGATATAAACGGAAAAAGTTTAGACAAGGTAATACCTTGGACCTCAGCTATTATAGTGGAAAATAACAGAGCTCTAAGTACCTCCGAGCCAAGTTTCTTCGAGAGTTGTGAGCCTACTGGGCTTAGTGGCAACTTGAAGTTGATCAAATGCCAAGAACGGACGTAATAAGGACTGCATTAAGCTAAACCAGCAAGTTATGCAAGTTTTCTTTTCAACATAAACCGTCACCCAAGTTTTTTTGTGCTTAAATACACAGCTAGAAACTCTGTGAGTGTCGCACTCTTCGAACTACAACAGTGTTCCAACAGTGAGGCCTGTTGGGCCCGTCTCACGTAAGGGCGGACATCCCGCCAGAGGTGAATTCTACAACTAATTTTTGACTAAAAATTCATTATGACTCATATTTTTTACTCCACTTAAAACCCGAGTCTTTTCACATTCAATTTTTTTCGTTTTTTCGACCTTACGTTAAACCATTAAAACGGACGTAACTCCCTTATTTTCAAAGTAATCTCAAATCTGAGGGTACCTTTGGAAACAACATTAAATTCCCTATCTCTCTGGTGCCAAACAGAGATCATTTATTCAGGTTTATTGGGTGAAAATTCAGCCTAAGAAGAAAAATTTGTCAAATCCCGGACATTTCCAGGTTTTTCAAACGCCTGTAAAAACTACTTCCCCTACTTGAAAGTGTCGTACTGTAACTGCAAAAGTTGGCCAAAACGCTCAGCTTTCTAACGGTATACTCAAATTTGAATTTACATGGGGGAATAAGGGAGAAAATTTCGTTTCCACGTCGGAAAACGCGTGTTGTTTTCACGCGAAATGGAGGGTTGTGGGGTGAAAAATGACTACCTTACGAAGGAAATTTTTTTTCTCGCTAGGAGACAATCTGCGCAAGCTTCTGGATGGATTTGAAAGGTGATACACTTCTAAGCAACTCACACTGTTGATGTTGGAGCAGAGGGGGTGTTCCTCACTGGGAATGGCCTTTTTGGATTCGATAAGTCCACTGACCACACTGTAAACAATGTTGTATCGTTTGCTGAGTTCATTTCACTGACTCAACGACAAGCAAAAACATGCTCATAGCAGCGTGTTCATATCAACAGTTGGATCCGAGATAATAAACTAATAGGGGTGCTTGCTGACGTGGAGGCCCTCTGCAGAAATGGGGGCGTAGTGACATCAGAGGTCTCCCATCTATCCCCGACTAACGGTATAATTGAAAGTTATTCGGGAAATAAGCGAATATGCGCTAGTAAAAACATGAGAGGAATTTAAAAAACTAAAAACCAAAGCAGCCATCCCTAATTCGGATACTTTGCCTGACAGAGACATTTCACAATGAAGAGTGTCGATGGGAATATAATGGCAGGTGCCTGTGCCCCAACCATACCAGTTGTAAACAAGATATACTGAATAACAACATTCCCAAGTAATAAAGCTAGACTGGCTGTTTGTTTAGACTGCTACAAGTATGTTCTCGCGTAGGTTGAATTATATAAATTACTTTACAGATAAGTTTACTAATAAGTACTAGAGTAGCGTTCAGTATACAAACCAGCATCGGGGGCTCCCAATTAGTGATGGAATAATATTCAATTGCGGAAAGATTATATTTCGCAAGCAAGCTCACGATAACTTGGCCAAGATAAGCTGATGATATATTGGGAGATACCGTGGTGCAATTCAGTGCAGAGCGGATTCGACGGAGGGAGGGAGACCCTATAATTTTTCCCACGAACCGATTCGCCCATCCAGCATTATATCCTCCCTTTTCTCCTCAAGACCGCACAGTTTCATTTCATTCGTTATCTCTCTCTAATAACTGCCTACCTTAATTTATAAGAGATTATTATTAAAGCTACCAATAAATTTCTCCTCCCCCTACACCTATAGGTATTTCCTCCTCATCATTCGATAAATCAATCTTTCACTGGGCACTCGCAAGTTCCCTACCGTTCTAATTTCATTTTATCAGAGTCGGTAGTCAAGTAAGTATTCAGCGGTTTGCAAGGTCACTGAATTTCATTGACATTGCTTGGATGAGTTTCCATTTTTGATTTATTAGTATTTTCAATAATAAAACGTTCAAGATAATAGTATCAGATTTTTTTTTTTTTTAATCATCGTAAATCATCTAGTAACTTCACTCTGTTAGTTAATTTTAACGTGTTTTGGTTTATAGATCACTACCTACCAAGTAGTGTAAGGGCCCTTTACACAGACAACAAATATTGCTAGAATTGACCAAATTGCTCTACAAAAGTGGCCCAACAATTCAAGCCAATATTTATTGCCGCAACTATTCGAAATTGAAAGCAACATTTCTTGCCGGAGGTTGCTCGATAAATGTTGCTCCATAAAAATTGCTCAAATTTTACGTTAACACTTGAGAGGGAGATTTGGAAACAGTTGCTCACGAAATGCATTAAGAAGAGGTCGTCAAATCACTTGGTTTGACCAGCAACAACGCACGCACCAACTTAAACTCAAAACCAAGGATACACAATGAGATATACACTGTGATCCACACTTTCTATTCGAAAGGGTATGGATTAGTGATGGGCCACTCGAGTGGAACATCGACTTGTGAAATAATCGGAATGAATCGACAGACATCCGTGGAATTCGAGGCCCATTCAGAGTATTCGTCAAAGTCTATGAATTTGACCTGGATTTTTGTCTGTGAGACGTGGTTTTTGTGTAGACCAAATATTATTTGTGGTGGATTTCGGTGGTGCTCCGAATAGGTACAAACAAATAATTTTATCAACTTTTGTCAACACATTCGACCATCAGAACCCTTTGGGGCCTCAATTGGGAGCTCTTTTGCGTGCGTGTTTCGAAT
Organism: Stenodema calcarata; assembly: GCA_963920205.1. Taxonomy (NCBI): domain Eukaryota; kingdom Metazoa; phylum Arthropoda; class Insecta; order Hemiptera; family Miridae; genus Stenodema; species Stenodema calcarata. The sequence goes on along the minus strand of OY986048.1, from coordinate 44,587,185 downwards.
AATTCTCGAATTTTAACCAGTAACATGAAAATGAATTGCATCTCTCTGTGAAAACCGATCAAATTCAAAGTAAAAGTTATGCAGCATGACATGATTAGCATGATTAGCGAATTCGTACATAGATCCATTTCGGGCTCGATTATACCGACATGGAGTGAGTTATTTTCTACATCGGCAACACGAAAAACTGTTGCCAAAGCGGGTTCAACACCCGGAAATGTTGCTCCCCTCGCGGAAACTATTGCCGGCAATACCAGGCAACACTCGGCAATATCGCCGGAACGAGAACAGTTGCCTGTCAATATGGAGCAAGATATATTGCTGAGAGAAATGTTGCTAGTGTAAAGGCCCCTTACCACTCATCACGTCACAATAGTGAGATGTAACTAGGTCCAGGGGTTTAGTCTTTTTCAGCCTTCGTACATCGCCGCTGTTGTCCAGGAGGTTCAGTACTTCAACATTACTGTGCTTGTGGAGACGATTTTCATGGTCCATTGCCCGACTTTAACAACTTTGTTCACCATCTCTAAGGTCGCGATGGACATCACCCGTTCGAACATACCAGGGGGCTTTAACTAAGCTCCTTAGAATTTTGTTTTGCGTTGTTTAGATTGTTTTCAAGTTGTTCCTCTCTCATGGGTTGCCCCATAACGGGCAGCCGTAAGCCCAGATTGGTTGGATCACTTACTCGTACAGTAATGCTCGTACAGTAGAGGTGGGTCGCATAACCTGAAACTGTTATGAATAACCGGTTATTTTAAAATAACCGTTATAACCGTTATTCAATTGATAAAATAACGGTTATAAAACCACCTAAAATTTTGTTTCGCTCCTATATTGCGGCTATTCTGGCCTCACAATCACAATAAATTGTCACTCCCATACTGTCGACAGCTGATGAAGAAACATCAGTGATCCTTCATCATGTTCGTCTTTTGTTCAAACGTTCGTATTTGTAAGCGAAAATCGAAACGTTATCGCCTCAGCGCATCGGTTACAATGTAACCGTTACATAACAGTGGTTATTCTGTTATTCGAAGTTTTTCAGTTATTTTACAGGTTACGTTTTTTTCGGTTATGGAATAACCGAAAAAAACGTGACCTGTAAAATAACGCATGCGTTATATTATAACGCATAACTGTTGAGGCTCGTTTTTCTGGCTGTAGCTGTACTCAGGTAAGGTTCTCGATTTCTTTTCGGTTATTCTATTTCATTAATATTTTTATGGGAGCTCCAATTTCCCCCATCCTGGCAGACTTATGTCTGGACCACTTTTGGTTTATTATCTTCGATAATGAACCATTGGAATCGCCCAAAGAAAAAAAAATGTTAACCCCCCCTCAAAATTTGTTGGTTTACGTTTCAAGATACGTAGATTCAGAAAATCGAATAAAAAAAAATCCGTCCGTACGTCGTACGCCGTCCGCCGTACGCCGTCCGCGCCACTTTGCCCAGTTAGCGTTGAGTTAAAATTACGAAATTTTTTTTAGGGGTTTCGACCAACCCCACAATGGTCCTCGAAACTTTTCATAACCCTAGGTCAAGGGGAAGGGGTTCAAAACGAATTTTGAAATTTTGAAAATTTCATATCTCGAAAAATTCATATGGAATGGTATGTTTTTTATTTGATATTTAGATAGAGTTTGTTCCGTAGAATTTTTTAAGACCATCCGCAGCTGTGTACGACCAGCCGTTCGTTCACAATGACGGCTCAAAGATTGTGCCTCACAACACGATCGTGAATCAAACTGTTGAAATACAGGTCCATTTTCATACTAACAAGCTCTTTGGAACATCATATGGCTTAAGTGATGTCGAGTTTGTTGTTCTGAGGTGCGTTTCGTGCTACGGAAATATTGTTGTATTAAAAGATTCTTCATCTTTACGTGCTCCTTCCAGCGGAACTTGGCGTCCAGAGTCAATCCAAGGTTTTATTCTCCATTTTTTCGGTTCATTGATGGACACTGTTCACGGATTCCTGTCGTTTTCTCGAGGCTTCCTCAACTGAGGGACCAACTGCGAACGTCGCTGTCACAGCTTCTACATATTGGTTTTGGGAGATCCCTTGTGTATAGTAGATAGAGTACTGGCCCAAGGCCCAAGTACCCTAAGGTACTCCTGCTTTTATATCCCGCAATGGGGAGTAGGTATTCTTCTTCGTATTTTACCATCAGAATGTTGAATGGAAATGCTGCACTAACTACACAACGATTTATTCTATTCAAGTAGATGATCCTTTTACCCGGGTCACTGATCTGCTTGGGCCAATTGTTCCGATTCTCCGTGTATACAAAACAGGTCTGATGTATGACCAAGTTTATTCACTAACAGAGAATGTCGTTGATTCATACAATGAAAGCTCTTCGGCGATCATTTATATCAAGAAGTACCTACTTACCAACAATATCCACTATTAGCATATTTCCGTAGACACAAAAAGTATCTCTAAGCAACAAACTTGATATCACAAGACCATGTGCTGTTTGAATCAACTTTTCCCGAGTATGAAAGTTGGTCTGAAGTTTACCCGTTTGATTCACGCTCACGTTGTTGGTGTTTTTCTTGGTTCTAACTTCGATCCTTTATTCTAAATGAACGGCTGGTCGTAATGGACTACCGAGGATGATCGTGCAAACTTTTCATAACCCTATTTCAATGGAAAGGGGTGAAAAATAGGGGTTCGCATTTTCAACGCTACAGTTCGGAAAACATTAAATTCCAGTCATTTTCTGTAGCTATGGGAATTTTATAATTTTAAGGCAAATCTAAATGGACACAGTGGCCGCGGACGGCAGACGGACGAATTTAGTTTAATTCGTTTTCCTGATTTTTAGTTATCCTAAAACGTGAACCTTCAAATTTTGAGGGGAGGTTACAATTTTTTTTCTAGGTCGATTCCTATGGTTCATCATTGATATTTTAGCAAATTTTCGGTCCAAAATGTTTAAAACTCGAATTTTCGAAAACTTTCATACCAAAATCCGTTTCAGACCATCCTGAATCCACTGCCAAAAGACGCCAAAAATTATATGCACACAAAAAATCTGTTTTGGCAACCGACAGACTAAATTCGTAGATGGGCGGAATCGGACCACTCTAAGGGGGGGTTTTGGGGAGTTTAGTGGGGAGGATTCCTCATAAATGCTCAAAAAGGAACATTTTGACAAGTGACACCTCATTTTAAAGGGTTTTTTTAATGCTGAACACGATGGTTCACTGGAGCACTTTGAAGATGAAGAAACGTGGATATGATTACTAGATATGATCTTCATGGTTATTCTGATCTAATCTAATGACGGAATGCGATATCATGATTCTGACTTCACCATCGTGTTCAGCGTTGAAGTCATCAGTTGTTGTTGAGGGGGGGGGGGGGTTCATCCGTAAAATGAAAGTCTGACAAGTGACACCTCATTTTAAAGCTTTTTACTCGCTGAATAAGATGGGGAAGTCAGAATTGCTATATCTCATTCCCTCTCAAACTGGAGCACTTTGAAGATGGAGAAACGTGGTTGATACTTCATGGACTTCTCAAGTGATGAAGACGTTATACATAAAACCAATTATTTCTTCCAAAATTCGCTCTGATAGTCATGCTGCATGACTGGGGATTTCTTTCAGTTGATTGAAACCAATATATCGAACAGTTGATCTGTTTAATAACAGAGGTTCTTCCTCTGAAAATTTCCGCTATTTAGTTAACACCTCTGATATTTTCCACCGATTTGTGAAATGAACCTACTACGTTAAACTGTTCGGAATATACGTAGAGAATGTGAACCTATGTGAATACAAAATAGTAGTTCTGATGATAATCAGTAGTACTAGTATGGCAGGAAACGGGGATGTGTTGAAAAAGAGGCGGTTGAGTATCTCACTCCGTTACACCTCTCCTATCGCACGACCAGGCACTTCCTGCCGGCCGCAAATAAATAACAAGCGAGCCAACGCAATCAGCTGGGATTGCACGAATTCCGCGTCTAATAGAGCTCGCCTCTTTTGAAGGACCCCCACCACCAACCTGTGAAATTAACCATATCTCGCCGCTTCCTGTCCACACCCCAATGTTACTACCCGGAAATTTTGCTTCATAATGTTCCCCGGAATGATTTGTGTCTGTTTGTACGAGTACTTTTCTCACCCAACTCGGAAAGTACAAGGGAATTGCAATAGATGTGAAAAAATATACATGAACTTGGTTTGGATATCTAATATGATTTAATATCTACAATTTTCACGTTTTTATGTACGAGTAATGAGCTATTTCGGCCACAGTCTATCGAAAAATATTTTCCCGTTATCCTAGACACAGATGATCTACTCCGAAGATTGAAACGTACCAAACCGCATGAGCTTGCTCAATTAATGTGAAAACGTCAGAACAATATAAGACTAAGTGATGTACTTTAGTTTTGAACATTTAATTCAAAATTCAACATACGAATATTGCTTATAAGTTTACTTGTATATACTTGGCGCAATAAAATATATTAACCCTCACACCACAAGGTGAAGCGGAATCACATATACCACAAGGTGGGGTGAATAGACATCCCAGGTATTTTTTAGCACATTTCAAATTGTTAATGCCAAAGTATCGCATCCAATCTATTGAGAGGCACTCAGTAAATGCTCAGAAGCACTTTTGCTCCAACTCTTCAAAAATTTTTCACGTTTTGATGTATTTTCAGAAATAAAGTAACCCACCAAAAGTTTCGAGTGAACAATACCTTTAATTAAATACCATACAAATCAAGAAAGTCAAACTAGTTCGGACTATGAAGATTTTCAAAAGGAACTAAGAAACTATTGTAAAATAATAAAATAGAATACCTTCGTTAAAAATCCCAAAAAAAACCTTGTGGAATGAATAGAAAAACATCACAAAATTCAAATTGCGCAAAAAGGTAAAAACTAACTTTACTCACTGTCTTTCAAACAAGTTCAGACTATGAAGATTGAACTAAAATCCCATTGCAATATAATAGTTCGCTAAAAATCACAAAAAACATTGTGGAATGAATGGGTGGATTACGATATTAGGTACTCAAAGAAGTCGTGATCCAAATGCTTTCTTGGTCATTTCCTTAAATGAATTCAAGGTCCTCTTCTAAGAGTGGCAGCAGAAGATCTGCGTCTACATTATCTTCTGGAAGGACATCGAAGTCTTCAGGCTCCATGTTAAAATATTTATAACAATTATATCTTATAACAATTATGGGGCAGAGGAGCGTCTTCATCCTCACTTTGCTCTTCTTCATGTGAAATGGGTTCTCCCTCTATTTCCACTCTTTCCATGCGCTCCAGTCCAGCCAAAATGTCTACATCACGATAGAAAGTGATTGATATTTCTGGCATCTGTAAATAGATGGTTCACTTTGGGACAAAATATAGGGTGGAGATAAAAATGAATGAAAAGTACACGAAAAAATTACGTTTGCTAGGGCAAATTGATGAAAATGAAACCCCAAAAAACACCCCAACTACGTTTTTTCCTGAGGAAGCAGTGAAATGAAGAGGTTACTGACCTTTCTGAGAGACGTGGCTCCGTCAGCCAATAGAGGACAACTGAAGAAGAGGCTACTGGTGTCTTGGACCACCTCCACAGCCTTAACATCACTCCATGCACAAAATGGCTACCGTGGGGTGTGCGGACACCCCACCTTGTGGTGTGAGGGTTAAAGAAAACAAATTAGGGAAAAATATAACAATTAATGCCACGGTCGATTAATGCCACCGAACATCTTTGGACCTAACGCTTCTTTTGCATATACCCACTCTTTGATCAAATGAGGAGTTTTTAGTATGTTGTTCGAAGAGAGCGCGCAACTGATGTATAGTAATGAAGATCATGTGTAACATATGCCCTTCTTCCACAATATTTCGGATGGTAACAATAACACCAAAGTTTCGATTTTGTGAGGGGAGTGATTTTGTAACATACGCCTTTCTTCCTCTCTAATCCTCTCTTGCTGTTCTAATAATAGATTTAGTTTGTTTTGAATATCTAGGTAAGTTTGAAGTTTAGAATTGAATGGTTGGGTTTTTTGATGTTTTGTTCAAATTTTCTTTCTTCCTGACTGGTACATGATAACAATCCTATAATAACCCAAGGTTTTATTGGTGTATCTTTGGAACTTTTTGGACCAAAAGAGCGTGAGCATTTTTCAATATGAGTTTGCAAAGTAGTCATGAAATGTTCGTAGCATGACTCTACTGACTGAGGCGAGAGCACTGAACTCCTACTTATACAAACTGAACTGGACTACGAAATCCTTTAGAAGTAATACAGTTCAATAGTAGATTGATGATAGGTATTACTGAATTAGGATAGGATTACTGGAACGAACTGACCCCTTCGTTTTGATGGAGGTTTCCTATCGTGACAATTACACGCCGATTTTCGGTATAGATGTAGATACTGCTGCACTGATAAGATCAGTCCAAAATTTCACGAATTTCCGTTGGCGGAAAACGGCGGGATAGTGGCTGATATCAGTCTGGCGAGAGTTTTGAATCCCGGAGGTATGTAATTCAAAAATTGGCTAAATGGATACTTCGGAGATAGAAATTTGTCGATTTCTGTTGAATCGACGTATGAAACGTGCATTTTTTGTTGGAAGGGGTGGTACATATTCTAGAAGGAATTGGGATACCTACTTCGCCGTTGATGAGAGACGATGAATTGACATTCACGATGGTGGGAGAGGACCTGGGAGAGCAGAATTTCCCCGAATGTGGACCTGAAATAATTGGGCACATTTGAGCGTAAATGCTATTCCTTCATCACAAATGATTGTTATTAAATTATGATAAATTAAGAAATTAACAATTCTGAATCAACCCTTCAACAAATTTAGCTGAATTGATTAAAAATTTAACTTCCGATTCAATCAAAAGCACTGTCATGAACGATCGCAGGCTGCGATCATCAGATTGAGTTTTCCAATTATTCACGCTCCATTCTAATGTTCTCGTTTTGTGCATAATGTAACAGCGGTTACCACTTTTATCTAAATAAATCCCTAAATTCCCACTTTTTTCCCTAAATTTTTGCTTTTTTTCTCTCGTGAGATGTATTAAATTCTGAATCTCATAGGTAAATGGATGACACAATAAAACGTTGTCAGGAAATAAAGCTGAGTGTAAGGTAAAGTGGTGCGAAGAGGCGAGAGTGGGTGGCCGGTGGAGAAGGGGAAAAGGGACCATTAGTTAAAAAGGCCAACTTCGAGTCCCCTCTTTTCTGACCTTTTACACTGAGTCCTTTGAGGAGAAATGGATCCAGCCGTCTCTTTGATCTCACAAATTAGAGAAGATTTCCGGTGCTTTTGGGTATGTTGGCGGTAAAAGTCGTGCAAGCAATTTTTAGAGGCGAAAAAGAATTTATTGTAACTGTGTTAAACACGGCCGCATCACTTCAATTTTTTTTAATTTTTTTTTATTTCATGCATTTCTAGTTGAATTCTTAACGAGTCCAAGAATATTCCTGTGAAAATGTTTTCGTTGAACTAGCAAAACAGATAAGACTCCCTTTGGTAGGATCTATTCAACCAGATTTTCAGCTGTATACAGTATATGGAAGTTCAAAAATGAAAAAGTTCTTTGAGATCTCGATTTTGCTCTTCTTTTTAGAGAAGTCCTTGATACAGAAATTAAAATTTAATGGAGTTGTTCCAGAGACGAAAAGAAATTAATTTTGCCTGCGATATTGAAAAGATCCCATTGCATATACGATCGTACCCATATTGTACTTCATATGAATGAGGATTCAGCTCTTTGACATCAACGATTTGGTTAGAGTCAGCAACTATATAAATGGGTTTTTTTCTGTTCACAGGTTCGACGTGAGAGGTCGACCGTTCAACCATGCCCTTCTTTGGTCTGATCCCAACTCATTCGGGCCAAGAGCTTATTTCGTGACTGGAAAGCGACCAGTCGCGGCCCTTCAACTCGAATCCGTCTCCCTGAAAGACGCTGGAAACTACCGATGTCGAGTAGATTTCCGAAACTCTCCAACGAGAAATTTCCAAGTGAAGCTGACAGTAATTGGTAAGTATCACATTGTCAGTCATGAGTGAATTTGTAAATTAGGATTAGGCGAAGAAGTACGTGCCTCATATGGACGCCTCATTAGTAACCACTTTTCAAAATATGGATGAACATTATTTAGTTGCACTCAAGTGATGTCTCTGATAATCTTTGGGGCATTGTCGGATTATAACCAGGAAGTTCATAACCGCTTCCTTCTCTCCTCAACCCTTCCCATTCCGATTGGATTTTTGCAATGAATCACAAGGACTAAGAGAACAGTAATAGAACATGAACGAGGAATTCTATCAATGAAACGTTTTTAACATGGCGAAAGACTAGCCCGACTAGCGCTACACAGAGGCTGCTGATCCGCCTAACAGTGGCTATCATGTACATAAAGCAAGCTTTATAATTTGCCTTTATTCGAACCAACCCTACATGGAATTGGTCCCTTAAAGCGAATTTCTTGTTTCTAGACTATACCAATAAGGAGATTTCTAAGGGAATAAATTGCCCCCCTTGAATCAGCTCCTTGGTATTATTCATATGCCTAAGAATGTTAGAACTGATTTTCGTATGCAAACTCCAAATGTCAGCTTACATTGCCATATTGCATCTCGCTGCAAGCTCTCTGTTATAAGGATAAGAGCTCCAACATCGTGCTTTAATATTTTCTTTTCTCCTCTCTACCATTTAATTGATCTGTAGAATGGCACGTCGTTGTAATTAAGCTCCGGAGCTTCCCGCACGCTCTCACCCTTTCACCGGACTGCAGGGAAAATACCTCGTTTTCGATTAATCCTATGGAAATCCCAGGAGCCACTAGTCATCCGCTGCCTAAGTAAAATGGGGGTGAAATTGGTGTTCATTGCCCATCAGAATCCTCATACCGCAGCACTCTCTAATAATGGCATCTTAATCCTGCATGTGTTTTTTCTAAGCATTAGAGTCCATTAGCTGATGCTTTTGGGTGTAGAAGTGGAGATAAGCTGTTTGAAACTATCGGGTTAGATATGTAAATATAGTTGCGTAAGCGTAATCTATCTCAGTCGTTTATTATGTTTAAAATCTTGTCTATCAAATTGTGCGTTTTTATTTCGTCTCTGATCGGCCATCACAACTGGAACCAGGCAACCAGAGGCATCATTTAGTGATCTGACCAGAAGAGTGATCTGTACAATGAAGATAATAACATAAGAAGAATAATAATAACGCTGTGTCAAGAATTTGCGGAGTTTTTTAATCGATTTTCTGAATCTACGTTTATTATCAAAGATAATACGAGTAAATAATATAAATAATACGAATAATGATTTTTGTACACAACTGATTATTGACGAGACCTACCCTCGGAGCTATTAGACCCAATTTTTTCCATCTCGGTAGTTTGGAATTTGCTGGAACGTGTTACTAGTATTTTGATATCTCTGTACTCCGGCACGTGGAAGAAGTAAAACTCCATAGTGTAAATTATGGAGTCATATTATGACGTTTCATAACATGGTCAGTTGAACGATCTGAACCGAATTCGTATGAGGCAATTCTTCTCCTCACCTTTGAGTCGTCCTCTTTCCCCTCATAAGCTTTCCCTCCCCAAGCTTATGTACATATTTCTACAAGGGTAAATACATCGGAAAATTGTGAGTACGCATTGAGTGCGCGGGCCACTGTTGAGGCGGTGTTTGTCGTACGATCAATTAATCATCAGCTGGTACGAGTGGATGTGTCGTCCAACAAGTAATTACAAGGGGCACACACTACTTACAATTTGCTTATCACTTTTACACTCGTATACGTGCGTCGGTATCGGGTTGTAGGGATGTTTGGAGAGAAAGTTCGCTACCCGAAACATTATTTATTGTGAGATCATGCCGGCAACAGTTTCACACGCCCTGATGTTGGTTTGTGTGAACAAAGACACTATAATGTATTTCAGAGGTTGATCTCTAAGTTAATGATATGATGAATCATCGCACTACACAAGCTCTTTAAGTCCCATTTCATGAATCTACTCAATATTATATGATCATTTCTATCGGCAAGCGGAAACCAAATTTCAACAGAGTAATTTTTTCACGTAGGTAACAGTTAGCAAACGTTTGCCATATCTCCATTGTTTATTCAAAACAGACCACAAAAACGGTACCCTCATTCCAATCAATGTGTAGGAAAGGGGTGTTTTACAGGTTGTGCATTCCTCCCTTTCATCCAACTGGCCTATACTTATAAATTACGGCTGGCTGGGGGCCAGTGGTGACCAAGGCTTATAGAAACTGATGAGTCCTGCGACACACTTAATAATGAGTATGAAAAGCACAAGGGGAAGGCAGGGTGAGGTAACACGTTAGTTGGGAAAAACTGATCTGCTATATTTTTCAATAGTGGTTAAAAAAAAAAAATCATTAAATCCCCCTAGATGATAATGACCTATATAAGTTCAATATAAGAGTAAATTTTAGTGGGATACAACGGAAACAATTACTGATACGCTCGGGAATGGACACTTTGTAATGAATTAGGTGGGTTAAATTTGTGGTTTATATGCACAAATTTGTCAAAATGTATAGATTTGTTTGCTGATTTCACAGAAAGTGGGGTTTCACAGGGAGTTTTACGTTTCTGCTCAGAAAATTCCTTCAATGGGTTCTGGCTCAAGAAACGTGCCAGGAAATCGTACGAAGGCGCATGTGTTACATGTTCGGTGTTATCTATGGATTTCCTAATATTTGAGAATGAACATCGACATTACTTATGGGCTCATCGCCAATTATCATTCAGTTTCAGAGAAAAACATTTCACTATAGATCAAGTAGGGACATCGCATTATTAATATAATGAAAACTGTCTAGAGTAAAAACAAGACTATACAAGTGTTTTTCTCGATGTCTCCCAGGCTTTTGATGAGGTCTAAGGCGATTTACCACAACAATTATACTCGTATATATTAAAATCATGAAATTTTACTTGGGAAACTTTTATATGTATTTTCATCACTTTGAAGATATACGGAAAGAAAAGGATTACCGGAGAATAACACTTATAGGTAATTACGATCGATTCCTCCTATACATACGAATGGGGGTTGGATTTGTATGTAATTACGTATTAATTTCCAAGCAATATCTTGACGATTTGCCACTTTTTAGACATTTCGAGCCCACTTTCATTTTATCCAAACATGGTTCGTTTGACCCGTCTTGCTCATGCATTGTATCGAGTAGCAGAAACTGTGCGATCTTTGTTCCCTGACTTGGATTCCTTGATCTCTGCAGTAGAAAAAGTATTTTAAACGCTCCCAGCCGGGTATTAATTTTGAAAGAAAATCATCCTGAATTGCCTCGTCCACCAAAACTGACGAGATGTGGAACTTGGCTGGAAACAGCTCAGTACTACTGTAAGAACTACGAAAAAATCAAGGACACAAACAGGATGTGATTTCAGAACTTGATGCAAAATCAATGGCAATAAACTCGGCGAATTCTCTTTTCCAAAAACCAACCTTGAAGAACAACACGTTATTGCACAACAATGCGCATTTCTCGCTGAATCCATTACCAAATCGGAGACCCAAAATGTGCCTCTCAGCGAAAGCGTCAGTGCCATAAGAACGGCGATACAAAACTTAGAGGGCCTTCAATGGGAGGAAGACAAAATCAAATCAAAACTGAAAGACGTTTCAAACAAGAACAACGAGTGGGTGACAATATACACCATTGCAGATATTCTTAGCGGTTTTGATGACTCTGCTGAACTTTGTTCAACCCCAATGAAATCAGAGCACCGATTACATCTGTGGATGACGAACGATCGTTCACTCGTTACAAGTTGACGTAGAAATATCCGTTCAGCTCGACGCAGTTTCACATTTCAACATTTGAAGCTTCACGTTGTGAGCAACGATTTCGAAGAAAACTAATTATTCTGCCATTTCCATGCGTTCCGCATCAAACTGAAAGTTGGTTTCCGGATTATTGAAGCACCAAATGTTTGTTTTTCTTCACATATCTTGGAAAATATTTATCGAATTTCACATATATTGTACATATTTAAAGGAAATAATTACATTTTTATGCAACATAATTGGTGTGTTTAATACATACCTACATACCCGAGCCCTACACATGGCATGGTACTGCATGATATGGTATTGGCGGGAAAGATCACATAGTTACGTGGTTTCTGTCATTTTTAGCGCGTAGGGAACAACGAACTGAGGGAGATGATGGAGAATTATCTTGGAGTTATTCAGACACTCCTCAAGGGTCTATTCTACCAGCAACTTTATTTTTGTTCTACATCAACTCCCTAACCGAAATCTCCACCTTTTTTTTTTTTTTTTTTTTTTTTCACACATAAGCTACGGCGATGATTCGAAGGTGCAGTTGAGTTGTAGCCTTTAATGAAGTTAATCAAACTGTTGTGAAAATAAACTTTGACACTGAGAGATCGGTGCTATGGTGCCAGGTTCATGGAATGGCCGTTATCCAATGAAAATAGAGGCAATTGCCGTCAAGAGTGTCAATTGCATGAACTATTTCAAGACGAGCTCATATAGAATAAACAAACACAAGCTATTTGTAGAAGAATGTTTAGAGTTATTTTTCAACTCCCCAGAATGCCAATCAAATTTCCACTTAATGAATCAACAACTAGTACAATCTCTGCTCCTCATTCTAATTTAGATGATCACATATTGGCGTTTTGGGATCACAATCTAGGACAATGTCTAGGAGGATGTCTGAAAATGCAGCCGAGATCTTTATTTTCAGTGTTGAATGAATATAAATCAATTTGGCAATTTTATGGTTTTAGTGCCGCCTAACAAGCTACTCGTATACAACAATGCTGGAGTTGAACTGGCAAATGGAGTTGTTGGGCCGCTGGTCGAAGGGGCTGACCTGGTACTCACCTGCGAAGTCCGTGGAGGTGAGTCAGTAACGGATGTGATTATTTCGAAAATGTTATTGAATAATAAAAATGTGTATTTTACTACGTGAATTAAATTGTGCGATGAATGGAAATCACTTGTTCTAATGGCATGACGACAAAGGCATCAAACATAAAAACGGCGTTTTCCTACTTCTCACAATTTTAATACCACGATGTAGATGTTGTTACCACGATGTAGAATCATTTACTTATACAAATTGAAGACTTTCGATAGTTTAATCAAACATGACGTCCCGAGCTGTGTGTTTGGTCTTCCATATGGTCTTAATGGTCTTAATATGGTCTTCCACCCTAGTCTTAACTTTCTTCAGTTACATTCGAAGCTAGAATAACACGCCCATCAGAAGGATTGCCTCAGAGAAGTAGCATTTCCTCGTGTCGGTGCTTGTTGGCCTTCAAAACGTCACAAACAAGGGAGGGGAGGGGAGGTTCCAGAATGCAATGAGGAAACTAATGGGGACAAATTCGTGAAGTAGGAATTGTACAACGCGAGTTCCATTAGAAAATCAATTAAATTCAAATGCAAAACGTTTAATTAGATTTGAAAAGCCAGTTGAATTCCGTTTGGGAAATGTTCCATGCAACTTGAAAATGTTGAGAGATGAGTGCAATATTATGAGCGAAACCACGGATATCGATCGATTTCTCTCTTGCCAGTCATATCCAAGCTATTTGATAAGTTAGTCGTCAGAAGACTTATAATATAGACGAAAGAAACCTCATTCCGTCACATCAACTTAGATTTAGAGAACAACACTCCACAATAGACCAGGTACACAGGATCACAAATGATTGAATGCTCGTTAGAATAAAATAAAATATGTCCAGGTGTCTTTCTAGATGTCTGGCAAGCATTTCATAACGTATGGCATCAAGGTTTACTCACATAACTGTAAAGGGATCTTCAGACCCAATTCTTCTAAATTCTGAAGACATGCCTGGCAGATATTTTATTCAGAGTTAAATACGATGATGACTACTCTCAACTGAGGAAATGAAATGCAGGTGATCCCCAAAGCAGTGTCCTTGGCCCCATGCTGTATTTACTGTATACAAGAGATCTACCTACCACAACCAGTGGATACAACTTTTGCTGATGACACTGCTATTCTTGGTGTTGGAAACTCCGCTGCAGAAGCCACCAATAAACTACAACAATGCTGTCAACAATGTCCTAAACAAGACGAAGCGATGGAGGATGAAGTTGAACGAAACGAACTCTATCCATTTAAACTTCATGGATCTGAAGACAGACGTTATCCCATTAAAGATTAACTCGCGAGCAGTACCTTATGCGGACGAGGCTGTTAGCTGAGGTGGAAAGCCTACGTAAAGAAAAAAAAAAAAAAGATCTCAACTTGAGGTTCAGGAAAATGATAAGGAAACACTCTGAGCTATCAACCCATGTGTAAAACTATAGTGTGAGAACATAGGGGACGGATTTCGATCAATTCAAGAATCGTTCACCCCAGCCATTCGGTGGCAGTAAGTTGAAATTCACGCAAATAGTCTTTCGCCATTCGTTGGCCGTAAGCCGGAATTTTCACGGAACGTTCATCCGCCATTTGGTGGCGGTAAGTCGGATTTTCGAAGGCAAAGACCGGGAGACGCCGAAACCGTCGCGTCTGGAAACCCACATCAAGAACGTCCGCACAACGCATCTAATTCCATAATTTTAAAATAAATATTGACATTTCGCGGAAATTTTCCTTCATGTGCATTGTGCATTTAGTTATTTTTAGAAGAGACCCCTTGTTTTGTTTCATTTCTCAAAAATGATATTCATTTCCATTAGTCATATTTTCTCCTAATCCTATCCTTATTTCAATTTCAATTATTAACGCTACAGAAGTGGTGGTTAATACACATAAACAACCAGCAATAAGTTGCTACTATACCAGCAACTAATCAAACCAACTTGGACTTACGAGTGCCAACTGTGGGGTTGCACAAAGAAAATCAATATACAACCTATACAAACGTTTCAAACGCATTCAAACGTTTCAAGTTCTGCAGTGTATTGTCGAGGCACCTTGGTACATACGAACGGCTGATCTCCATCGTGACCTACAGATAGAGACAGTTGGCGAAACTATGAGAAAACTTGGAGCACGAGCTCCGGTTCCACAAAAATTCAAACGTTGAAGTATTGGACAACAGCGGAGACAGACGGAGACTGAAGAGGACCGAAGCAATGGACCTCGTCATGACTCACTAGTTTAGAGTGATATGTAGGGGTTGTAGTGGGTATAGGTAGTGACCACAAAAACGCTCTAATAAATTAGGAAAACGTTGCTAGATGTTGTAATACAGCTGTAACATAAATAAGTAAAAGATGATATAAAATTTACCTCTCACTGAATATGTCGACACTCAAATTAATCAATGCGAGGGGAATAAACAATAACTTCCACCGTTGGCTTATCATGGTCCAGTTAAGTACTCTATGAACACATGCGCTTCAAGTTAATTATTATCGACTGTTATTTTTGCAGGCGAACCTACTCCAACGGTTTCATGGTTCATTAACGAAAAGCTCACCGACGGTCGGCTAGAGACCGTGCAGAATAACGTTGTTGTAAACAGGCTGTATGTGCCAAAGTTGACGAGGCATCAACTGAATACAACTTACAAATGCCAAGCAAGCAACACTAAGCTCATGACCCCGACTGAGAAGACTGTTCGCCTCGAAATGCACTGTAAGTTTGATTTTGCATTTAGATTCTTTCCAATCATCGAACGTTTTCAATCGTAGTTGTGTAGAATGATCCGGTCAAATTGTTGATTGAGGGAAATATGACCTAAAATCATTTGAAGTACTTTCGAACCTGAGAACCACGAAAAATCATGTCTTCATCAAGGTTCTGAATTTGTGACTCTCAAAGTCCACTCTGAGCGAAAAATGGGCCTTTTCTCAGTTAAATCACGATTTTTTTTTTCTCTCGGTCAAATCCTGACAACCAAGAATTAAATGTTTTTTTAAGTAACGGTTGAATCATTAATGTCACGGTTGAATTACACTTAACCGAGACTGAAAATGTCGGTGTTTTAACCGTCCACAAAAATGAACACAACCGAGAAGTAAAATGAATTACAGTCACGGTTGAACTTCAACTATTAATTCGATTGTACCGCCCCCAATTTCCAATCTCGGTTGGATCCACGATTGATATGGCCGTGAAATGAAATGTTCCGCCCCCTGCTTTTAAATTCTCGGTTGCAAACATCGACTTAAAAATCACAGTTAAAACCAAAATGACCCTTTTTTTTTCTTGGTTATACGGCCGAATTACATCAACCTAGAATAAAATACATTCAACCACAAATTAAATTAACGTACTAACCGTTACAAGAATGATTCAACCGAGAATTGAATCATTGATTTAACCGAAACGTAAATGATGCAAACTGGAATCAAATGAAATAATTAAGTACCTAGGTAAGTATATTTTTAATGATTCAACCTAGAATTTTTTTAGTTTCAACCGTGAAATAAATCATATTTTCTGGTCTCGGTTATTTCAATTTTGCTCTCGGTTAAAATATTTTTTTCTCAACTGTATCAACCGAGATTTTTCTTTTTTTTTTTTTACAGTTACCTAAATCACGGATATTTCACTTTTTTTCTCAGTCAAATCTGTTTTTACCGAGACCTAAAAAGATCGTTTTTCTCAGTGCAGAAATTATTTTTATATGTGTTATTTTGTCCTCGCAGTAAGACCGATATCAGTGGAGCTGTTGAACAAACCATCGATGTTTGTCGCTGACGAAGAGTACAGCGTAACCTGTCAAGCCATGGGCTCTCGTCCCCAAGCTGAGTTGACGTGGCTTAGAGAAAATAGGAAATTCAAGCGAGGAAAGGTCAGTACTAAATACAATAATCCGATATTATTTTCGTTCAAAAGAAATAGTATGAATGCAGGAATTTTCGTTTTCTTTCTGGTTTTACTGCCTCCCCAGTGCCTAATTTTCAATTTGTTGTAATAGATCGTGATAGAACATTGCTAGAACTTTCAGTAACAGGCTCCACACTACATTCCTTACCTGTATTTGACAGACATTTATTACAAGAACCCTATCTTGAAGTACCGAAAAATAAAAATAAATAGTAAAGTAAAAGTAAAGTAAAGTAAGCAACCATTTCAGGTTGAATTTTCGTCCAACTGCCGTTTTTGGAAAAAATAAATAGTGTTTGTCACTATCTACAGTTTCCAACGTGCAGTGTATAGTTATACCCAGTAACTGTGTATAACTGTTGTTGTTCTTATCAATAATATTAGCTGATGTTGAAGAATGGTTGGATGGCTTTATAATAAATATAGGTTTTGTTTTCTGAAAGCAGACTCTTAATGTTCATAGCTAATTGTTATCGAATAGTGCATTTCAACTGCAGCATGTTTGCAGCTTGATGAAAAAACGGATAGTTTGTGAATATGAAATGAATACGTTTCATTTTTCTATGGATACAGACGTCGTTGTGAGATCATTTGTTTGAATCCTCGCCGTCCACTATAATATAGTAGTAGGTCAAATCCAACAAATTCTACCCATCAAGATTTCCTTTGTTAACTGATGAAACATTCCAGAGAAAAATGGTCCACAGTGCGGGCCCTGCGTAAATTCAACCATCGAACAACGACACATGAGCTCCGTAATATAAAAATATCTTCTGCGCCTCTAGGGTCCACGAGAGGACTTATCCCCGATGCAATCTTAGGAGGTCCCAAGAGTGCCCTGAAAGGGTGCATACCCCCTCGAATCGTTTTCACCCTTATCTAAGTGTACACCAGTAAACTAGAAATCATCATATATACGAGCCAGCCTTCACCAACATAACCCATAAGTGATCCCAAACTTCCTTCGCCCACCTCTGCCTCTATTTTTTTTCGTCTTTTCGAGGAAATTGTGCTGAATGGTATATTCTTTGATGTGTCGTATAAGCAGTAAAAGCGAAACCTCGAAACTTATTTTTATTAGTTACAAATCTGCAATCTCCAATGGTTTCGTCGAGTCCCACGAGTAACATCCATGCATGTAATCCTCATTTGTAATAGCGAAAAGGTTGCATGAGGATTCAATTGGCGCGTCCATCATGTGGTACAAGAAGAGACGACCATTTCAGAAACTGTTACCACAATATCTACTGATTGAACTCTTAATTATTTCCCAGTATTATGTGCAAGTCGAGAAGTCGTTTAATACAACTTTTAAAATGAATGTATTTGCTATACATACAACTCCACGTGGGACCCCCCTCAGTACCATCAGAACCTATCACATTACCGCCCGGGACAGTCTACTGTTGAGCTCCATACTACACAGGGGATTATTTGAGGAAGTTCGTCGATGTCATGAACTAGCTTCCTTGAAATGATAGTACTGCTCTACTATGGTCAGAAATAGTAGATATGAATTTCTAGTTTTGAGAAATCCAGGGGAGTTGTGAAGGGTGAATTACTCGTATGTGTTTCATGTCCATAAATCCCCCTACTGCTTTACTCCATAGAAGGGCAGAATATCCCCAACGTTCAAAAAAACACT
This sequence comes from Stenodema calcarata, assembly GCA_963920205.1. NCBI lineage: Eukaryota > Metazoa > Arthropoda > Insecta > Hemiptera > Miridae > Stenodema > Stenodema calcarata. Next base: position 44,568,662 of record OY986048.1, on the reverse strand, counting down.
ATGATGCTACTAAAACCATTGTAATAATTATTGTTCCTATCACGCAGATTGAAACCTGGACAAATGAAAGCATCATAGCCAGTACCACCGTGTTCTCGCCAACGCCGGAAGATGACGGACACGTGCTCAAGTGCCAAGCCGTCAACGCTAAAATACCTGCATCGTCGATTGAGGACAGCATCACTCTTAACGTTGTGTGTAAGTACTATATCAACAATCATATGAAAAACCTATTTCTGCCGTACTGAAGATTACAGTGCTCCTCCAGTCCACATTTTCTCACAGAACCAAAACTCTTCCTACTGTAAGAAAATGTGGACTGGAGGAGCACTGTAACCTTCAGTACGGCAGAAATAGGTACTCGAGTATACACTAGGGATGGGGATCGGTTGGCAAACATCGGATTCAGCGTCGAAAAATACATAAGAATAGGTGGGTCCCGTCAAAAGAACAGACCACTGTTTCTTTTTTGTGGGCCTATGTAATGGTACATCTTTGTTGACTTGATATAAGTTCCAGTCGTGAAAAAGAGTTCTCCTTTACATTCCTGAGATGTGTATTATGAACTTGATTTACTGTGAAATTTATCATTATTATTATATTTCTTTTACATTTTTGTAGGATGAAAATTCACTTTGATAATCGTTGTCCTAAATTGTTTTTGTGTCCATTTATTTGAATAATCGGTTTCCTCACCATGAAAAATGAGTTGGACCATTAATGTTCACAGATTTTGAGGTTTTCGACGAGAAGGACACACGTTTAGCGTACCTACCTCAACTCTGGGTGGGATTTTCATTCTCGCTTTTGTGTAAATTACTGGATTAGAACAAAAATCAATAAACATATTATTCTCAATTATTGCGGTCGATTTTTAAATCTAAGAAAGAGATGTAGATAATTACTGGAAGCATTTTTAGTTATTCGAAACAACGAAAGAATAGAGAGGCAGGGCTCAAAAATCGACAATTTTAACGATTTTAAACAATTTTTACGTCGGTAAGAACAAAGAGACGCTGTCAATACAACTAATCATAATTTTTTGTTATTGGATATATGTAATGAATTGATTCGGGAATTAAAAATACGGGTGTAGAAGAGGGATTGTCAAAGATTGGTCAAAATAATAACTGATCAGTTATTGCCCACTTGATGTCCCTATCTTTTTCCTTCCCCCTTCCCTGACGCATCTGTTTGTATCGAACGGGTGATAACAATTCACTGTTGCTTGAACACTCGACGAAAACATATTCGAGTATTTTTTCTCAAAAAAGAACTCGATGCCAGTACTCATATTGAATGAAAATATTAATATTTCACGTCAGTAGTTTGGACCCGGTGATATGGTCGTATGTCTAACCCATATAATCCGTGGGTTCTCTACTGATGAACTTATGTTCCACAAAACTTTATCCAATTCTAACGAAAATTAATGAGACAAATTCTTCTCAGATATCTCATTAGAGAGAATTGAACTTCTTTCTTTTTCTTCCATGTTGTTTTTATAAGGTGATCGTACTAGCGTAACAAGATATCCACTCTAACTTCTCCTAGCCCTCTTCCTCCGGTAGCTTTGAAATAATTTCGAGGATTCTCATCACCACCTACACCTTCCATCTTGAGGATACTCGTCTCTCTTCCACGTACAAAAGAATTTCTTGGACTCCACTGTGATGAGACGACTCCAAGATTATTTATCAGTCATTTCGAGAGGACTACATCAGAGCCAAGTGCAGTGAATATTCCTCGGAGAAACTAAATGAGTTTCGTTCCAACGAGAGGCATCAGATGTAAACGCGCCTTTCTTACTCCTGTTTCTTTAGCTTGGCTTCTTTGAAGGGAATACCACCGTGTTCAACGCAATCCTTGTTAGCTAGTATCGCAAGAGCAAATCACATATTTTTTCCAATTTTAGACGAAAAACCTCTTTCAACGCAGAAGATTTTTGAGTTCAGTCGGAAATTTGTGTGACGTTATGTGCAACTGATTTTGTATTCAGGCTCTCCCCATCAAATGCAGCTCAAGTCAATCATATGACACTTACTCGGCAAACTTGAAATTCACAATGTAACTTGTATAGAGTTTTCCCATTATTCTTACCACCTGGAACTTGCGCAGGCACATGGATTCATCCCGAGTCACATAAATGACCTACATACCTAAATTGCAACAACTGGGAATCAGAATTTTGATGGTTTGGCACTCTGGCACGTCGTTGTTGTTGGCGATTTCAATGTTTCAATTGGAGCGGAACAGGATATGTCCGATACTCTAGGTATCGAGATGGGAATTTTTAGCATGGTATGTAAATCTATGGATAAGATGCTGAATTCTGAATAAGAGGCTGATGGAACTCTACTCGGACGCTTGCCCTCAACGGTCGCTCGTCTGGTGATTTGGACGGGCACTTTACGTTTGTTTCCAGTCAATGGGATTCTGTATGTGCATCGTTGGAAATACGGCCGAGAGTTTCGAGCAAAACATGAGAGACGCAGTACTAGGGATCGGTAATGTGGACGTTTGGGCGGACTCCTTAATGAATACTATAAAAGTTTTAGCTTCTTAGTCTAACCGAACTGACGCCCTAATCTACAAAACCCCGAGGTACGGTTGGGAATGTGAACGAGCTAGAAGGAAATCTATGTTTCTACTGAATCTTTATTGAGATACTGGTTCAGATTCGGTCAGACAGGATTATGTCGCTGCCAAACAAGCTTATAAGGTTTAGAGAGGTTTCTGATAGCGGTGAATCCAGCCCACGCGTGGGGAATAATGCGAATCACAGTTTTGCATCAGGTACCGCATATTGAACCTAGCCCACGGCTGTCCCATTCAGTTGCTTCCCATGTGGGCCAGGTTTGTCGTCGTCGCACCGTTTTCCCGTGCGTTTCCCCGGCCCGTGGGTTTCCCTATTTTTGTTCAGTGTAGAAAGAATAGAACTTGAAAAGTTGATCGAACTTGTCCGGGACCAACCAGTTCTACATGATGAGACCTAAAATGAGAGATGAGCTCTGGGAGATGGGTGCCGAACTTGCGTTCCCTTCCAGTGATGTCACTTTTTAGTAACTCATGTTGGTACTTTTTCAAACTGCTCCCGGGTAAGCCGAAAGCTATCTTTGAAAACATTGTCAGGAACTTCCGAATACACTTAGAACTCTCCAAATGTGCTTCTCCCAGCAAAATAAGAATTTGTTTGACTTTTCTTTCTTTTAATTGACGAATATAAAGTAATAACTTTCTCAGTCCCTGACTCTGAATCCAAATCCAGGAGAGGTTCCATCGGCAAGGTACTAGACATCCAAGAATGTGGATGCACACTAGGGGTACCTACTGGGTTCAATGTGCGGTACCCGAGCCAGCCGATGGTCCTGGGCTGGGTTCAATTTGCGGAGGGCCTAATGGTGTTCCGGAGTGGATGGAGAAGTCGGACAACTGAGAAATGACATATGCCATTGAGGTTCTGGCGATAGTTAAGGCGTACCCTTCTTTAGGTGTAACGGTCATGCCGAGACTATCTTTCTCAAAGCATTTGACACGCAAGTCTAAGGCATGCACTACAGCGACAGGAAACACGGATTTTTGGATCCCAGGGTTGACCCGGGGACACAGTAAACGGCTCTGGGGTCCAGTGCCTTCTGTACATCAGCGGAAAACGGCTTCTGCGCACGCGTGGGGCGCAACGGGGCTCCTTAGGAAACGAAGCTACTGTAAAGTACGCCAGTTTGGTGCGTGATGCCGGCATTCCATTGCGAGTGGCCCGATGGACTTTCCAGGACCGCGTAGAGTCGTTGAACCTGAACGCGAGGTCGTACGACTCCGGGAGACCTGAGGAATGCACACTCAGTAACCTTCTCGAAAGAAACGACGTTCCATTACCTCTGCCAATGCCCCGTAGTCGCCGAATTCTAAACGGACCTGATTGGACGAAGCTGGAAGTCTTGTAGATCGGTCCTTCCTAGTCAGGAAATTTACTTTTTTTAATTTTTTATATTGTTCAAGATTAAAGTATCATCTTTTTGTTTTCAAGCGATTTGATTAATTTTACACATTTATTTCCCACTCCACTAATATTTATTTCCCACTCCCACTCCACTAATATAAGTCTTATATTCATCCTCACTAACGAATGACTCTTTCTCCCGGCAGACGGATTCCAAAGCCGTCTAGGTTATCTATTTATTTTTCTTGTATTTCAAAATACACTAATATATTTTTCAATGACCGTTTTTCTTCTTCTTCTTTTTCGTGCTAATTTGATTCTCACTTTGATTGAGTTTGGAGTCACTGGTAGTTGAGATAAAGAGACCAGTGTGAAGTTACGGTAGAGTTGGTAGAATTGGGAATGTTATTTTACGTAGAGTCGACGACGATTGGAGCAATACGTCCTCATTATTTCGACCGGAAAGCTTTGTGTGTTTCCCTCTTACTAAATTACACTTCCCCGAATTGATGGCTACTTGTTAGTAGGAAGCGGCGATAAATCAGTCAAACTTCCACCTCGAGATCAACTATTAGACGATTCCCATAATTGAAACGTACAATGAGAACATTTGATCTAATTAGTTGGTTTTGCAGCAGATAGGTACTCGATATTCAGAGGTTTTGATTATTTATTTATTTTACACAACAAGGGCTAAGTAATAAGTAATTCAATAATTCTAGAAACAATAACCGAACAGATCACAAGAAATTGAAAGAAAAATAAATAAATATGATAACTTATTTAAAAAATAATTAGATACTCTTCTATGAAGTCAGCATAATATAACATAAATGAGATGGCTGAGTAGGCAGAAAATATAAGACAGTTGATAGTACTAACCCTTAGGATTCCCCGCCCCTTTATCCCCCAATTTGTACGGCGTGCGGTCCTCTGGACCGCACACACGTTTTTCACGTTTCAACATCTTCCGATTACTTTTAGATGCAATATAAACGTGTAAACAAATTTTTCCCGTATCTACAATAAATAAATATACAACTCAGAATCTTTTTGTAATTTTAAGTGATAAACTCTGAACCCAAGAACAATTTTTAAACGCACATCTTAGAAATATCACTTTTGAGGATGAAAATGCAGACAAATCGCTTGCACCCCGAAGAAATCACGGCTGTTTTATTATTTTTATGTTTTTCTTATTCATGGCAGGGGCCTTTTGGGGCAAATTTCTAGTAATTTTGTACAGGTCGCTTGATTGTTGGGAGAAGCTCAGGGGGGATTTCAAGTTTTTTTTTCCAGTGTTCGTGTAGTAGGTAGTGAGCCCATTCTGGAGCAAATACTCTGCCAAAGGAATGCTGGTTTAGTAATTGTCCGCTGTGACAATTGGAGTGTTTTATAGGCTCAATTAGCCTTTTCATCACATCCGTTGGCTTGTTTTATGTAGCAAAAGGACCGTCTTTCTGCTTGCCACGGTATACATATTTCGAAATTTCTTCTTACTTTCGGCAGACATAGTGGGGAAAAACTATTCCAAGGTTAAAAGGAGGGCGATTTGAGTTGTTTCCCGCGCGCGGTCCTGCAGTTCAAGACATTCCCGCGTGCGGCCCGGAGTACCGCATATTGACACCTGTCACTTTGAACTGTCGCAACACACTGACCTTTAGTTCGCGAAATATGTGAAGGGCTTCATTAGGCCTAGAATAGAGCAGAAGAGGGAAAGCGGAAGCCTTAACCCTCGGAATCTTGACAGCTCAAGTATGCGTCGAAGTAACGGAAAATGCGGTCTTCAGGACGGCCGCGCGGAGTCCTAAGAGCTAAAGAAAAAAGAAGTGAATAGATAAAAATAATAATTATTATGAGAAGATAGTAGTTAATTAAGAAGTTGTATTAAGAAGTAGTAGGTAATTAATGACTTTAGTGAATGTAACGAATGAGCAAAAAAAAAATCAAAATTAGGATGAACTTCTAGGAACAGATTGGCTGAACATTGAATTCTGCTAAGTAGACGGTGCTGCGAAGCGGGCGTAAAACAGGGTCGACGATCGAGCCGCTAGTCGTGGAACATGCAGGCGAACTTCGCCCAGCAGAGCCGTGCAGTCAAGCTTACCATTCAAAAGCTTGTAGATGAAAGTTAAGCCGGCTACTGTTCTTCTACATTCCAATGGCTGCAAGTTACACGAGCTCATGATGCTGGCATATCCCACCCCGTCAGAAGGAATTCCCTGCTAAACCGCGATATAGCGAAGGAATTTATGCTGAATTCTCTCCAGAAAGTAAGTAAGTACCTTGGGGACTACATCGACGAAGCATACTCCAAAATTGGAAGCACCACAGATTTATGTTTGGTGATAGCGTTTACATTTGTAAACTCCCTGGTGTTTCTCTTCAGGAAACCCAAAGCTCTCGAAAGATGTCATTCAACAAATTGAAAACGTACATCGAATGAGTGGGAAGTACAGCTTCCTCACATCAGCATGTAGATGTAGGCGTTATCAACGTGCATTGTGTAGATTAGTACTCTATCGCGTGCGAAGTCAGAGGAAGTGTTGACGAGAAATCGGCATTGAAGTAGGATTTCACTTTTGTGGATGAGGAAACATTATTCAGCTTCACCCTTTAATTTGACATATCGATGGTTGAGAAGTGACAACGCATAACTAACATTCTTTGAAATCAGTGACAACGCGTAACTAACATTGTTCCGAAAATACGTTTTTGGTATGAAAATGTTCCGGAACACATTACGCACACGATTAGTATAAAACCAGGCACTTCACTATTATTTTTAAGCCCTAAAACTCATCTGATGAGATAAAAAGTATCTGCTTGAGCCTTCAATTTCATGAGATAAAACGTAACTGCAGTAAACTTAGATGTCACGAACAATAATGATATCGTACTCTGGTCTGATGGCTGCTGTAATCAGAACCGGAACAACATCTTGTCAAATGCCATCTTAGCTTATGCTTGCGAGAAGTCCGTCACCGTCGACCAAAAGTATCTTGAGAAGGGTCATACCCAGATGGAGGTTGACTCTGTTCATGCAGTGATCGAGAGGGCATTCGGGAGTAAGCCCATTTATCTACCCAGCGACTACGTTCGTCTCACTGGACAAGCGCGTGTCAAGGATCCATACAAATCTAAAACCATCACGTACGACTTCACGAGGGATTTCGCTTCTCGCATGCTGTACCCGTCGATTCGTCCGGGGAAGAAATCAGGGGGATCCAAAAGTTACCGACATTCGGGTAATCAAATACTGCCCTAACGGGGAAATTCTCGTTAAATTGCACTTCGATAGTGAGTATCATGTACTCCCGTCCAGGAAGTCAGCACGTCAGATCCCAAAGCTGACAGATTTCCCCCAGAAACACCGGGAGTGGTAAATTCGATGATCTCCGAGAACTAAAAAGAGTGATCCCATCAGATTGTCATAAGTTTTACAATGAGTTGCCCCATTAGTAATGTATCCATTACCCCATTTTTTAATAATAGGTATCTTCACTATTTGATTTATTATCGTTAATCTTATGCCTAATTCCTAAATGAAGATTGAAATATTGAGAAGAACCTCATTTTTCATTGACAATGAAGAGGCTGAGTAAATTTTACTTAGGCATTTCATTTTAAAAACTCACTGTAGGTAAATAATCATGGATTTCGTAGCAGATGCTGACAGTCGGTGCATTGAATAAAATGTGACTTCGCGTAAGTGCACTCGTTACTTTACTTAAGTGCAATATTTCATCAAATGTAGCAAAAATATGTGTGAATTCGACAGACATCGTCAGGTACATCTATCCATGACCATCCGAAGCTGCACTTGGCCCCAAATTATTTATTTTGAGGGTTTGAAACCTTTTTTTCGTCTCCTGTAAAATTTGAAATGTCTAGTTACGCGTTGTTACGGATTTCAAAAAATCGTGGTTATGCTTTGTCACTTCTTAACCATCGATATAGTATTTCGGAGTCAAATTCAAAGTTTTCCTAATAAAATTCAAGGTTTCCCTAAACAAATTCAAGGTTTTCTAATTCAAATTAAAGATTTTCCATTTCAAATTCAAGGTTTTCCAATTCAAATTCGAGGTTTTCCTAATTTAACGGTATTTTATATTTCAAACTAATTTGTAGTTCGTACAACCTCAGAAACATCACTTTTTGGTCCTTTGAATACTTTCCGTAATTACCTCTTGGTAGACGACGACGGGCCACATCACTTTCTACAGAACCTACATCTGATGTATCACTATCAGTCGAACTTAGTGTACGGGTTCGTTGGCTGTTAGGCTGGCGGATGACCTGAAATGTTTCATTCGAATCACTATCCATGGTTCGTCAATAATCGTCAGTATTGTGTACGTTGGTACAGCGGTAACAAAAACTACGCGTGAACTTGTAGATTCAGCGTCAAACACGCAGACAGAGGGTGCAAACCGAAGGAATAGGCATAATGAAGGAATGAATAACTGTCCACATATAACTTCTGCTTGCTGAACCTCGCGAATCGTAGCGACTAAATTTGGCATCTGAATTTAAGATACAGGAGCGAGTGGAATAGGACTGTTTATGCAATATCAATCCTCTGCCTACCACCTGTTCGGATTTTTGATAGCCATTCGTTAGGTACCCACCTAACAATGGAGTCTAGAACAAGGTATTAGAATAGTTTTTAACTTACAAAATACTGACAGATCAAGTTTTTGGAAAACCTTGAATTGGGATAAAAAAGCCTTGAATTTGAAATGGAAAATCTTGAATTTGAAATGGAAAACCTTGAATTTGATTAGGAAAATCTTTAATTTGATTAGGAAAACCTTGAATTTGACTCGGAAATGCTATACATACCAATTCACTAAAACGTATAATCACGGAATGTTTAATCAAAATCAGTAAAACGATATATAAGCATAATATGCTTATATTATGGTGAGTTTCCCCTGCCGAATGAATCACTCTGGAAACTAGAATGGGCAAATTCGAAAAATTACTAGAATGGGCAAAATCGAAAAAACTAGAAAATCGGGTCCATTTGCCAAGAAATTGTTCACAAAAATTTAGGAAAATAAAAGAAAATTGGTAGTTTGAAAAACAGGCGGGCGAGTGACCGGGGTGTGACGTCAAATCTTCACCATTATGGATACTAGATTATGAAGCACGGATTCCTGTGGCGTGCGGGAGGTTCAATCCTTGTTACCAGAGCGCCTACCAGCGAAGGTTGTCTACGCTTTATTTTTTTTTCATTCGGCAGATTGTTTTTATCAAGTACAAAATCGAGTGATCCGTGATTTCTTGTTGGGTTTCTTCAACATTTTTCGTTCTCTACACGTTATAATGGTGAAGAAGGTGTGCATCTTCCCCAAGTGCGAAACAACAGTAGCGGACTCAAGATACTTCTGTCCGAGACAGGCTTCCCCTAGTTATTTGATGTGTCGTAGAGACCTACCCATTTGTGGACAATCGGGTAATTTATGTACTACCTCACTTAGTGCATCACTACTATAGGAAAAGTGAATCTTACCTTACATTCTTGGCACCTCTTATTTCGGGACTAACATATTGAGGGTTGTTCATATAAAACTCGTGGACTATACTGAAATCAACCTCGGGGATGTTCTCACTTGTTGCAGGTTCAAATCCGTCTTCGATAGTATTTTGCCTCGGCTTTTTCACACTAGAGCTGGATGCCATTTAATTTCTTAACACAGGGCACTCGGATGAAAAATAAAAAAAGAGAGATGAAAGAGATGAAAATCAATTTGTTATGGCGAACGGCGATAATCAAACGATAATGCAGAATAGAGAATGCTGGAGTGACGCAAAGATGGAGTGACGCGAATGGATCATTTTTCTTGAAACATCGTGGATACTAAAACTATCCATCCTCGTTTGAGGTGTCCGATGACGTCAAGGTTTGAGCGCGCGTAGTACGAACAAGTACTAGTTTTGATTGCATTTCCTACCAAACTTAACGAAAAAACTGATCAACTCATGCTATTTTCGTAATCTTCACACCTCCCTTGACCGAAAAATACTGTCCTATTGTAAATTTTCGGACACAATGGAATTGCCCATTATGAAATGCTATGAAGTGCGTACGATTCACTTTCTTCTTTTTTCCAGATACTCCTCTTGTGACGCTGCAACTCGGGTCTTCCCTGAAGCCTCATCAAATAAAGGAAGGAGATGACGTCTATTTCGAGTGTGATGTCAAAGCTAATCCCCGACAACACAAAATCAGCTGGTACCACAATGTAAGTTTACTCCCTATATTTTCATTATTTTGAAACAATATTTCGTCATACCACCCATATTTCCTTTAACCAGCCGTATAAAACTGTCAGAGATATTACTCTTTGGACGTTGGAGATTGGTCTGTAGTTTCATAGGTACTTTCCAAAAAGCTTCATACAATTGTATCTAAAGTATGAAGATTGTAATCAGCTCTATATTCCTTCATGTCGGCTGTTGTCATAAATGGCTCCGTTTTAAGGGAGGAAAATTGTCGTAAAAAACTAATGAAATTTAGAGGGTTAGAGTCGGTTGGTCCTCGGATAACCTGAATTGGACCGTACCCTTTCATCCGCGGAAGTTTATTTTCCCGGAAACGTCCTTATCTACAAGTGAGAATATACGAGCTAGAATGAGCTGAAATTTGGAAGGTAGGTTTGGTCATCAAATGGTCCAATTACCCAATTTAGGGCTGTAACTTCAAATTGTGTGAACTGTTACGGTATCAAATACGAGAAAGTTGGCCATTTCAATATCAAATGTAAATACGGGAAGGGACACTTTCATTTTCCCTCGCAATGCTTTACAAAGGGTGTTACATTTCGTGACGGTGACAGGCTAGGAATCGATTCTAGAGCTAATTTCTGGTCAAAAACGTCTTGTAGCAAGTTTTTACTCAGATAAAAAAAAAGTTTCTTTCGTGTTTTTGACTTTTTCACACTAAAATGGCCATAACTCTCTTCATTTACATGAAAATTCAAATCTGATTACACCGTTGGAAGAAAAACGAACTTGAAAAAGAAAATTTGTCAAATCGTAGAAATTTCTGCTTTTTTCAATCGCTCACAAACCCCTACAATCCGGCACGAGAATTGTAGCCTGTAGGCCTAAAAGTTGCGCCCAAATATCAACTTTCCAATGGTAAAATCAAAACATTTTGCGATGCAATTTTGAGGAAGAAAATCACGTTTGAATCAAGAAGAACGTGGTTTTTCAGAGAAATATTCTTTTTTTCACCAATCATTGACTCGTCATGAGTTTGAAATCGGATTTGAACTTTCTGCTTTTTTCAAACGCTCATAAACCCCTATCTTCTCTAGCGTTCTGGCTTCTATAGCCATAAACAAGCATCGTATCTGTATAATATGCAGATATCATTAAGCAACGTTGAATATTATTCAACGTTGCTTAATGATAGTATGGTTTCAGAAGTTTATCTTTGACCCGTTTTGGCGATTCAAAAAAAATTTGTTCCTCATTAGGGGGATGGGAAATTCTGAGTTCTTTCCAACGGCGTATGCAGGTTTGAATTTTCATGTAAATTAAGGGCGTTATGACCATTTAGTGTGATAAAGTGGAAAACACGAAAAAAGAAAACCTTAAAATAGCTAAAACTCCCTTTTGAGACATTTCGACCAGTGATTAGCTCTAGAATCGATTCCTAGCCTGTGACCGTCACGAAATGAAACACCCTGCATATGCACATGAATTATGTCACTTGATTGTAGGCGATCGGCGATTATTTAATTCGATAGTTTGAGCAAAAGTTGAAAGCGTAGCAACTAGTTGTTGATTTCACATTTGAGTATAAATGGGTACAACGGATAAAAATGGGGAAAATATGTAAATTCACACATTGTTCCCTTTTTGATCCGTTTTCGACGATTTTCCTCCTGCAAGACGTTGTGCTCGACCTGACGGACGAAGGAGGCGGTAAGTTAATCCAACTTTGGGTGATGCCAGGAAGGAAACGGCGCCATACGTCGTGCACATACCCACAATAACTAAGGAGAGTTCGCGAGCTATGCCCCCTTTGGGACACATTATCCATCCACCTGAATGTCTCCCCAAATTACTATTTCCCCCTCGCCCACTGTCTTTCCTATACCGAGCGATAATAAACACGGAACCATCTTGCCATTCTTGTCCTCCACTTATGATCACTATTCAACCTCCGTATATACGTCTTTCGGTCCCAATACCGACACACATACATTTCGCTTCTTAAGGTTCCCTTTGGGGAAGAGATGGTGAGAGGTCGGGTCTTTACACAAGGAGGCACAGGCACCGCTGAGTTGAGTCGTATACATATACCTATCACCACGATTCGATCTCTACTAACTAGCAGGCTCGTAAATGAGTAATTTCACAAGTGAAATTCATTACTCATCATCATTACTCATAGGTACCCGAGTGGACCTTTTTTCAAAAAGGTTTGGAGCTTTATTTTTTTTTAATTTTAACATTGAGATTTGAAAATGTCGCATTCTGGGAAAATTACCCATATGCATTGTAATCAAATTTCTCAGTAAGAGCTTTGTAACGACGGTGGCCCACTAATTTGGTACCTATGCCCCTTACCGCTTCAGAAATGTGCACTTTTAGTGTGGATTTCGCAGATTTTGATACTAAGCCCACATAATATTGTCCAATTTCCTCATTTCCAACTACTTTTAGGCACATCATTACAGTAAAGCTTGTAGATTTCAATGAAAAGATTATCACTCGTATATTCATTCGTTGCACTAAACATTGAACCATTTTGATAGGAACGAAATGTACAAGAAAAAAGTAGTTAAAACAAAAACTTTTGGATTTAGCAGGTTTTGATTCTAAAGGGCTCAGTTAATGTATGGAGTACTATTTTTCTGACTTTCATTCTAACCACATCATGCCTTTTCATGTTTGTTTATGCTCCAGAAATTTCTATCACTCAATTTGTTCAATATTTCTTTATTACGTTCACTTCCTGTACAATAAGCAGGCAAGCATTACAACATTTGTTACTTCAAAATTAAGTAGGTGCGTTTAATAATTTTCATAAGATGTACCGTAAAATTTGTATCAAATTGTGAAATCCGCATTGCCCCTCAGCCATCGAATAAAATGCTTAGGCATTATATTAAACGCCTGGTCATAGTTTCTGAAAGGCCGGAAAAAAGAAAGAAATGATTAATTTTGACTAAAATAACCAGTCATTCAATACATATAAAGACTAGTCATTACATAGAATGCCTAATTTATACATATTGACTAAAACATATACAATAAATAGGTACTTATTAGGATCTGAGAACGTTCAACTGACAGTAAAAGCATTCAAATTTGAGTGTAATGATCGATAAAGCGTTTGAAATTGTAAAGTTCTTGTAATTTCAGTGTATCTTGAGAACGTTATAGAAAAAAAATTGAAGTGTTTACTTCTTTTCAGTGGTCTTTGGGTTCTTAAAACGTAAAACATCAAATTTTGAATGAGGCGATCGTCAGCTCTTGAGGTTTATTTTTTTAAATAATAAACGACTAAGAGCATTAGCAATCACCACCAGTTTTTTGAAATGCGGTCCGAACAACCGAAATAAGTACAAATAAAATGAAAGAAGGTGGTAGAAAAAGTGGATGAGTAGAACAACAAAAGGGGGTAGGGCTTTCTTCATGGAAGCAATGGAAAATGGAAGGAAGATAACATAGAAAGAAATTAGAGCGGAAAATGTTATACAACAAACGCGAGATGCAATTTACGATAAAAACGAACGTTCATAGCGGATATCTTGCGGCAGTCTCCCTCCTTTTTTTTCGTAATGGGGGTAGTGAAAAGTGTCTGTCGTTAAAAAGTCCTCGCTGAAGGTAGTCGGAATCTTCAAATTCTCATTTACAATCGTTTGTTAACAAGCAGTCAGTCCATCCTATATCAAGAAGTCCACCCTACGGACAATGTACCTGTGGAGAGAGTACTGTTTGGGCGGTTGTGTGAATATAACTGTATATGCACATCTTGTGGACTCACCAAAGTTGTAGCAATATAATCGTAGCGATAACACCATGACGATATTCCACACGCTGCGTGAATGATTATTTATTGTCGTCGTTGCACTTATTCGCGTATGTGTGGGTTCAGGGATGATGGCAATAAATAACTGCGAAATAAGTAGTTTAGGCGATTATCCCTATCCTATATACCCAATCACCCTTCACTTACCATCCAACCTACCCCATACCGCTATTCCCCTCTTCTCTCTATAGATAGGTTACATCGCAAGAGATTAACCCTTAAGGGCTATCGTGAACTAGTGCATTCCGTTGAATACTCTGGTCTGCTGAAATGGCCAAGAACCAGAATGCAAACCACAACTGTCACGTATTGCGCTTGATCTTACCAAGGCTTTTATTGGTTTGATCGAAATAAGCTTATAGTTTCCCTGGGAACGGTTGAGGTGCGTGGAGGCGAGTAGAAATGGTTTCAAAGTTATTTGGCGGGGCGCAGACAATTTGCAGTGGTTGAGGGAAATCCAGTATCCAGTGATGTGAGGGAAATTGACTATGGCGTAGTTCAGGGATGATACCTCTTCGCAGATGATACAATTCTCATTTGCAAAGCCATTCCGTGGAAAGAAGTTTTTCTAAAAGCCAACGAGGTCATAAATATGATGTACAAATGGTTATCACTACACTCATTGAGCCTCAACATCGACAAAACCAAGTACATGCGTTATTCGCGCTCCAAAAGAGACGATATAAAAAGTCACTCGGTAAAGCGGCAGAAATGTAGAGACCCCACAATATGCTGTTGTCCTTCGCTGGAACGGGTCCAAAGTATGAGGTATTTGGGTGTGTGCTTGGACGACGGTTTGAGACGTTCATGTTGAATCCTCCTTGGTGAAGAAGTTAAAAAGGTTCGTGTATGTTTTTTATACGCTTCGCCGCCATCTACATACCGAGTTGCTGGTTCGCATTTATAAATCCTTGGTTCAAAGTATCTTCTCCTTCGGAATCATGTCCTGGGGAGGAGCATCGAACACAGTCCTCAATCCGTTCAGCGAACCGTTCTGAAAATCTTTCTTAGGAAACTCCACAATTTTCTTCGGATTTAGTTTTCCGTAAGTTGCCTGTGTTCTCCCTCGACCAACTGTACGTGAAAGCTGCACTGTGCTTTTGTCAAGAGCATCCTGATTGGTTCAGCAGCTATCCTACTCCCTCAGCCCGCCAGTTGTGTCCGCCTTCCCAAGCACTTTTTCCAATTTGACTTCCAGCCAGAGGCACATTTATTTTAATTTCCCAATTCTATTAAGAAGTACAAACCACAAGTTACAATCCCCCACCCTTTATTCTCAAAACCAATATAAGAAATGGATATTTAGCTGGTTAATTGAATTAGGTGCTTTGAACTTGGAAAAATTGTTCACCAGTATTTACAGATATTGAAGAAATGTATTTTATTTCAAACACATCCATGTTACTTTAACTGTACAAAGGAATATCAAATTAATTTGTTGAAATTAATTTGAATTATGTTAATTTTAATCTTTACCACATCAAATACCGTCTTATCCTACACGAATAATTTATTATTGACTCCTCCACTCAACACGGAACATAGTTCCAAGGCGTATTTCCAGTATTCAAGTGCAGATTAATTTATTATTTTAATTCCCGATTTTTCGTTTATTTATGTAAATTTGGTATATTTATGGAAATAAAATCCATTCATTCATTCACTTCCCAACTTTAGGCGAAAGAATGTAGGAAAAAAACATTGAGCACATTGATGGTTTTAACTTATCCAACTATATTGTCGCTTCTTTCCCAGGGAGAACCTGTTACGCAAAACATGTCTTCGGGCGTCTTATTCAGTACGCAAAGTCTAGTTCTACAAGGAGTCACGAGACTGAATGGTGGTGAATATACCTGTCAGGCTGCGAACACCAGAGGTCACACGTCCAGCCAACCAGTTAAACTTCGAGTTCAGTGTAAGTTCCCTTCGCACCTGTACATAGATTTGCAATAATCAGTTTTGAAGCCATACGTACGGCAAGATCTATAAATAGAGATGTTTCTTTGCATGAGCTACCATTTTATTCCAAGTAATTACGAAATTATGCATCATCACTGCAACTTTGGCGCTCCGTTTGTTTCTTTCAGATGCTCCCGTTTGTGCCATCTCCGAGCCAGTTATTGTCGGTGCCTCGCTTGAAGAAGCTGTCCGAGTTAGATGTGCTGTGTCAGCAGACCCTTCCGAACTTACGTTCCTTTGGCAGTTCAACAATAGTGGGGAGAGCTTTCCTGTTGCACCATCTAGGTTTGTACTTAGGTGACTATGTCAGACTGTTTCAAGAAGAGAGTTATAAACTGTCCTTTTTTTTACCTAATGACTAAAAATTAAAAAAAAAACTTCATTAAATCTTGAATAGTGGTAACCCTCCAGATTTCGTAATTTAAAGCAGTCTGCTTCAGTCAGGAGTCAGTGAGTAATTTCATTAATTATTTGCTGAGAATTAAATAAACGAAGAGAAGGTAAATGTCTCATTCAACATGAAACTATCAATTTGTGGGTACATAACTGAATAAATCAACATTGTGCGACCCAACTAGCCACTCACGTTCTCTAATTGCCTTTTCATAAATTGATAATATTTGATCACTATATTCAAAACATCAAAGTGTCTCTAAATCAAGATTCTCACCAGTGATAGTGTTTAGACGCTCAAGAATCCAAAGGAACGTCATTCTACAGCTCATTCTACCCAGCGAGTTATTCTCGCCATATATGTACTCGTACCTACATATACGCTAGATAAGACTTTATAGGTTAGCATTTTTTTCTAGATACGCAACATCCAATAATACTATGAGTGAACTGGTGTATACTCCATCTTCTGAAAGAGATTATGGTACGCTAGCCTGTTGGGCCACCAATAGTATTGGTCGTCAAGTCGATCCCTGCACATTTCAAGTCGTTCCTGCAAGTAAGTGACCATTCAAAGATGATGGTTTTCAATATACATAATATGGAAGCGTGAATGATCTCGATAGAACCTCCCAATATTACAAAAAGTATTTCCCTCTTTGGAAACGTTTGACTTGATAGAGCGTTCAATGTTTAAGGAACAGAGAAGTGGTGTCACTTACTCAATTAAAACACCCCAAAAATTTGTTAATTTTGTAGAATTTTACTTTGCCATTTTTTCATATCTAAATATTTTGGGTTTTTTTACAGCAAAGCCTGGGCCGCTACACAACTGCACATTGAGGTCCACCGTTAATACAACCGGAGACTGGCTTGAGATCGAGTGCATCGCCGGATTCGACGGAGGTCTCTCCCAAACATTCCACTTGGAAGCTGTTGACTCAGTCACATCCAAGTACTGCCTCAACGCGAGTAATGCTGAAGGGCCATTTTTCAGAGTCGAATTAGCTACTCTGACAAATGGTCATCCGGGGACCATTCAACTAGTCATGTATGCAGCGAACCCGAAGGGTAGAAGTGAGCTTGTTGTACTCGAAGATATCGCTATCAGGGATGCTGAAAAAAGGACAGGTTTGTACCTAGAATACTGCTAGACCACTGCTGAATGTCATCCACACTTGATACTTTATGCCCCCCTCCCCTCCCACCTTTTCTTACCTACTTGATTGTGCATTTTGTTGATTAATGTATAGGTGGGGGCAGGTAAGGCTTTCTTAGAAACATTTTAAACCTCCAAGGCGACCACATCGCTCGTGCCAGAAACTCAGCCTTGTATCGCATCTCGTCTCGTTCATTGTTCCCAATACATTCAACTTAATGTATTGGTAGTTTAGTACATCGTCGCAGTTTGAGATTTTCTATATTGGTTATCATCAAAAAGCTTGTGGTGAAGTCCAAATATATCTTTGTCTGAAATATACTTGCAGAAGGCAAATGTGAATAATTCAACAATCAGTACCTAAGAGGGGAAAAAAAAAAGTTTTCAAGTGAGTTGGGTGAGCGCTAATAGGACCACAGTGTGGTGGCAATGTAAGGTTATGGACCTTGGCAGAATCCAAAAAGCACTTCGTGCATCCTTCCGTGGAACTTGAGATTAATAAAAAAAGCTAAAGGATTCAAAATGATTGGCTCCAGAGGAATGATATAAACGTTATGAGCATACGGCTACGCCCTACTGTTTTTGGTTTTAGAATGAACTACTGATGTAACCTCCTATTTTTACAACAGTTAAAAAAGAAATGTCTACTATAGAAGTGGAGCTGAAGTGGAGCTTGGCATCAAGGGAAATGGCGTGTTCGTCAACAATATCCGGTATGCTGATGACACCATAGCCGACTCTCAAAATAGCCTACAGCGGCTCGTCAACATAGTGGCTGAGGAGAGCCTGTCGATTGGCCTAAGGGTCAACATCTCGAAAACTAAATGGATGGTAGTTGAGCGCGGCGACGAGATCCGTGCAGGGCAGATCAAAGTTGGGGACGTCTCGAAATTCGCGCCAGGATTGAGCAGGCAGAGCGGTGTTTATCCGAATGAAGTCATTCTTCTGTGATAAGAATCTTAGATTCAGCATTTGCTACCGTACGTTTCGGTGCTACATTTGATCAGTCCTGCTCTACGGCGTTGAGACGTGGACAATGAAGATTGCCTGTGTGAATCGCCTGGAGGCTTTTGAGATGTGGTGCCTGCGTAGGATGTTTCGGATCTTGTGGGTCCTGAGGGTGCAGAACGCTGAGGTTCTGCGCCAAGCGGGCCTTGAGGATCGTCAGCTCATCAAGGACGTGAAAAGGCGGAAGATAGGTACCTCAGCCGTCTTCAGAGGAGACCGATACGCCTTCCAGCAGTTGGTTCTGGAAGGGAAGATAGAGGGAAGACGTGGTATTGGCCGTAAACAACTCTCGTGGCTTCGGACATCCGGAGATGAACGGGAATCCACGACTTCGCCACTCTGAAGAGTGGAGCGATTGAGAGGGCCCTGCAGGCTGTGTAGAGGAAGAAGAAGGTTTGGTCGCCAACGGATGGTCCTCGTTTATGGCATCCACAGAAGACGATAGAAACCCTTCGTTCTATACAATAGAATTTCAACCGGTAAATTTTCTAGGGGAATATATGGAGTGCCAGACTGCCCATCAAAATTTGTACGAGTATTCGGTCCATCAAGACTAAAATTAGGACCTCAGTTAATTTTGGCCCTATACGTTTGGCATTATGTCCGCATTTCTGCCACATTCCATACCTGCACATATCTTCACTCGGTACAAAACACTAAATGCTAGTGACCATATCTCACACCCTTAACATTACACACATTTCTAGTGGTACTGCTATGAATATCTTGTGATTTCTACTAGGATTCCATCTTTTTCATTATCTGTTCCTAGAATGGGTTGGAACTGGTCATCATTTTGGAACTGGCTCCCTCGCTGTTATGCTGGTAGCGGGTTTTTTGAGCATAGCCGCCGTCCTTCTCGTTCTTACAATCTGTGCCTTGAAAAGAAGAAGCTATCGAATGCAGCACACATCTCCTACTCCGACGAAACAAATAGAAATCACACAAGGGGACGACCAGCGATACGTAGTGTCGTATCAACTCAAACCTGAAATTAAGCAACCTGATATACTTAACCGAGGTAATTATTTTCTCCTTTACAGTATCTTAAACCTTCTCCTAAAATGCGCTCTGCTTTTGATACTCGTAAGAACTGTTTCATGACAATTTGCTTGCAGCGTGAGATCAGGTTTAGATTTTCTTTTTCGTTATTACACAGAGTTTAATTCAGAGAACAATTAAGACCATCCGTAGCTTTCTACGACAAGGTGTTCGTTAAGGCTGAGTAAATGAAATGCCGACAATAAGAGTGCGTATGAAACGGCGGCAAGTCGGGTCAGTGGTCGGTCTGTGGAATAGCTGATTCAAACAACATTGTTTTGTCCCACCGAGTCGCTTGTTTGGAGATGCTTTTGTCTACGGAATGAAGGATATTTCAAAAATTTTGTGTCTTCCTGTTATATTAAATATAATAGCTAGCTCACGAACTAGCTCAGTGATGGTAAATTTAATTTAAATAAAATTTATTGCCGACGTTGATAGCTACACGTAGAAACCCTAATTATACCAATACAAATTAATTCTGAATAATGTTTCATCATACGTAAATTGTTAACTTATCATTTTTATAAATATCACTGAGATAGTTCGTTGCCTATTTGAACAAATATTTTAGCGCACTAATCAACTTTTTCCGTATAGTTATAGGTCTCACAAGGTAATTGTATACAGAGCAGTGATCTAGTTAGTTTGCTTTTGCCTAAGGTGAAAAACCAGCAGAAATTCATCGCCAGCTTGTTTCTGTTTATGGAGAGGAGGTAATGAACCGCAATAACGTAGCCAAATGGTGTAGGGAATTCAAAAACGGGAGAACTGATGTTCATGACGAAAAAAGAAGTGGCTCCCGAAATCGAGTTTAACCCTATAACTCAGGTTTTCCACATTTGAGAACAAAAATTTTCCTGCTGCGCAAAACGTCTTGTATTCCTGATTTTTGATTGTCCCTCGTAACTAAGCTACGAGTGCCGACTCTCTCCTTCCACACTCGGAGAGGATCATCCTGCTCAAACAAACACAATATTCCAATTACCTAATTCGTATATTTGTGGGACTCTCAAGGATTGTGTAAACAGAAAATTGATCCAGACAGAAGGACGATTTATACAGAAAATAATGAACCGTTGTGGAAACTTTGCAGCCAGTTTTCATGGTTCAAGTCTCAGTCCTAGGGTGCGGTCTCCTGGTTTCACGTAACTTATTATTGATTTCGACAATATGCTGCACTATCTAAAATTAGTGAAAGTGAATCAAAATGAAGTTACATATTACATTGATATTTTTATCGTGATTGTTTACAGAAGATCCAGTAGATCGAGACATACCTTCCCTGACGTATAGTGGTCCGGGCGTTACAGCTACATTTGTAAGTTGAATGTTTCAATATCCGTGCTATATTTTTTATTCCCGACCTAATTTCATTCAAATTAATTTCTTCTCTTAAATTCATACACCGATTATTCCTCCATTTCAGACCATCTCAAACACGAGTTTTGCAACTCAAAAACGACAATATGCAGACTCTTGTGCACGATTCACCATCAGTCAAGCCTTATGAGTCAATTCAGATGATATGTGCAGGGCGAGTCAACGTTCAATTTATTAGTGTTCACAAATGATAATGGATGGTGGTGTTAGGGCGTCCACTAAATGTCTACAACATGTTACAAAATTATCTTACAAAAATAATACTAATAATAATTTTGTAGTGTGTTGCGGAACTGGTCAATTTTTTAATTTTTCTGAAGGAAAAATATTATTTGGTTTTCTTAAATCAGATTTTCATTTTTTTAAGAAGAGATTTTCACAGTTGCATCTTCCCCCGGGTAGTCCCGTTTTTGCAAGATAAATACATCGCGATAAATACACTACATAAGGTTTTATACCTTATAAAGACACATCCTTTACCTTTTTAAAGGAATGTACCTACTTTGTGACTTGAAACTTCTGCCGGTACCACCGAAAGGTAGGAAAAAAAAGGAAAATAAAAATTGATTGGTTGAAATAAATTATATTCTGGTATAAATCAACTTAACTTAACGTGAACACCCCTTTTTTCTATTGAAACAGTATATTTTGAAATCCAAAAAATCCGTGTTTAATGATTTTTGACAAGGATTCAAAACATTATGTTTGCGTCTACACTAACTTCCTTATTTCAGAAGATAACCCCTATTTTTATTACAGATTCGGATTCTACGTCAAATTTCATGAACCTTTTACTTCGACAACTTTTTTTTTTGGCGCACCTGGGAGCGTCCAGAAGCGCCCAAAGTTGGATTAACCGCGTTTGTTCGAAATTTCGATAAAAGTGTGGCACATGAAATTTCATTATTTTTCGACACTAAATCGCGTCGTGATATCAATTTTTTTATTGGACTTGATTAAACCGGGATTAGAGCCTGAAACATGGTCGTTTTTAAGAAAAATCACCTTATCCTGGCTCTTTATCAGTTTACTTTTAGTTAGATGTGTTTTTAGGCAGATGGGTAGATATCTAAATTATCTTGTTAGGTCATGTGATTCAATGTTGTACCGGAAAATGGAATAATCGAATCAAATGCTTGTGGTAGACTGACTGATGACATTTCGAAGTCACGATCTCAGTAATCTTGTAGGAGGGTAGTTTGGGTAGGCATATTGGTGGGTCATTCACCTCCCAGCGACATGCGAGCGAACAGGCAACAACAAGTTCCCGAATCCGGCCCTCAAAGCCGGCGCGCGTACATCGAAGGGTTAACAGCAATTGGGAACCATCCCAGATCATCATACTCTATGATTGGATTTCATAAAAACCCTCAATATCTAACTATTTTGGGCGAGCACCATATTGTTTTCTTTATCCGCTGATCACCCAATGAAAATTGGTCAAAACGGGTTGAACTTTGGAATGTGGCCCTCAGAAAATCGATATTTATCCATTACGTCCCCCGTATGCAAATTAAAAACATATTTTCCTTCAAGTCATTTTTGCCTTTTCGGAAACCATCGTCCGCCAAGTGCCATTTGATGGCAGTTGGGTGTAGCCATATTGTTTATAGTTTACTCTAAACTAATGATTAAAATATGTGAGAACTGAAACAACATTTTTTTTTGTGCAGATGTCACCATGTGGGAGTCCGAATGGATATGTCACCAGATCAGTTAGCCCCTCACCTCATCAACAGTCAACAACGACGCATAGCACTGGGCTGAGTAGCACACAACACATACTATCAAACTCCATACCAGGGCCAGAAAGCTGTGTGTGAACTATTCAACATGGAAGACAATTGGTGTGTTGAATAATTCTCGTATAAGCCTGTTCGTTCTGTGCTTATTTGTAAACTTGTATTGTATGTATGACTTTGGTATGCGTGAATTTTAAGGAGTTGGAAACATTTGACGAAAAGAAAAAAATGTTTTTCCATCAGAATTAAATGAGTGTAAGATAGGTCAACGGAGAATTCCTAATTTGTGTGGGTATTCGGACGTCAGTCCCAAAGTTCGCTAGACTTGTAGGTATGTGCATTGTAGAGAACAGTTGTGCCAATGAGGAAAGTGTAACTGAATAGGCACTTCTATCAAATGTTGATTGTTTAATTTTCTCAAACCCTCAATTTATCACAGGTTCCGCAAAATTTAATAATTAAGGTCGTTGTTTTCATTGGAATATAAATGAGTAACTCTAGGTCCCTATGTGTAATGTTGTTAATAGGAGTACAATCAATCTACAACCACGAAATGGGGTATACCACTTAGTTTTTAATTTGCTGCGTCGACAGACCTCATAGAGAGCTTCCCAAAAAGTGATGATATGTATCGGAAGATCATAGATGGGCGAATATGTTTATCGTAATTTCATGATCAGTAAGATAAGATAACGTCGATACCGTGTGGGAGACCTTTAGCACCTGAAATAAGTCTACTTCTGCGCAATCTTTCCACCCGTTTTACGGTCGATCTAAAACGAATTTCGGACCTCAGTTGGGCACTCGAGAATCTGTATTAGATTGAATACGAAATGAAGCATTTGCACACCCACTAAAATATATCATTAACCCTCATGCGGGCGCGCCTTTTCCTTATCACTAGTGGGCGCAGGACGGTAATCTACCGCCACCTCTTTTTTTTCTTTTTTTTAGCTCATAACTCATTGTAAACTTTTATATCCAGGGTTATTTTTAATAGAATCAATAAAACTCATGTTTAAACAATGAAAATATTTATTAATATGAACAATATGTAAAATAGATCACAATAAACAGTCTCTTGAAAGTAGGTAAATCAAGTATCATAATATACCTATTAGTTTTAGGTATATTATGATACTTGACTATGAATGCTCGGCTATCATCTTCTCGAGACGATCGATGCGTTCATCGATTGACGGAGTATGGCGAGGGGGGTTATTTGCCACTTCATACACAGAGTTATTCGAAGTTTTAGGTATCACAATATAGTATCCCTATAATAAGCATAGCTCTTATAGAAGAATATAAATGCAACAATAAACAGTCTTCCATGGCCTCTTCTAGCTCTTCCTCGGTGTCACTGTTGTGGTCATCATGTTCGATAAATTGGGGTTCGTAATCAATATCATCAGGGAAGTCCACTTCGTCCCCCTGAACTTCATTTTCGTCATCCTCGGCGTCCATTTCGAGGAGAATTCTCCGAATATCGTCGGGATTTGAGAAGCGTGCCCTGAAAAAGCGAAAACAATGAACACTCTATTTTCTAAATGAGAAAAAACATGATATTTGTTATGCAAGGTAGGTAGGTACCTACCTACTTTGTCTGCAATAATTATTTAGGGAGGTAGGTTCAAACTATATCATCATCATTTATTATCATGAATATTTTGGTAATAATGCTTCAAAGAGCGTGATTTGATAAATGAGATCAAAATTATGAGAGAAAAACAAGAAATTGGTAATGGTAAAAACATAATTTTGGTAAAAGAAATACATGATAGCACTTAATTTTTATCCTGCTGGAGACGCTAATATGGTGCAAAGTATGAGATTATTACTTTTTTAACTCGTATATGCAATAAAACAAGAGAAAACACGAAATTTATTGTACTCACATTTTCCTTGGACAATCGGAGAAATGTCACACGACTGGGCGCACGGCGGTAAATTACCGACAACCGAAGTCTTTCAACTTTCGATGATGACTGGCACGAATGACCTGAGAATCTGGAAGGTATGCCACTGCCATCTTGCGCCATACATAGTAACTAGAGAATACTAGCCCGCTCCAGCTTCTGGACACCTGTAAACTGTAGGTATTCATGTTTTTCAGCCACGGGCGGTAGTCTACCGCCTGCGCGCCCGCATGAGGGTAACTGCCTCGTTTTACCTTACAATCCTCTATACCTCGCCTCAATACTTTTCATCCGGCTTAAGTTGATACCATAGCTAAGAATGCATTGCTGTTCAGCAATCATAGGTAATAATAGATACTACCCCGTGAGTCCAAGTATTATATTTAAAAACGTCTGGTGAAGACTATGTATGTTTGAACGGTCGAATATCCAGCCAGGGAACAATCATGCAGAATTGGCCTACGTTCTGTATCATAAACTGATCCTAATACAATAATAATCAACATACCTTTCCGCTAAGGTGTGATAGCTTCATGCAAGAATATCAAGTTCCTCCAATCATACTATGTGATCTAAATTTAATTGTATATTCAATATAAAACAGTCATCTACTAATTGATGTTCTGCATTCCGATCGCCTGTGATGATTCACCATTCTTACTGGTGAGCTATGAATGTAAACTGTTACGTTATTTAATCAAGCGGGTAATAAAATAGCTACAAAATGTGTATCCCTGATGTTTCTATTGGTTCTTCAACACGTTCATGGAGAAACCGCTAAGGAAATAATGTCTAGCATGATTCAGCTCTACAGGTACCATCATGGTAGTTGGCTTTTTGATATACTTTGTATAGCCTTTGTTTACCAAGTATCGATAGATAGCAAATGGAAACTGAGCAGCATCAAATCTTTGTAATCAAATCTTTTAATAAAAACCAAATAATATCTGGTGGGTGTATTATTCATTCATCTAAATTAACATAATATTGCAGAAAAATTTGAATTCATTCCGTTGTAACATTGTAACCTATTTTTTTCAATTTTCATTTCAATTTTCGAACGGGCCAATACTATACACAATCTCAGCTGCAACAAGAAACAAAAGTACAAAATTAGTACAATCACTCTACCATGGTGGTAGTGGGACCATCTTACACTTGATCATTGTTTATTTGTCTTCCATGCAAGTAACGTGTTATTCTCCCGTGGATACCTGTTCGGTAAGCTGAATTAGTAAAAATGAAATATTAAGAAGAATGCAATCAGAAGAATGTGGAAATCCCATTATGCAATATTATTCTCAGTATCATGTTATAATTCAGTTGAAAATAATGTTGTCGTATGTTGCCCTAGTTGGTACTGAAACGGTATCACAACAAGATCGAGTTAATATCTAGAATACTGATTATCTACTAGTATAATTAAAAACGTGAAAGGGAGATATTGGACAGGGAAAATGCCAAAAGGCTCGCAAACGACAGAGAGACCCAACTGAGGGTTACCCAAAGCCATTGAACCCACGCTCACCTAAGATTGATTGTCTAGGGAAATCAATGACTACCGTGTCATGGAACGAATATGACGTATGTTCCTCAGAACGAGCGATTCTTAGTAACCAATATTTCAAAGCAATTCTAGAGGAAGGTGAATTCAACCATCTTAAATTCGAAGGATATGATTATGTAGAGTGGTCCAAAGAAGGTCCCACCATTCTTTTATGAAATTCCGATTTGCACTAGGTACTGCGCATGCACAAAAGTATAATTCCTGAAATGCTCGTAACGTCTGAATTCTCCTGCCTGATGAAAAAATAGTTAGATCCCTGATGGTCCTGTAAAATTTATTTTCTATCAAACAAATGCTGACATGCTCAACTAAACAGATGTTGACATTTTCGTTATATACCAGTGGATTGTCTCACTATTTTATCACCGTAATAAGATCCATGTAGTACACTAATACTAATTCTGTTCGAAATATAGTTTATTGCGTACTCCTTGTTGGATTTTGATCTTTATTTAGTCCATCGAGTCATGCATCAAAATTATGGTTTGAGGTAGCTACAACACTTACCCCTTTGGCGCACGGTCTTCTAAGTTGGTTCTCGTGTTAATTGAGGCGTTTGCTATCAAAACCAGCTGATTCCATTTTTGGACATTTTACAGGAGAGACAAAAAACTTCTCACGTCCAGAGTTCTAAAGCTAATTTTTTTGTAATTTTTAATTGTAGGTATAACCGCCTGGAATTTGATTGCAGGTGCATTACCTTGGGCCTAATTCACTAATTAGGTTGGAGTGAGCTGATTTTGATGCAAAAACACGATTTTTCAGTTTTTTTTTTGTTCAAGTAAGTTGTGCGAAATTGTTTTTTTTCCAGTTTACCAGTTAATATTTGTGTCTTTACGAGTTTTAAATAAAGACATCAACTTAACTATTTTAAATAATCTGAAATTTCACAGTTGAGACATGAAGTTTCGTACAATATGAAAAAGGTCATAAATTGCGACGTCAAATGGAACAGAATGTTTTTTTATTTATCAAAGAAAAATAACATTGTAAATATAATGCAGATAACAAGGAGAGAAAGTCAAAAGAAGGCTCGTTATTTAAATGGAATTGTTGTCGTCGTAATACATCGTCTCACATTCTTGGTTTTCTTCTGGTGGCCTTCCAGAGTTGCCTCGCTGAATCACGTCCTTTAATAAAACTTGTAATAACCAAGGTTCTCAATGGTTTCCCACTCCACTCCAAAGGGTTTTTCAAAAAGTTTTTCCACATCTCGAATCTTCAAGGGGGTCGCCAAACCTTCAGCAGGCAGGGCGTTGGGCCTCAGGTTTTTCACCTCATTTAGTCCCTTGGTAATAATTATTGTTTTATACGCACAGACTGAGTTGTAGTACAGGGCTTCCCATCTCACAATCACGTTATCATTGCTTGAATTTCTTTCCAATGAAAAGCGTTTGGTTGCCGAAAACTTGAAATGTCATTTCCCTGGTTGGTGAAATCCGCTGTCGTTTTTCAATCCAACACTTTGCCAGCGAGGGAAATAATTTTTTTTTTTTCAACAATTATTCTTCCGGGTAAATATTTGAAGGAAGGTTTTATGACGGAAGGGTAATTGAATATAATTCCACAACTTGAAACTGAAACTGGACTTGTAACATTTTTTGTTACATTTTTTGTAACCAGACTTTTTTGAAAAACAACTGTTCGAAATTGAAATGTGGAAAAAATAAAAATGGTGTGGAGTCGCCACACGGCTCCCCCTGCAGCCACGACATGGTGAACCGTATCTTGCGGGACTGTTGATGGCTGGAGGGTTCGCGCTCCTGCTTCGCTGGTTGATCGTGGTCCATTGTACCACCGTGTACAGAAGCCACTGCGTATGATGGCTTCAGACGGTCGATGGACACTGAGGTTTCTCGATCGCCTATCTTAAGGCAGAATACCTTGGGTCCTCGATCGATGACAGGGAAAGGTCCATCGTATGGCGGCTGAAGTGGACGGCGAATAGCATCGCAACGCACAAAAACATGGGTACATGTCTGTAGGTCCTGATGGACGAACACAGAGCGAGAAACATGGTGTGAGGTCGGCACTGGCCGAACCACCTCCTGCCATAGCTTGCGTGAGGGGTCACCAATTGAAGGAAGGTTTTATGACGGAAGGGAAATTTAATACCACAACTTGAACTGGACTGAAACTGGACAAGTGAAAATTACAAGTTTGTAATTTTCAACAGAAAGTTTTCGGTTCGGAATGAGCTGGATTTGAGCTATATCCCTTCGTCAGGTTATGAAGGACCCTCTAAACTTTCGAAATATGCAAAAAAGTGGATTTCAGAAACATATGGAATGAACTGGTTTTGCAAACGCCTCGATTGTTAGAGTTATCTATTACCATTGATTGAAATTTTTCAGTATACGCATTGTGCAACAATCACCCATCAATCATAGACCTTGTTTC
This sequence comes from Stenodema calcarata, assembly GCA_963920205.1. Lineage (NCBI taxonomy): Eukaryota > Metazoa > Arthropoda > Insecta > Hemiptera > Miridae > Stenodema > Stenodema calcarata. The sequence continues at coordinate 44,540,094 of OY986048.1, read as the reverse complement.
GTTAAATGTATCAAACTCAAAACTGACAAATATTCATAGTTTTCGTCTCATTTCTGTCCCATACTACAGAAAGACGCGTTAGTAGGTTTGGTAATTAACACAATTCACATTCCTAGTATAGTCCTTGATTCGAGGTGGAGTAACAATAAAATGTTTATTTATAGTTTGTTATTTGTTCTCCAAGTTCGATACTTCCAAACCATAAAATACTTGAAGAAAATAGTACGGGACAGTAGTTGATTCAGAGGGAGATGGCAAAATTGATACAACTCTGAATCTTCAGGTTTTGATCGGTTCCCTCCTTAATCGAAAAATCAGGATCGAAAGCCTATCAAATTTATTTTTGACAATCTTTATGTTTCTTGTGACAGTCTGATTAGGAAACTAACTGTTTGATAGATGCTCTTCGAAATAGTAGTGAAAATGAACAAATACGAGACATTGTTCCTCATGCTCTTGGTCTCTGTACCCGAATTCCAGAAACGCAGTAGTTGCATAGTTACCCATAAATATCTATCAATATGATTCCTTATCAGATTGCTACCTACCTGATTGATTGTTTTTCTATTTAGTCTAAAAATGGAGGGTCATTCACGAACGAGCTTGGATTTCATAGCGAAATGCCCTTGAAAGAATAGGATAAGGAAGTACAAGAATCTTCCACCGTTGAATCGAGTAGGAACTGTGGTACTTAAGGTGATACTTGTTTAGACTCGATTAAAGGACAGATTTCACCGAGAGTACGGTGATGGATAAGATGTAACTCAATCGATGAATTTGTTATATAAACCAATGATAAGAGTAAATTATTAAGTTTTCGAATGAAAGGTAGTTATTGTAAATATTAAGTACGTGGGTTTCATAATACATTTTCTGTGGATATGAAAGATTGTTTCGATGTGTCGAGTGTGATGTGTCTTCATGAAATGAGGTGGTGGAAGCAACACAAAATAGTCTGTATAAAATAAATAATAATAGTCCTTCCTTCGCAGAATTCTGAAGGTTTTCTTGCAAATGTATTTGCTACTTCTCAATCATTGCAACACGTTGTATAAATTACCACTGGCTGATAAATCTCCGAAAAAATCGGGACGATGGCTGGTAAAGGAATGGTTGGTCCATGGAGCATTAGTACATAGAAATTCCTGTAAAGCGTAACAAGTAGTCATAAATCGATCAACATCTATCCACGCTCCAATCATTCCCTACTCCACGTAACGCCCTTGTCAGTAGGAGTTTTTCCACCCAGTGGAGACGTTCTATAACTTTTTGATTTTGGTGGTATTTGTAATTGCATCCATATGGGTGTCTATGTGGATGAATTTACCAACAAACTAAACCAATAAAAATGTCATATTTTCTACTTTACTGAGAAGGTCTACAATACAAGTATTCTTCCATTGTGTGAATGGCATAATTATTACATAGTTGGCATTTGTAATTTATATAAAATGAGAAAATTAAAAAAAAAAACATGTAAATGGAGAAAAATATTTTAGGAACTTCAGTGTATGATATATTTTAATTCATTCTAAAAAAATTGAATGTATCAATGTAATACCAGTTACAGGAGGAGGGTCATGCCCCTGTACATATCTATGTTAATAAGTGTCACCAACATTCTGTAAGACGGTTATGTTTGAATAAACATATAGAATTTGATTATTGGCTTATTCATCACTCCCCTTCATTTTTTTTGGTCATCGGTGTATTTATTGTTAAGAATAACCTTGTTCTTTCACTGACCTCCCCGCTCTGGCTAAAAGGTGACAGGCTAAAAGTTCGACACAACAACCGTTTGTTCAACCAGGGACAAAACCTAAGTTTTGTATAACTAAGCCAATTTCTTAATCTCTCGAGGAAAAGTAGAACTTGAACTGACTAAACTTGATAATTCGGAAGTTGAAACGAAAATTGATATTCCATATTGGTGAACTCATTTTTTCATTTTGAAGCCAGACGGAACCATATGTGACCGTCCACAGGAAAACGTACCTTAGCTTCCGGATTTTTAAGTCTGGTCATCGCTGAGAGACGAGAAGCATCTGAACACGATACCGTTTTCAGATTTTCTATATCTTAATCCGTTGAAAAGTTATCATTTTTTGAACATCTAAATTGCAAAAAAGCTGTTTTTGAGAAAAATGCAATCAAAGTTTTAGAAACTGTTTTGATGTAGTTTTCTCACTTGGAACCTGGTTCTGATTTTTGTTATTTATTATTAGCACTAGTGCTGTTGTTATAAATGTATTAGAGTAGGTTTCCATCTAAAATATGGATTTTTTCTTTTTTTTTTTTGAGAGAGAGAGACTGGGAAAATAGCAGAAATTTGTTTTGAATGTTGCCACAATCGTTTTGACTTATTTTTATTTAATTTTGAATTGTGTTACTATATTCCTTGTTTGTTCAAACATACTAATGAAACCAGAATGTTGGGAGGGTCAACAAAATATTTCTTCAATCGAGACTTACTCAAAATTTTATTTAAAGAAAACAAACAAGAGTGCAAAACAAAATCTTTGGTTGATCCCAATGGTTCATTATCAAAGATAATAAACCTGAAATGAAAGAAGAAGGTTAATATTATTTTAATAAATGTTATAGGATACATATCAAGACTTATCAAAAAACAAACACAACAAAACGATAAGAAACTTCTTCTTCTTCTTCTTCAAGAGATGAGGTGATGACCCTGGGAACCTAAGGTACATTATTCCGCTCGTTGTTTTTTGCTATGTAACGATGATTTTCAGTAATCGATTCGTAAAACGGCTTACGGATTCAGAAACTACGTTAGATTTCCTATACGAATCGATAATAACCTGAAATGTCGATTTATCGTTCTGCTGAAAAATTTACTTCCGGAAGCTAACGTACGTTTTCCTGTGGACGGTCACATATACGAGTATGTATGTGCTGATTATGACTTTACCACGAACCCTTCAGTATGCGAACTTGATCATTTGCGATGAAGTCCGGTAAACCAATTTCAAATCAAAAACGGAGATATTGAAACATTATTTATTTCGTCTTGATACTGAGGAAAACAACTATATATATGTATATTGATGTCTGATACTGGGCATAAAACATTCCATTATTCCGGATTTGAAATGTCTAAATAAGAGGTGATTGGTAGCAGCTATAATTTTATAATTGGGAATCAGTGGTGGGTTAAGGGGGGGGGTCAAGGAGGCCATGAACCCCCCCAGGGAGCCAAAAATCGACAATAGTATAGCAGTTGTCTGGGCCAAGCCCAGCCTTATAGCACAATGGCCGCTAACTTTTTGGAAGGATACCTCGATTTTCAAGAATGTGACTCCTCCCAAATTTCGAGGGATTGCTCAATACTAAGGCTGAGTTCAAACGACGTCTTTGGCGTGCAAAAAGTGTTTTATCAAAAAAATGCAAAATTGCTCAAAAGTACCTATGGATTTGGCCATGCGAAACAGTGGTGTTGCCATGGGGAGTCCAAACTAATCATGACAAAAAATCGTCAAAAACCCCCCCAAACAAAATTCCTGCCCACAGGAGTAAGGTAGAAATTCAGTGATTGTCAGTGATTCCCTAAACGCTCTGTATTCGATAGAAAGAATTGAATCGCTAAAAAACTTGGGTTAGGGCTTGATAAATTAGTCTGTTCACCTCAGCACAAAGCAAGTTTATTAGGTATTTATATTTTACTACAACATAAATGAAAGATGTGTGAGCATTTTTACCTGCTATGTGAGAAAAAATTGCATCTAGGCTTCCTTATTAAATTTTAGAGTAGTGATTCGTTTATTTCCTAGAAAATCGATCAACGCTGATGATGCTTCTTCTCCTAGCCGACCTACATTATAATCAACGTACTCCATGATTGGAATCCCTGTCAAGTATTGGATTTCTTCTATCAAGCAGCTCACTACAGTTGACCATTGCTGCGTCATCTAAAAACAGGAAAAATCAATGTGGTGATAATCTATAAACAATCCCGATTTGGTCTTAAATTATTGAATTCAAACAGAAAGAGAAGAAAAGTACGTTTACTTTGTATTAATTCTTCAACATCCTAATGACAAAATCCGATCTGAACAATCTGTCTGGAGGTAGGAGTAAAAAGTAGGTGCCTAGGACTCCAGGCTCGTACACATAATGTGTTCAACTCCCAAACCTATTTATTATATTTTTCCAACTTAATGATCTGTACCTCAATCTGATTGTAGTGACTGATGTGAGATGGAGTTTCTTGCAACTTGCACGTTCTCTCATAGATCTCCATTGCACGGCTAGGTCGGACGTAGTTCATTCCCAACATAGCTCGTTCTAGAACTTTCACTCTATCTCGTTCTTTCTCAAGATTGATTTGAGTTTCCTTCAACGTCTGAAGCGTATCTTTAATCCTCTGCAACAGGAATCAATAGTAGCAGATGTTTATTAACACTTCGCCGGTCGCGCCCATTTTCATAACACGAGCGGTCGCACGGCGCAATTTGTGCGCCACTCGTGTTTTTAGTTATTTATGCGTGTGCAAACATCAATAATAGTTTTGATAAGTCAAGATAATGATAGGAAACATGTGTGAGAACCGAATGAAGGTAATTCACTTGCTGTGATTCCAAAAGGGATTCAACATTGTGTTTCATAACATGGCCGGTCGCGTGGCGCATTTTTTGCGCCCTTCAATTTCTTAGTTGTTTACCCTCAGTAAAAGTACCTAAACTCTCATCATTTCTTACCAATCATCCTGATATCTTCTAACCGTATACGCCATGTATGTGGACGGACATGGTAGCAGGTTAACACGAACGGTCTTTTGGCACAGAATAGACGCCACCAACGTTCTACATCAAACAAACGGCTCAAGTGAATTGAAGAGAGTTCTAACGGTAGGTACTGGATTTGGAAGGAAAAGGGGGAAGGGTTATAAATAGAAGAATAGAAAATGACCCTTTGTCAGCGGTCACTTCAAACGTCTATCTGGCGCAATTTTGGTGTTAATACAATTTCTCAGCAATAGGACAAAGCGGTGATATGGACTTCATTAAAATTGGTTGAACATTAAAATAAATGTATAACATATGTTTCTTAAGTCTTCGTGCTTTATACATAGCAATGGATCAATGTTTCAACTGTCTGTCATAATGTTTCTCCATTATTAATTAATTTCAAAAATTAAACTCTTCAGATAATTATTTTCGCAAACACGGTATAATGAGTAGACTTTGCCGATCTTTATCGTTCACTATCCAGACCATGGCTATTGCAATTCATCGTGGTCTGTGAACCGCCGCAGTTCTACAAGAATCGGACACTTGGAATGAAGTGATGAACATTCTCTAGCTCGCCCATATTACACGTTGTACAGTTGAAGTTACATACAGTTTCTTCTAGGCGTTGAGTTCAGATTTATCATCAATTCCCGACCTGTCATTATATTGTTGACCATCCATGTATTAACATACGTTATACCTAATCGAGGGTGGAGTAGATGCGGCTCGGAATTATCTGGAACCTACTTTGTGAACTCTTCAGGGTGTTTTTTTTTTTTTTTTTCTTTTTTTCTTCCTTTTTTCGTTCTTACAGCATTTTCTAAATGAAAGAGCCCGATTCTGCCCATCTACGAACTTGGCCTTTCGATTGCCAGGAAGGATTTTTTGTCCGAATTTGAACTTTTTATCTCAATTCTATGGAGAGTTGTCGTCTGGTCTGAAACAAATTTCGGTAGGTAGGAAAGTTTTAAAAATTTTGTACCGAGAACAATAGCTTCCTTTTCTTCGAAAATTCGCTAAAAATCAATACCTTGAGGAACACAATTAGCAAAATTCTGTCATTCTTGAAGAAAGGCCTCGATGTTCCATCCGATACAATAATTCTGCAATACATTGGTACTTGAAACAGAACATCACTTTGAATAACAAAAACATCATTATTTATAACCGCCACTCAAAATCCTATGAAAAATGTTGGCAGACCCAACAAATAACAGGAGGTAGTGATCGTAAATTGACGTCGAGGAACCGAACAAATTGGATTCAATACAAAGGATTCGGAGGGAACAGTCGGTAAAACTTTTCCCTCAGGCATCGAATTGATGAAAGCAAGAGCGTCTCCTCAACTCAGGATATGGCAGTTCAATTAGGAAGCAACTTTACATTTACTCATTTCATCTTATTTTTGTGGAGCAACGACCTCATAAAATCTAGACTTCCTTATTTACTCATTTGTAAAAGCAGGTAATAATTATCCCAAAACGGATGAAGATAAGACATGTTATCAACTATCCAAGTTGAAAACCCGAAAATTACCGGTTTTATAGTGGAACAATTCCAATAGATGTGGAAAATATGGAAAGATCAATGAAATAATGAGAATTGAAACACAAACTGGGTGTAAAAATGACACCGTAATCATCAAGGGTGGGTATCGGTTGGGAAAATATCGATGTTTTTTTACTGTAATAATTTATGTCTAAACATAAATACCGATAATAAACATCGATATTTTGAAACATCGTATAAGAAATATCGATGTTTTTTCCAAAAATAGTTTACCTACTGTGGCCTACCTAAGTAAAAGTGCCTATCTAGCTGTCAATTTTTTTGGTAATTTTTGTTCTAATTTTAAATTAAACACGAAAAATGTATTAATTTACGTACCTAATAAAAGACAAGCATTTTCGAACTTGAAGAGTTCAAATATTGATGAAGCTCATCAGGGATTGACGCTTGTGAAATTCGTTTCATCTGCTCCTTTTCGGTATCGGCCAACGATAAACGTTGACGTTAACCTAAACGTCGCACGGTTATGTTATACTGGTGGTTTTGATATCATTCAAAATATCTAAACATTGCAGCAGCTAGAACGATAAAAGGCAAAAGGGCCACGTAAAATCATGTAGGGAAGTAAAGTTCCTAAAAAGGCACAGAAATAATGCAATTGTACACTGAAATGTAAAATGGGTTTGTACTCATAGGTATTTTGGGAGACAGGAAAAAACATCGATGTTTATACACATCGGAAGAAAAACATCGATGTCAAAAACATTGTCGTTCAAAGAAAAACATCGAGTATGCGATACCCATCCCCAGTAATCATTTGAATATGGGTCATCTCCGTACTCTCCTTAGAAATGTGCCAGTTTACGGGGATGGATGAGAGGGTGTGAAAACGGCAACTTTATGTAGGTCTAGCGATATCCCAGGTTTTTCAGTGACCAACTCGACGAGTCAAGTCAATAATTAAATTGTGGGGTTTTCAATGAAGAAGAATAAAGAAGAAAAAGGGATGAGTTTATTGATGAAACATTTAAAAAAAACTGAATAAGAGTAAAATAAACAATTTAAAGCACGGACAAAAAGAATCTACAGTCGTGCAGCATGGCTATAAGAGCAAATTTTCGAAGAAATAATTAGTTTTATGTAAAACTAGCTGTCGGGCCCGTCGCTGACGGGCAGAACTCGGGGTGTGTCCATCTACATCTGTAACCTGTCCCGGACGTGCAGAACTCGGGATGGATCCATCTGCCACTCTTACCTGTCGCTTTACAGATTATACCTCTTACATGTCCCTTTACGAACCCTTACAATCTTGAATACCAAAAATAATATTCATCTGTCTCACGGGAAGAGAGAATTTAAGATTTTTATATTTCAAAGTACTTTAGTTTGAGAACGAAATAAGGTATCGCAATTCTGACTTCACGATCGTATTCAGCGTGTAAAAACTTTTGAAATGAGGTGTCACTTCCAGACTTTCATTTTTTGGGTGAACCCCCTCCCCTGAACTCCCCAAAGCCCCCCTCAGCTTTTGGAAATTTTAACTCTAAACACGACGGTGAAGTCAGAATTGCTCATTCTATTATCAGATTAGAGCAGACTTAACATGAGAATGATCCTCAAGTATTAGAGTGATCCTCAACCACGTTTCATCATCTTCAAACTGCTCCAGTTTGAGAACGGAATATGAATAATGGAACAATTACCAATTAAATTCGTGAACCAGTGCCAGTCTATAGTGCCACGCATGTCTGCAATAAGCGACCGAATTTACCCAAGTAGGACCGTTTATCCCTGCAATGGCCTGGTCTCGGGAGAGACTTGAGGTTCCGATGATGGGCAATCGGAACTCGGCAAGGACGGGGCAACTGCACAGGAAGAGCCATAAATCCTCCCTTTCCTGCAATTTGCACATTGATCATAGCTCCACCTGCTTCGTTGAATGAGGTTTCTAAATACCCATCTGGCGACATGCAAGGAGGACCCCGTATCTCTGATTAGGATCCCGCACAGGCTTCGACGATCCAACTCCCCATACAATATGAAGGGCCCTGAAGCCTCCGCCCGACGCCAATTTTCACAATTCACATTTCAATAAATTGTCACAAAGATCTTCAAAAAAATTCATCGAGTATATTATTCGAAAACGAGAATTTCGTAGAGAGGTGTAGTGTAGATGGTTAATATCAGGCATATTTTGGCAATCATAAATATACCTATAAGAAAGGGAGACGTAATTATTAAAAATCCAAGAATTGCACAATTGATAAATCAACTCGTCAGACTGGTAAGCTTACTTTGGAACAAGCCCGTGTATAAGATGTTTTATAGCCAACAACTTTAATCTTCGTGGCACGATTATTTTTCTCAATGTTTCTTATTATCAAATGGAGTTTTTCTATATGTGCTCCATTTTGCATAGCTATCACTTTTTCTGAGTCAAGGTCGTGGATTTTGTTGCTAGGAACATACTTATTGTACAAGACCTGAAAGAAAATGAGTAATGAAAATTGTGAAATGAGGTGTGTAAGTTCGAGAATGTAAGTTCGTATCAGATTACGCCAGATGAGTTTCGCTGAGACTACGTATTTTTTGAAACATAAAATCATTCAAATTCCATTATATTTTTGTACAATATTACACAAGTTTAGCAGTATTGTACTTACTTGTACTGCCTCTTGCAATTCACGTGGCTTGTACGCACTCGTAGCCAGTGTTAATATATCGAGTAGTATCAATCGAATGTATCGTTCTGTATTATGCATACTCTCCTTCAAATTTTTTATCTCATTTAGGAGGACTTCACTCAAACTTCTCTGCTTTCCGCTGTTAAATGTTTCCTCCTTAACACTAGCCAGGAGTTTTTTGATTTCTTCTTCTAGCTGAAACAGAAAATTTATTGGTGAAACAATGCAAATATTTTACAATTTTCTATAGTAGTCTAGATGAATTACATCAAACTGTTAACTTCACGAACTGGTTAACACTACATTAGCTCCAGTCTATTATTATTCGATTCTCAGACCGCAAATTTGCCCAGTGTCCTGAACCTAAACCTGCGGCGAAAGTGAAGATCTCTGCAGCCTTCAGGATATCGTATGATTTACTAGCCATTTTCAGAAACCCTACTTGATTTTTTGAAGAGATGGGCGGTGTTATTTTACAGCTAATTAAAGCACGTAGAAATTATATATGCCCTTCAATCCGACCTGATTGCCTACTTGAGGGAGAAAAGGCCTATTTTTTTTTAAATTGCCATCTGCCTTTATCATGTTCCATTTGCCCTTATCATGTTCCATTTGCCATACATGCGTTATGTCTCAGAAATAGAAATAAAATTACACTTCAAAAATAGATAAACTCACAAAAAATAAATTTAGCCATTAAAATCTACTCGGTCAAGGAAGGCGTAAATTTCAAAATAAATCGTCTTTTTTTTTTTTTTTGGCTGGTTATTACAGTACTGATGGAGAAAGGTAGTGGAAGCTCTCGCAAAATCACATCCAAAATCTCCTGGAATTTCCCAGGAAGGACAAAAACCATGGATGCCGAGGAAACAATCCCCATCCCCACCCCTGTTTTTGATGCCGAGGAAACTATTCTCCTCATCCCTGTTTGGTGATTCTCAAATTGTTTTCTGCCAGTGCACCAGGACCTACAGCTGCTGGATGAGGTTTCCCTGCATGCCAAAACTGTCATAAGATTCGCTTAGACAGGGTTCAAATTTTGGAAAATCATGAGGATGTAGACACAGCTACAGAACCGTTTCCAAACTATAAACCAGCTTATCTACCAGATTCTGAACTCCTTAAGACATAAGACGTCACTGAAATAGTTTCAATATTGGTGAATAAACAATATAATCATGAATCCTATTGATTATATATCGGGAAACAGCAGCCGGTCCATACCCTGGCTCTCAATCCCCTGGTGATTACCATTATTTTAGGCTCCTTCACCTTAAGATATGTTATTTAGAGAGGAAAAATTGTCTCGCATAGTTTGAAATGAATAGATCTCAGGTTCTGCAGAGTAAATAAAAAGTATATGAAAGATGGAACAGTGGAACGTACATTCTTCATGCCGAATGTACGTAGCTATTGATTGGTTAAGGATGAAGTACAGCACTCAATGGAAATATAATACTACAGAACATTCTTTCCAAACATTTATTCATTGGCGACGAGAAATAACGGAAAGGTGAAATTGTTTCGCGTCAAACTGTTATTCACGATTGAAAACACACAAATGGATGTGCCGGCCAGGTCTTTGTTCAATGAAAACTCGGCTAATTTAGGCAAAGAGAGGACTACGTGGAAACGGGCTTTCAACATTTAAATATTGGCAAAAGGAGAAACCAGGAACCAGCGAATGAAAAATGTATTATTACATTACGATGGTATCCCCGTTCAGAACATTTAGTACCATCTCCCCATAGAGATAACACCTACGGCAGTTGTAACGGCAAGTTCCAAGGAAGAAGAGATTAGGGCGTATTACAAAGAGGATTATAACTTGATGATAGAAGGCCCTCGACAAATACATTCTACCTCGACAAAATTCTACTTTCAAGCGGTTCGAATTCGGTAATATGCGACAAGAACAAGAAGAAACATTGGCTTGTTATGTTGGGAATTGTTGCTACTATGGTAGTAGCCTTGAAGAACGTTTGAAAGAGCAGATAAGAGTAATCATGTCGTAATTATGTCCTGCAATTCCGACGAACTTCAACGTGAGCTTCTGAAAAAAACCTAAAAATTACTGTCAAGGAGATTCCAACCTTGCAAAGTCGATGGAGGCTGTGTTAGTTCAAATCAAAGTTCTCGAAAATTATTAACCAGCTCAAATTGTTAACAAAGTAAGCCACCGAAAATCGTATGCGTCAAAACATTCAGCTCCCAAAGTTCGCGAACATCGGAATAAGGAAAATAAAGAGTGGCTCCAAGGAACACTGGAAAACTGACTCCAACTGCCCAACCCGTAAAGCTCGCTGCAATAAGTGCAAATTGATTGGTCACTATGAGGATTTTTGTTGAAAAATGTGGTGATTTTTTGAAACAGCGAGAAAAATATTTATAAATTTATATAAATAAACTGAAAAATATTTTAATTTAAAATTTGTGAAGAAAGGAGAGATGTAAAGGTGAGTAGTAGCGAAGGTGAAGGAGAAGATACGGTTGTCATACAACTATACGGAAGTTTTTAAAGGCGATTAAAAAACGGTGTTTTATCCACAAAAAGAGAATAACAAAATTCCCTCTTGGTATTGAAAACAGAGGGAAACCCTAAGAACGCCCGCTAACTTTTTAGAAAATCGTTCAAATCATGGCACTTTGCCCCCAAAATGATTAAAAACCTTCATTGATATTTTCTCCCAGGACAAAAAAGCCTGTCTTCACCACCTACTCTACTATACAATTTGTATTACACGCCAACCTACGGCGAACTGATACTCGCAACTTTACTGTTTCCAGATGGGATCCCTGAAGACGGGAGTTCCCCAACACTGAACGCACCACGAATAATCTCAAGGGATGAGAAAAAAGTTTTTCTCTGATTCGCCAGTACTAATGCATTCCGGAAACAAACCTGGTCTCCCCGACCCATTGACGGGCTCGTGTTTTGTCGATTGGAAAACTGCTCGACTTCCCTGCTTTTTAGTAATTTGATCAACGGCAAAAGGTCGAAAGACTGTTTGTGAACTGGGAAAACATAGTTGGAGTTTTTGTCCCAATCGAAAATTTTGAATAGGATTCCCAGAGCAATTAAGATTAATAGAATAAATAAGAATAAATCCTATTCAAAATATTATATTATATCGCTGTCACAGCAATGTTATTAGTTAAAAATAGAAAATAGAAATAGTGAATTTCCATATAGGATTTGACAAAAAGTTTTTGTCTTAAAAAGCCCAGTTTCCTTCGGATATTGTGAAAACCTGGTAAATATTGATATCAATATCAATATTTACCAGGTTTTCACAATAACCGAATCAATAGATTCAACGACAATAAACTCGACAATAAATCAGGTTTCGACCTATGGGTATCCCTCATTCTGAATACATGCGTTGTTTTCATCATGCAATTACTTTCATCAAATAATTGTTAAATGTATTCACAAGTCAACTACGTACTAGTAACTGCCGAGGGATACCTACCTTAGTTGTAGTGTATCTGAGCTTTTCTATTTCTTCAATTTTCGGTTGAAGTTGATATTTTAGACATTCGAGTTGTGTGTCTCTCACATATTTTTCTTTCGAACAAAGTTCGTTCTTTTTGGTTACTTTGACAACGATTTCGTCTTTTCTTGCAATTGTAATGTCCCTTTCGTCCACTTCTTTCTTCAAAACCTCAATCTCCTACAGACGGAAAGAGTTTCGAATTTCAACAATATTGGGTACACGAGTACAAAACGTCTGACTATTTTATTCGAAAATACTGCAACCCAGCAGCATGTTTTACAGCACCTTATTTGAAACACCGACTGACTCGGTTAGCTGTTTGCAGTTGTCTTTCAACACGTTGATTTCTTCTTTGTTTGCTTCGATTGTGCTTTCAAGCCTAAATTTCAACAAGCGTTCATGTAGGAATCATGAATGGTCTTATACATAATATTTAGATATTATATCGTCGTCAATTCACCATACAATAGCTAATAGGTATAATCGAATAGTAATAATTGAGTGTAATGGGTCATTCATCTCACAACAACCTAGTTATGGAGGAGGGATGAGAATAAGTACGATACAGACCGGTACTGGTTGTTGGTTCCCGATTGCTTGATTTTTCTACATAACGATTTTTCTACTCTACATATCGTGGATTATTTCAGGAATACAAGAGCTAGATTCGAATCAAATGAACCAACAAAATAGACATTTTCATAAATGAAAAAGAAAAAAAAAACAAGAAGATTTCAAGGCATACAATAGGTAGGTACTTTTCATAACCATGGAATTTGAAACGGGCTCGGTCGGTCTCACAGAAGCTATAGAGCTGTTTACAGGCTTTTACGTTTACTCATGTGTGGAGGCTACTATTGTACTAATTGCTGTGGAACTCGTAGGGGACCTTCGTTTGACCATTACCCTCCTCGAGGGGTTATGCCTTGATACCATGGAAATGTAAAGCGAACGGATCAGTACTACGAGAGATATAGCTGTTCGTTCATTGCTAATTGTTTCCGCATGCACGACTCTACTACGAGTATTAATTAGACAGATCGCGATGAAATCCATACGGAGCCATTTAGAGCCCAACCCACATAATCCCTGAAAATGTCATTAAATCGGTTAAATAATTTCGGTGTTATGTTTGTGACACCGATTTGACCATAGGCCGACAGACACGGAACCACATTTGTTCAGGTAGTGAGTTACATGTTTTGAATATCTAATTCAAAATACAATGGGAAGATTGATTTTGGACCGCTTACAAAATGATTTCTCTACTCATCACAAACCTGAAATTGCATGTGGAATTAAACGCTCTAGCCAAAATCTGGTATTAATTCATCCAGACTTTTCAATAATGGAAAGATAATTTTGTTGTATATCAATGTTTATTGAAGCGAAGTAGAAGTTACCCTCTACACATCCATGTACCTACTAGGAGTAGAATGAATTATGCAAGCGATTAATGAACTCAGATATACCCAACGTAAAGAGTTTGAAAGACTAAAGATTATTAAATAAAATTTTTATCCCTCAGTAAACTATATTTTATCATTGTATCATGCACGAGTATAGTAGTAGTAGAGTAAAAGCATTTTATTCAATTAAACAGTCAATCCATAATAATTGAAAACTTTTTAATGCGACCATTGGTAACATGGACTCGAATGGAACTGCAAATACCACAGGCAGATCAAGGCTTGGCATGTAAGCCGTCAGCCTGTGACTAATGCACTCCCAATGTACATCGGCGATTAAGCCCTTCGTGAGCAAACAAAAAGTACTATGGTATTATATAGGCACAAGTTATTAATAAATGTAGATGTCGCCTATTCTCTACAACATGCACGAGTATATATTTGATATCAAATGTATCAGTATGTCAATATGTATATTGTTGCTATATTCGATTTATATGAATTGCACGTTATTTGGAAATTTTGAGGATCTATATGTGCTCCACCTTTGAGCTTCTAAGTTAGACATTAAAAATATTTACTCACATTTTACTCCTCTTCACTAGTAATCCATTGGCATTATTTAAATTGAGTATTTCCTCGTCTTTTTCTTTCAACTGCATGAGAAATGAATTTCTTGCTTCGCTAATCTCGATGTCACATTCCGTTTCGGTTTGAGTCTTGTTTTGTTCACTCAGAGCCACCATTTCCCTAATTCTGGTTTCGAGCTGGATAAATAGTGATCAATGTTCAATTAGCCAGCCTGTACTACATTTATTAAATAGGCCCTTGCACCAACCCACACTAGTAGCTATAGCTACTCCTGAGTATACTCAGGAGTGGTTTTCTTTCTACCATTCTTATCATAATTTGATGTTTATTACAATGGGAAGTTGAACAATTAAAAATCTATCATTCTTATCATAATTTGATGTTTATTACAATGGGAAGTTGAACAATTGAAAATAGGTAAGTTGATGGTAGATCGCTGAATCAATATCATGGAAATTTGTAAAATGTGAAAAGGTTAAGATGTGATCTAACCACAATCTGCGGTTGGAGGATTTATCTCTGAATACATCTCTTTCTCTAAATCTGCATTAAAAAATGAAGATAAAAAATAAAATCATTCCGGAGTGACGTCGTGAGGAAGCGCCAGTGCACATTTTCACTTTTAGGCTGCTGATCCTGATACTCCTCAAACTACCTAAACACTAAACTATATTGTATGGATAGTTTCTTCCATGGAGCTGAATTTTATATAATGTCACATCATTTTTGCCATTGCAGGATTATGATCAGAAATTATTCATCGTTTCAAATAGATTGAAAAATGAGAAGCTCGTACAACCCATAACAATTGCTACAATCACTACAGTATGTACCTAGTTGATTGAAAGATCAAAATAAGTTTGTGGATTGGGTAACTGATGCGATTGCTTCTGTCACAAGAACAACAATAAAAACCCAGCAAATCCTTCCACACCGGTTCTAGGAACGCGGTAGCGTTCCGCCCCGCCAAGCAAAGAAGTTGAGAAAACGAACGGTGCCGAGTGTATGTTTACCGGACGTCACGAAACGCGTTTTCGAGGTATCCATATCTCGGCTCCTATTTGACCGATCAACTTGAAAATTAGTGTGGGTCTTCTTTGAGTGTATATTAGAAAGCCCTGAAAGTTTCAAATCGATAGGTCTAAAGGGAGCCGAGCTACATAACTTCAAAAACCCGGTTTTTCGGCCTTAGATTGTTCTTCTCCTTCTTCTTCTCCTTGTTCAGACAGGCAAGGCTGGAGCCTCTCCACGTTCAACGATTGACTTGAAATTTTGCACAGAGCTTCATTTAACCTTGAGACAGAGCCTTATATAAGATTTAACCCATTATCTCAACCCAAAAAAGTTTTAGAAACAAAAAAACAGAAACTTTAGGAAAATTCTGTCCACTTTGACGAGTCTACAGCCTGGGTAAAAGGACCAATCGACTTGAATTTTTTTACATACCTTCTTTATAGCATGTGCCATTTGAACGAAATAACCCATTATCTCTCAAAAAAAATTAGGGACAAAAAACTAAAATTTAGGGTAATTTACGCTAATTTTGGTCATATCTCGGCTCCTAGTTGACCGATCAACTTGAAATTTGGTTTGGATCTTTTTGGTGTGGATAATAGAAAGCCCTGAAAGTTTCAAGTAGCTAGGTCTGAAGGGAGCCGGGTTATATAACTTCAAAAACCAATTACCATGTTTTTCTACTTTTTTCAGTCGGTCAAGGCTACAGCCTCTCCACCTTCGCTGATTGACTTGAAATTTTGCACGGAGCTTCGTTTCAAGTGTAGCAAGTGCCTTTTGAAAGATTCAAGTCGATATCTTTAAATGAAGCCGAGTTATATAACTTCAAAAACCCGGTTTTTCACCCTTACCTGTTCTTCTTCTCCTTAATCAGTTAGGCCTTTCCGCCTCCACGGATTGACTTGAAATTTTGCACAGAGCTTCTTTTCAACATCAGCCAGTGCCTTTTGAAAGTTTAACCCATTATCTCAACCCAAAAAACTGAAATTTAGGCTAATTTTGGCAACTTTGACGAGTCTACAGCCTGGGTAAAAGGACCAATCGACTTGAAATTTTGCATAGACCTCCTTTATAACATGATCCACTTCAACAACAAAAAGATGTGATATCCCCCCAAAAAACACTCCGTGTAAAAATCATCCCGCCTCGCAAATATCATTCTACAGAGGCCGGAAAAAGTTATGATATCCACTTTCCAGCTAAGTATAATGAAAAGCTTAACCACTTCACAAGCACCGTACCCCTTTCGAAATGTCCCCTTGGCGCTATTGCGAGACGTTTTTATTACTTCCACAAGCAACTAATACTTGTATAAAAAGTTTGTATTTGTAGTATTGTTATTACTTTCACTACCTACAGACCTGATCCTCCTTCCCCTAACCACCACCATCAAGTATTAGTTGCTTGTGGAAGTAATAAAAACGTCTCGCAATAGCGCCAAGGGGAGATTTCGAAAGGGGTACGGTGCTTGTGAAGTGGTTAAGCTTTTCATTATACTTAGCTCCTTAATGAGGAAAGGGGCGGGCGGGGAAAGATGATATCATAACTTTTTCCGGCCTCTGTAGAATGATATTTTTACACGGAGTGTTTTTTGGGGGATTACTATCTTCTGTACAGATCACTGCTATGTACACCAATAACCCTGTGAGTCCAATATCTTCTTCCAGATCTTCTTCTCATTCAGACGGTCAGGGCTACAGCCTCTCCACCTTGACCGGTTGACTTGAAATGTTGCTCAGAGCTTCGTTTAAGCTTGTGACAGAGCCTTTCAAAAGATTCAACCCATTATCCCAACCCAAAAAAGTTTTAGAAACAAAAAAACATAAATTGTAGGCTAATATTGTCCACTTTGATGAGTCTACAACCTGGGTAACAGGACCAATCGACTTGAAATTTTGCACAGACCTTCTTTGCAACATGACCCAGTGTAATTTGAATGATTTAACCATTATTTCAATCCAAGAAAATTTTAGGGGAAAAAATGTTCATACTGGCCTAACTGATGCAAACAGCACAAAATTTGGGGATAGCAAGTTATTTGTTAATATTAACATTACTATTATGTATATAATAATAAATAATATATAATATTACTAATAATTTTCAAAGTTTTATATATTATTATGTTCAAGAATTTTCAGAGTTTATTTTCTTTTAATTCGATTTTCTGATGCTACGTTTCTTGATGCGTATACCCTCAAATTTTGTGAGGGGTGGTTACTCTTTTCCTTGGTCGATTCCAATACTTATTTATCGGAGATAATAAACCAAAAGTAACGGGAAAATACGCACAAATTGTATTCCTGCTCATATATAAAAATATTCAACTAACCTCTTTGATCTTTTGAGATTTAATTTCTATAATTCCATCCTTCTCTTCACGAAGTGACTGAATAACCTTCTTGGCCGCTTTTTTAAATATTCGAAACTTCCTTCAATCAAAATCATCTGTTATTATCATCATCATCGACGTGAGAATGATCTCATCAATACAAAGGATATCGAAAAAACAAAAACAAATGGAATCGATCTAATGAATTTTGATGTCACTTATTACATTGATTCTAATTATGATAAACCGCCTGTGTGTTAGCGTATTTAGCAACATGTCTGCTTATACTTCTTGATAATGACGAAATATAGCTTCGAATTTTTGAGTAACAATCTTATTCATGACCGAATCTTGATACCCAAAAAACTTCTATTTACATGTACTACATACAGATACATTCGACCCTCTGATATACAATATAGGTAGCGTTGTTATATGCTCGGTCAGGTTGAATACCTAGGATAAAAATGTATCCCGACGTTCCATCCATTGTGCCATCAGGAATTCGAATTATTAGCACGACCGAGAAGGCAATGAAGTTTCGTGTTTCTAGTTCGCAGGCGAATTGCAGTCTGCGAAGTTATTGGGGATGATTATCTACATATTTGAATACGAATGGAACTTGAAATAGGAGTTTTGGCTAAACGTTTTTTACTAGATCCCATCCCACATCTGATATTTTTTTTTACATTATGTTGTTGTATTGAAAACGTAGATGAGATGCGCAGAGTTCTAGAAGTTCCCTGGAACAAGTCTTAGGGAATTTTTTATGTTGAGAAAGTCTGTACCAATTTTCAGAAATTATTCAAGAAATCAAAGGTAGAGGGAGATTATTGAATAGCGACAAGAATGTGTGCCATCTGCAACTGCTACCGCCTTGACCAATTCCAGAATTATTATTGATTTTTATTATCGACAACGAGTTTCCAACTCCCATGTGTTTTGTCGTTGTTTGTTTATCAAAACTCTTGGTAGGTATTAATTGCTAATTGTGTCTCGCTCGAACAAAATATAAAGTCCCGTTCATACCTTTTTATTATGTAAATTCGCCCACAAACGATTACTGCTATGTTCAATATTGAATTACCTTTCAAATTTACTGATTTTCCCATTTGTGTCTTCAACGAGGCCATCATAGCGTTCATACTCCCGTATAAATTTAGAAGCATATTGACGTTCTTTAGTATCGAGTTCATGCCCATGGGTACTAGTCAGTTCTTCTATTTTTGTACTAAAATTATGAAGCTCAAGAAGGTGTTCTCTCTCCATTTGCTGCAAAAATGAATATAAAAAATTGAAATTAGGTTTTTATTCTCCTCTAAAATTTAAGGAATAGTAACTACTTGCAGAAAGATTATGGATTATGGAAGGTGGTGGAGGTGTTGAATTTCAACTGTTCCATACATTCAACTTGTTTTTGAAGCAACATTACAAGTTGAAGCCTAAAACATCCACAGTCTTGTAGAATGGGTATAAGAGCGACTTGGTTTATTTATAACCGTTAATCGAACGGACGGCGAAAACATTTTCAGATTTGATGAGATACATTCTTATTCAACGTATTATTTGGTTTTCTTGTAGGAAAATATATTGATTTTTCCTCGTGACTACCTTTATTCTTGCTTTAAGATCTTCAATAGTGAGAATATAGCCTCCATGAACTTCTTTGAGAGTGGCCTCATGGGCTGCCGTGACTTGCCTCACAACGTAAGAATGTTCGCCTTCGATTTCGGCCATTCGCGTTCTTAGTTCACCTGCACAATACAATCGCCGGGAAATATTCAATCAACATTGGATTTATGAATTGCTCATCAATTCTTATGTTAATATTAAATATGGTCCTTCACAGGACACCACTGCCCCTTGTCATGTTACTCTGGGTAGGAGTGTAGGTGCTAGGATGAGGAGAGACGTGTGGAGAGACGACTTTGGAAATAGGAGAACTACTCAGCAGTACTACAGCGGCAGATGGGAAAAGGGATGGATGTCGCAGAGGATGAATATACAGGATCCGGCCGTCTGCCGGCCCCTAATATACTCGTCATAATATAGACCATACCATCTTAGAGTGGATGGAAAGTATATAACAGTCAGTCAATCCAGTTATTAGTCCCAAGAACTCTTGAAATTTGGCTCCAACTTGATGTGCAGTAAATAAATGACTACACGGCCATTCTGCATACATTGCAAGCCTGAAATCACAGACTGGTAATCCAAATTGGTAGGCAAGCAATAGGCAGATGGCAATTGGCATTTTCATATTGCATTCTGCATTTCATAAGAAGACTATCCAATCCAAAATGGCTTCACAGGTCCCGATGGACGGAATTCCAAACTACCTATGGATTTATCTACCTGAGTTTGATAGTTGAGTGATTCATATTTTGGCCAAATTCGAAGTTCATGGACATAATAATGGTTTCCCCCTTCTCGACTGTCATCGCCAGCAGGGCGGGTTCTGGTATACGCACATATTACATTATCAGTTCCTACCAGTCATCTTATTTCCAGTGCAGTGTGAAATTTATCATAATCTGTTGAATTGAACGGAATAAATGCGTGTGTCCTTAGGATTGGCGCAAAAAGAATTATGTAACCGACTTTCTTCAGAAAAAACTGAAACGGAAAATGTGTGTGAATCCTTTTTACTCGTAGTTGAGGCGACCAAAAGTCATACGTTACCAATCGATCAATGTTGGCCTATGTGCACGAGAACCCACTACTTTCCGCTGTTTGAAAATTAGGACTCTCCAACGGGTCATCCAAAATCTGTAGGGAGGGTGAGTTGAAAGACAGATCTATTTGTTCATTGATTGGGTAGGATAACATTGAATGAGTATACTCTAGTCCAGTGAGCAATCAAAAGGGCCAGCCACAGGGATTAAACCGTTCCAATACCAGTATGTATCAACTCAACAGGTATCAAGAAGTCGCCATTATATTTTTGAGTCGGAAATGAAACTCATAATTCATTACCTACAGATATGAAGTTTCCGAATTCTTTTGCTCGAACAGATCCTCCTCCCATACCTCCTCAGAGGCATATAATACTGTGTCATCAGCAAAAAGCATCAGACTACCAGGCAAACCTCGATATCAGTCATATATATTATGAATAACAGAGGGCCGAGCACTGTTCCCTGGGGAACATCATATACACCCAGCTGTAGCTCATCGCTCTGTAAATTGTTGTCCACATTAGCCTTAAGATGTCAAACTCTGGAAGTTCACTTTCTCAATTGTCGTAAGAGCTATGTACAAACTGTTGTATAAATTACGCCAATGTGTTTGACCTACCTATCTCGCCTATTCTTCGTGTCCATTCTTCAATGTCGAGAAATACTTCAGACAGATGCGAGAACCCTGCCAGCATATCTTTTTTCTTCCCTTTCGCATTTTTTACTTCCCAGATGCAGAGAGCGCCTTCGCCGCTAACGGACACAACTATATCATCGTCGTTGGTTATCATAATCTAGAAGAAAACGAGACGTAAAACAGTATTAATCTCGCTATTAATATTCGTAGGTACAAGGAATCAACTGCATATAAGCGGATAAGTATCTGAATGCGGGGCAGCATGACGTGTAGCTTCGGTCTCCCAAGGTTCCCAATGATCTGATCGAGATGTTGGTGGGTTGAAGCTCGTAAGTAATCAAAATAGATGAATGATCAACGAATCCATATGCTAGCTCAGCTAAGCTAATGTATCTGTACTGATGATTTACACTGATTGTTCTGTGTTATACTGATGTTGACGTATCAGCCAAAACGGGTCTACAGTGTAAGATTTGTTTTGTGTGGAAATATAATTTTTCGTGCTTGGAACTCGTATTTTATTTCTGTTGGTGGAATCACCACCTTACGTCGTGTTAAGAACAAGAAGCTGTACCAGGGGGTCGAGTGCACCACAATAAGCTGCTGCTGTACAAAACTATGGTGATTCCCATATAGAAATATTAGGGTATTCAGCTGCACTGCCCTGTAAACTCTAAATAATTGATTTTTCAGAAATCAGCTTCAAAGTTTACCAGTAAAAACTCCCTTTTTGTTCACTGCAAACCATTACCGTAACCCCATTTTTTGGTAGGTCATCGATTGATGTTCAATTAGATCGATGGGTGTGAAGGATCCATCAAAATTTGACGGATAATTCGTTATCTAATAACAGTTGTGAACCAATCGATGTCAATCGGTCTGTCCCAACGCTAGCGCATTACATTCAGACACCGGAAAAGAAAAGCGCTGTCCGGTCTATGGCCGGAACACATTGAGGAACAAACTCACACGCGCGCGCCAGAATACACACAGACGGTCGCACACTATGAACAAGCCCCCCCCCCCCCCCACCTCCTTCTTCATCTTAGATTACTTGGCTTCAGCCATGGGTTCTTGATTCAAACCAACTATCAAAGGTAGGTAGCATGGAAGAAGGAATTCTTCCATGGGTAGTAGGTAGCTGTAGGTAATTTTCAATTGAATGTTTTACTGGGGATCAATCGATATCTCCCCAGATGACAGAAATGCCATCGATATCTCCACATGCAAAATACTGCTCTTACTATCGGCGTCGTGATTGTGTTCTCCAATCGCCTCAGTCACGCACTTCCCGACAGCTTTCAAGATGGCTTTACAACCAAATTTCTTTTTCCCGGCGCGGACCCACCGATCAACTTTCTCCCTATCTCGTATATATACTGTGAATTGACAGGGTTTCAGGAGAAGGGAGATGACGAGAAAGCTTGAGCCTGTCAACACGATCGTGAATCAAACGGTTGAAATACAGGTCAATTTTCATACTAACGAGCTGTTTGGAACATCATAACCATATTATGGTTTTAGTGATGTCGAGTTTTTTGTTCTGAGGTACGTTTTGTGCTACGGAAATGAAGGTAATTTGAAATGTTTGTTGGTAGGTACTTCTTCTATAGAAAAATTATTGCCGACGTAGTATTATAAACCCCAGAATTATTTTGGTACATTATATTTGTAATTAATCCATCATCTCTATCATTCAGGTTCTGCACAAAGCAACCCAGGCGATTCGAACAGCCGGATATCGTATTAATTAATCATAATTAATAATAATTATTATTATTAATAAATACATATTATTAATAGGTACCTAACAATAAATTATAATAATTTTCACTAGGTACTTGATAAAATTATTAATAATTAGTGATAATACATAATAATAATTAATCTAACATTTAGGATCTAGACATTTACACAGAAGATAATGAACCGTTGTGTCAAGAATTTGCAGAGTTTTTTTATTCCGCAACCCCGTCCACTTGATTTATGTGTCCAACTAATCTAGAATAAAAACATCCCCCAAACAACTGATTAGTACCATATAGATTAGTTGGACATATAGATCAATCTAAAGTCGTAGGTATATTGCATTGTAAAAATGAAAATATGTCAGTTTGGGAGAAACAAGTGAAATCGATATATAATCGCAACATTCAATCATCTCGATAATCAAGTTCAACGGGCGTATAATGCACTAGTACCTCATTATGAATTATCATTAATTATTAATCATTATTATCACGTAGTTGATAATTATATTATCATTGATTGTTGATAATTATAGAATTATCAATCATTATTGACTCTCGAGTGATAACAACAGTTGTCATTAGTGGTGCCCGATGTGAGCAGTAGGTAAACTAATAGGTGTACCCGATATTCGGTGGATCTCGCTTGACACTTTATCTCCCCTATCAGTTAGTATTACAATTTTGCAGCAAAATAATTAAAAGGAACACTTCTCACATTTCAAATACAAATAAATAAAAGGAACACATTTCTCAAATTTGAAATAAAACACTGCATTGTTTTAAATAACTTCATATTGTTGCACCACCCATCAATTTTAGATGAATTTAATGAATTGAAATACTGTCACAGACAGTTGAAGCACTTGGTTTCTTTCAATGAAGGGATGAAATGACAAATCAATCACGATATGAATGTGAATTTCCTTGTACACGAAACTGTAGAGTGGTGATTGAAAGAATTGGAAGAACGCGAGTCGCACTATTGGGCGTGTGAGTGATTCTGCCATCTACCGGATTCGTTACGCCACTAGTTTTAGCGCTATTCGCTAGAGCGCAGTTTACCTGCGTTATCGTTTCCAGATCTCGTTATTATTGTTATTAATAAAAATTACAGAAACGGATTTTACCGGGCGTTCAAGCTATTAATCAATAATACATCAATAGAATTCCACTATGAATGCTAGATTCATAAGCATTCTGTGAATGATCTATAAATTGAGCGTATTTGAATTCTACATTGCCGAATCAAACAAGTCACCAATTCAGATCTGGACGAAACTCAAGACATTCCCTCTCACTGCGGTACTTGCAAGGGCAAATTCTTGACAATTTTTGGCGAACCGACCTCGAGCTCTGCTGTGGTCGGTTCTATTATAAACTGAATTAGGGATGGGACATCGAAAGAAAACGTCGATGTCAGCATCGGTAGGCAACGTCGATATCAGCCTGGAAATAACCAGGGGCGTAGCGTAAGGAGGAGCGTAAGGAGGTATCCCCTCAATTTTTGGCGAACTGATCTCGAGCTTAGCTCAGGTTGGTTCCAATTTAAACTGAATTATACTGAATATAGTCCTGTAAAATTAGACCTGAAAGGGACCGGACCCCAAAGTAAATGGGGGAAAGCAGGAAATCGTTCTAAAACCTTTCAATAGTCTTGAAAACTAGTAATCTGAGTTTGTGCCTCTCCACGAGGTGACCAATGCTTGTGAATCCTTTCATGCCTATTTCAACAAAGGTTTTAACACAGAACATCCCAACATCTAAGTCTTCTTTCAAGAGCTCATTGAGGTACATACGGAAGTATATTATACAAAACTCGAGTCACGAATACTTTTTAGCTTATGTATCATACATTTACCTTAATGATTTCCCTCATATGTCTCATGTACAATTTATATTAGTAATTTGACGATGCTTCTTGCTGAATACTTTTTGGGGGACAACGTGAGCAACCTCCTCGTGGTGCCCCCTGAGCTCGGCAAATAGCTCACAATAGGTGACAGGAGTCTAACGCCCTAACTTGGGATCGGACAGCCCCGGGAGTCTAACGCCCGAATATTCACTACACGCAACCGCGTTCGAATAATTTAGTTTGTTAATGGAACCTATCCCGCGCTCCTGTTTTTTTTTTGCCATCCATGACGAACTCGAGCGATTAACTGGACACATGTTCACACTGGTTATAGATATCGAGAGCACTTGTACGGGGGATATCAATACAATCAGATCCCGGGGAGATAACGCTGGTCGCCCGTTTTACTTTTGATTAAATATTTTGTTTTTCTCAATACATTTTTTCATCATTTAACTTCTACCTACATTATTCATTTTGGGATAGGATGTTGTACTCCCTGGCCCTGAATTTCCTTGTACACGAAACTGTAGAGTGGTGATTGAAAGAAAAATTCTTTCAATCCAATTATTGGAAGAACACACTCAGTATTGAGCGTGTGAGTGCTTCTGCGATCTACTGGATTTGTTACACCACTAGTTATTCGCTAGTTATACCGCTATTCGCTAGAGCGCAGGTCACCCGCGTTATTGTTTCCAGAGGACGTTATTATTGTTATTAATAATATTACAGGATCGGAATTCAACGGGCGTTCAAGCTATTAATCATTAATAAATCAATAGACTCCTACTATGAATGCTAGATTCATCACTATTCTGTAAAAGATTTATAAATTGAGCATTTTTGGATTCCACATTGTCGAATCGAACAAGTCACCAACTCTCTGGCCAAACTCAGACAGTATGTGATCACATGTCAACTTCTTCCTATAGCCCCGTGTATACTAAGTCAATTTTGGGAGAACCGTCCTCGAGCTCTGCTCTGGTTGGTTCCATTAACAAACTAAATTATTCTAACGCGGTTGCGTGTAGTGAATATTCGGGCGTTAGACTCCCGGGGCTGTCCGATCCCAAGGTAGGGCGTTAGACTCCTGTCACCTATTGTGAGCTATTTGCCGAGCCCAGGGGACACCACGAGGAGGTTGCTCACGTTGTCCCCCAAAAAGTATTCAGCAAGAAGCATCGTCAAATTACTAATATAAATTGTACATGAGACATATGAGGGTCTCATGTATGTATATACATGAGGTAAATATATGATACATAAGCTAAAAAGTAGTAAGCAAGAAGCATCGTCAAATCATAGCCTACCACAGGTCTTCCATATCAGTATTTAACATTTAAAATGAGAAAGTTTTTTAGACACTTTTTGAATATATTTATAAAGAGAAATTTTTCCGCCCTCGTTCTGCCGTATCAGTCTTGTTATCCACTCTTGCCCTTTGACCCGTTGTGCAGTTGGCATCCGGGAGTGGTTTAATGCCAGTGATTCGAGTTTTGTATAATATACAATATTATTCCTACTTCCGCTTGTACCTCAATGAGCTCTTGAAAGAAGACATAGATGTTGGGATGTTCTGTGTTAAAACCTTTGTTGAAATAGGCATGAAAGGATTCACAAGCATTGGTCCTTCTTGTAAATTTGGTTTATTAGTCTATTATTTAGTATTAGTCTATTATTTAGTTTATTTGGTACCTATGTATTATTTGTGTATTATGGGATATGTATACTAATGTAGTAATTATTTACGTACCAAGATTGTTTCAAATGAAACCTGCAACCAACAAGTGTAGCATAATATTATGGGGACACCTCGTCTCGGTTTTTAGGCAACCTTCCTATTATTTTTCTGTGCGCTTGATACACTACTCGTTGCAAGTTATTTGCCTCTTTCATGTTGTATTTTGCCGTTGGAAATTCCACAAACGCTCTCCTAACGACCGCCAGCAACGCAAACCGACTAAGCCATACTGACACTCAATGCTCAGAAGATGAGTGATAGCCAAGATAATTGTTGTTTGTGCCTGGAGTCTAACGTCCAATGTCG
This sequence comes from Stenodema calcarata, assembly GCA_963920205.1. NCBI lineage: Eukaryota > Metazoa > Arthropoda > Insecta > Hemiptera > Miridae > Stenodema > Stenodema calcarata. The sequence continues at coordinate 44,513,342 of OY986048.1, read as the reverse complement.
CAGCGCTAGACTGGACCCTTTCCGGAGTCTATCATCCACCTGCCTGCAAGATAAAAGTGAGGGGCCGGACCATGGGGAGTCCGATAACGGAGAACGCTACGTCCTGATTCATTTCTTGTGGGGAAGCGCCGCTTACTGCGCTCCTCCTTACGCTACGCCCCTGGTTATTTCCAGGCTGGTATCGACGTTGCCTACCGATATTGACATCGATGTTTTCTTTCGATGTCCCAACAGCAGAGCTCGAGGTCGGTTCACCAAAAATTCTCAAGAATGTTTCCTTCAAGTACCGCAGTGAGAGGGAACGTCTTGAGTTTCAGCCTGATCTGAATTGGTGACTTGTTCGATTCGACGATGTGAAATTAAAACACCTGCCAGCCGTCTTACGTCATACGCTCGTGCGTCATAGGCTCTGACGCACTAGTTAGCCTCCTGCCAGCCGTCTTACGTCATACGCTCGTGCGTCATAGGCTCTGACGCACTAGTTGGCCTTCTGCCAGCCGTCTTACGTCATACGCTCGTGCGTCATAGGCTCTGACGTACTTGTTGGCCTCCTGCCAGCCGTCTTACGTCATATGCTCGTGCGTCATAGGCTCTGACGTACTTGTTGGCCTCCTGCCAGCCGTCTTACGTCATACGCTCGTGCGTCATAGGCTCTGACGTACTTGTTGGCCTCCTGCCAGCCGTCTTACGTCATACGCTCGTGCGTCATAGGCTCTGACGTAATGGCCCGCCGGTCGCTTGTGTTCTGACGTGATCTGAGGGAAAGGGTGAATCAAGGGAACAAATTTTTCCCGTTTCACTTTATGTGCCAAAGCAAAGACATGAAAATGTCAAAAAAATGTGTAAATAGGTACCTAAGCCCAACTGTAACGTCAATTTTCTGACAATGAGTTTTCGACTATAGTTTTCATACCTTTTTACTTAAGTACTTATTGCAATTTGAGACTGATAATGAATTGTTTGCAAATAAAAAGTCTGATAACTACTTTATTACATCTTATTAATCTATTTTCAAGTTCCGATTCACAGTTGAATGTATTTTATTTAGATGTCGTAAAATTCGAAAACGATGGAATGACGAAACCTGTCGACTACTGACTCAAGTGATACTGTCGACTTCTAACACATGTAGGTCGACTACTAGTGCAAAACCATGTCGACTACTGAAGAAAATGTTGGTCACTGGTATCGACTACTACCTAGAGCATTGGGATTTTTTACAAAACTTGTTTTTCCCTTTTCAAACCATGTTGAATAATATTTCCCGCTGCCAGGTCTTTTAGGGAAGGATCTTGGGTACACAATGAACAGGTTTGCAATGAGAAAAAAACCGAGTGAATATTGAAATGTCATCCATTTCTGACCTATATTTAAATTTTCAAGTATCTACCTCATCATCAAAATTTAATTTGTTTAAACAAATAGGTATTATTTAAACAATTTTACAGACAAGAAACCGAGTGAATATTGCATTGTGATCCAGTTCTGACCTACCTTTTTAAAATTAGTATTTTTAAAATTTTTAAAGTATTTTAAAAATTTCAAGTCAATAGCTCAGCATCAAAATTTAATTTGTATTATTACAAAAAGGTATTATTTAAACAATTTTACAGATGAGAAACCGAGTGAATATTGCAATGTGGTCTATCCCCGACTCACGGTTAAAATTTCTAGACTGTAGTTTACCTGGAAGATGAAACACTAGGTCTAAATGTCTAGATCCTAAATGGTAGATTAATTATTATTATCAATTTTATCAAGTACCTAGTGAAAATTATTATAATTTATAGTTAGGTATTAATAATTTGTATTTATTATTAATAATTATTAATATTAATTATGATTAATTAATACGATATAATTCTGGGGTTTTAATTACTACATCGGTAATAATTTTTCTATAAAAGAAGTACCTACCAACAAACATTCGAAATTACTTTCATTTCCGTAGCACGAAGCGCACCTCAGAACAACCAACTCGACATCACTTAAGCCATATGATGTTCCAAAGAGCTTGTTAGTATGAAAATGGACCTGTATTTCAACAGTTTGATTCACGATCGTGTTGTGAGGCACAATCTTTGAGCCGTCATTGTGAACGAACGGCTGGTCGTACAAAGCTGCGGATGGTCTTAAAAAATTCTACGGAACAAACTCTATTTAAATATAAAATAAAAAACTCTGCAAATTCTTGACACAACGGTTTATTATCTTCCTTGTGCAGATCACCCTTCTGTCTATACCAGACTGTGTTGCAAATCGGCACCATACCATATTCTCACCGTACTCATACCATACCATACGAATTTCTTTTCTATCTTATCATACTGTACTAAATCATACATACAATAATATACCTTACCATACTCATACCATGTCATACAAACCGAGTGAATATTGAAATGTCATCCATTTCTGACCTATATTTAAAATTTCAAGTATCTAGCTCATCATCAAAATTTAATTTGTTTAAACAAATAGGTATTATTTAAACAATTTTACAGATGAGAAACCGGGTGAATATTGCATTGTGATCCATTTCTGACCTATATTTAAAATTTCAAGTATCTAGCTCATCATCAAAATTTAATTTGTTTAAACAAATAGGTATTATTTAAACAATTTTACAGATGAGAAACCGGGTGAATATTGCAGTGTGGTCTATCCCCGACTCAAGGTTAAAATTTCTAGACTGTAGTTTACCGGGAAGATGAATAAAGGTAGTTTTATTCTGGGCGTCTGGGGGGTTGGCCCACGTAGCGGCCGTTTTCGACGCGAAAGTTTAGTGTTTTTCCCAAACCTTTGCGCGCTCACTGTGAACGAACGGCTGGTCGCACAAAAATCCAATTGGTCTTAAAAGATTCGTAATTTTTCAGGTCATTCAAAAGTGAACTATACATTGCACGGTTCAGTTAAATATTTTGAGATATGACATTGTCAAAATTTTGAATTTCATTTTGAACCCCTTCCCCTTGGCCTAGGGTTATGAAAAGTTTCGAGGACCATTGTGGGGATGGTCCGGCGGACGGACGGATTTTTTTTTTATTCGATTTTCTGAATCTACGTATCTTGAAACGTAAACCAACAAATATTGAGGGGGGGTTAACATTTTTTTTTCTTTGGGCGATTCCAATGGTTCATTATCGAAGATAATAAACCAAAAGGCCCAATTTATGAATCTTTTACAGAATACTGATGAATCTAGCATTCATATTGGGAGTCTATTGATTTTATAATGATTAATAGCTTGAACGCCCGTTAAATTCCGATCCTGTAATTTTATTAATAACAATAATAAGGAGATCTGGAAACGATAACGCAGGTAAACTGCGCTCTAGCGAATAGCGCTAAAACTAGTGGCGTAGCGAATCCGGTAGATGGCAGAAGCACTCACACGCCCAATAGTCCTACTCGCGTTCTTCCAATAATTGTTCATTCAATCATCACTCTACAGTTTCGTGTACAAGGAAATTCACTATGGTACAAGACCGTCAGCGGGGGTTCCGTTACAAATTTATCAAATTCAACAGATTTGACTAAACTTACTATATTTTTACCTATACTACCTTTTACTTTACTGTATTTACATACTTATATTCCTATGGACAATTTTGGAAATACTGTGTAGAACATTTTATACATAGAATTGAGCATTTAAACATTTGGCTGAACATCTTAAAATTATACCTTATCATTTATTTCACATTATTCCTTTTATACATTCTCCTTAGAACATTCGCTATTTACAATATTTACATTACCTACCTAGTCCCCATAGTTGAACTCAGCAATGAGATCCCCTCTATAACGCCAGGCAACATTGTAGTATGAGCACAGCTGAGCCCAGCCCCGCCCGTTAAGCACCTCCTACAGCTCATCCCTGGGCAACTCCAGCTTCCCGAAATAAACCTATCTATAATATCCAAGGATTGGGCATCGCGCTATAATATGCTCTGTGGTTTCATTTTCTCTTTGGTTACAGAGAGCGCAAAGGTAGACTCTGCCAACCACCCACGGCTTCCAGTTCAACTTCAACAGCTCCCCTCTGCACTTCATTATTATTTCCGCTTCCCTTAACGTATGGCTAGGCAGGTACTCCACAGCACGTTCCAGGTGCCGGTATAGAAGATGATACTGTGCAGTGGCGGGCCTCCCTCTCAAAAACTCCCCATGACGCTCCCTCTCCTGCCGAATCACCACCTCTGCAAATCCACAAAACCTGAGCGGTTCAAACGGCTCTGCCTTGGGCACCAACTCCAGGATCCTTCCGCGCCACACACCTGCCCAGCCTATACCCCGGCTAATGACCTCCATTGCGGTACAGTTTGTGAAACGCTGCCCCGGCTGCCGTAACACTTTTTCAATATAGTTTGCACACAGTTTGAGAGTGAACAAATGCACAGGCTCCTGTTTCGTTTCCGCAAAGACAATATTGTCGGGAGCGTTTTGGGGAAGCCTGAACAGCTTCTTCAAGAAAAATCTTTGTAGCCGTTCCACCTCCTCGATCTTTTCGTGTCCCCAGAACTGCGCACCATAACAGATGGTAGCCATCAGCACCGGCCGGAAAACCCGAAACTTTGCAGCAGTAGGGATGTCGTTTGCAGTGAAGAGCCTTGACCAGACTGAGTGGATCGCGACTCGCGCCACGTTACTTTTCTCCTGGATGTGCTTTTTAAGCTTCAGATTATACGTAACCTCCTGACGCTACGCCCCTGGTAATACCAGACTGGTATCGACGTTGCCTACCGATGTTGACATCAATATCGATGTTTTCTTTTGATGTCCCATCCCTAATTCAGTTTATAATAGAACCGACCACAGCAGAGCTCGAGGTCGGTTCGCCAAAAATTGTCAAGAATTTGCCCTTGCAAGTACCGCAGTAAGAGGGAATGTCTTGAGTTTCAGGCTGATCTGAATTGGTGACTTGTTCGATTCGACGATGTGAAATTCGAAAACGCCCAATTTATGAATCTTTTACAGAATACTGATGAATCTAGCATTCATATTGGGAGTCTATTGATTTTATAATGATTAATAGCTTGAACGCCCATTAAATTCCGATCCTGTAATTTTATTAATAACAATAATAACGAGATTTGGAAACGATAACGCAGGTAAACCGCGCTCTAGCGAATAGCGCTAAAACTAGTGGCGTAACGAATCCGGTAGATGGCAGAAGCACTCACACGCCCAATTGTCCTACTCGCGTTCTTCCAATAATTGTTCTTTCAATCATCACTCTACAGTTTCGTGTACAAGGAAATTCACTATGGTACAAGACCGTCAGCGGGGGTTCCGTTACAAATTTATCAAATTCAACAGATTTGACTAAACTTACTATATTTTTACCTATACTACCTTTTACTATACTGTATTTACATGCTTATATACCTATAGACAATTTTGGAAATACTGTGTAGAACATTTTATACATAGAATTGAGCATTTTAAAAACATTTGGCTGAACATCTTAAAATTATACCTTATCATTTATTTCACATTATTCCTTTTATACATTCTCCTTAGAACATTCGCTATTTACAATATTTACATTACCTACCTAGTCCCCATAGTTGAACTCAGCAATGAGATCCCCTCTATAACGCCAGGCACCATTGTAGTATGAGCACAGCTGAGCCCAGCCCCGCCCGTTAAGCACCTCCTACAGCTCATCCCTGGGCAACTCCAGCTTCCCGAAATAAACCTGTCTATAATATCCAAGGATTGGGCATCGCGCTATAAAATGCTCTGTGGTTTCATTTTCTCTTTGGTTACAGAGAGCGCAAAGGTAGACTCTGCCAACCACCCACGGCTTCCAGTTCAACTTCAACAGCTCCCCTCTGCACTTCATTATTATTTCCGCTTCCCTTAACGTATGGCTAGGCAGGTACTCCACAGCACGTTCCAGGTGCCGGTACAGAAGATGATACTGTGCAGTGGCGGGCATCCCTCTCAAAAACTCCCCATGACGCTCCCTCTCCTGCCGAATCACCACCTCTGCAAATCCACAAAACCTGAGCGGTTCAAACGGCTCTGCCTTGGGCACCAACTCCAGGATCCTTCCGCGCCACACACCTGCCCAGCCTATACCCCGGCTAATGACCTCCATTGCGGTACAGTTTGTGAAACGCTGCCCCGGCTGCCGTAACACTTTTGGTTTATTATCTTCGATAATGAACCATTGGAATCGCCCAAAGAAAAAAATTGTTTAACCCCCCCTCAAAATTTGTTGGTTTACGTTTCAAGATACGTAGATTCAGAAAATCGAATAAAAAAAAACTCCGTCCGTCCGCCGTACGCCGTCCGCGCCACTTTGCCCAGTTAACGTTGAGCTAAAATTACGAAATTTGGTTTCTGGGTTTGGACCAGCCCCACAATGATCCTCGATGCTTTTCATAACCCTAGGTCAAGGGGAAGGAGTTCAAAACGAATTTTGAAAATTTGAATATCTCATATCTCGAAAAATTCATATAGAACGGTTTGTTTTTTATTTCATATTTAGATAGAGTTTGTTCCGTAGAATTTTTTAAGACCATCCGCAGCTTTGTACGACCAGCCGTTCGTTCACAATGACGGCTCAAAGATTGTGCCTCACAACATGATCGTGAATCAAACTATTGAAATACAGGTCCATTTTCATACTAACAAGCTCTTTGGAACATCATATGGCTTAAGTGATGTCGAGTTTGTTGTTCTGAGGTGCGTTTCGTGCTACGGAAATGAAGGTAATTTCGAATGTTTGTTGGTAGGTACTTCTTTTATAGAAAAATTATTACCGACGTAGTATTAAAAACCTCAGAATTATATGGTATTAATTAATCATAATTAATAATAATTATGATACTTTATAATTATGATACTTTCTCCTGGATGTGATTTTTTAGCTTCAGATTATACGTAACCTCCTGACGCTACACCCCTGGTAATACCAGACTGGTGTCGACGTTGCCTACCGATGTTGACATCAATATCGATGTTTTCTTTTGATGTCCCATCCCTAATTCAGTTTATAATAGAACCGACCACAGCAGAGCTCGAGGTCGGTTCGCCAAAAATTATCGGATACAGTGTTTCCGGGAGTGTTAGATACTTTCATACCGTCTGAATTTCGTCCGGATCTAAATTGGTGACCTGTTCGATTCGACATTGTGGAATCCAAAAACGCTCAATTTATAAATATTTTACTGAATACTGATGAATCTAGCATTGATAGTGGGCGTCTATTGATTTCATAATGATTAATAGCTTGAACGCCCGTTAAATTCCGATCCTGTAATTTTATTAATAACAATAATAATGACATCTGGAAACAATATCGCAGGTGTACTGCGCTCTAGCGAATATTGTTAAAACTAGTAGCGTAACGAATCCTGTAGATGGCAGAAGCAGTCACACGCCCAATAGTGCCACTCGCGTTCTTCCAATTCTTTCAATCATCACACTACAGTTTCGTGTACAAGGAAATTCACATTCATATCGTGAAAGGGAAGATGTTGAAATGAATTGTTTGATCAACAAAATTACAAGTACAACGTCAATTTACATCTGCATGTTGGCAAATCTACTTTTCTGAAAAGGCCATCTGTAGCCTTTTTCCCACGAATCAGATATTTTAAACCGTAGATGAAACAGATTTTCTAAAACCGATAAATTTCCAAAAAATCCACAGTAATTCAGCATGGCTATAAGAGCGAATTTTCGTATAAATAACTTGTGTTATGTAAAATATCTTCATTTTACAACAAATCTTGTTTTATGTTTTATAACAAATCTTGTTTTATAACAAATCTTGTCTCCTTTTTTGGCCGAGTAACACCTTAAGGTGCGTACACACCTGTAACAAACTGGCGTTCCGTTCCTCCGTTCCGTAACAAACGAGAGGAACGGGGCGGTCTAACGAAGAACGGAACGGGCCCCGATCGCTCGGTTGGCGGGTTTTCCCTTCGCATCAAAGGGATGTTCGGAACGGGGTGAAACACGTGTGGACGGGCTTGAGGTTCGCCCCTTCCGTTCTTCCGAACACGCATACAGTGGTTCCACTGACGGCCTGCTTCGATATTTTGAATAAATATTGAAGGCTTGTGTATGAATCACCGGTGGCCAGAAATCGCATGGTCAACGCGAGCCTTTCTTGCGCCGGAATAGCTTTACGAAAATCCGTTTCGGGTTTTGAAATCATTGGCTCAACTTTGTTCAGAATAAATTCAAAATCCGATGGGTGCATACGGGTGAAATTTTTATACAGGCCGCTGACCTGCTGAAACTTCAGTTCAGCCAGCATGCTGGTCCCACCGTATTGTTCCCGGTTTGTGTACAAGTTCGAAATCCACCAACGGTTTGTTTTTCTTTTTTTTTTTTTAATTTAATACGTGATTAATGAAAATGTACGCGGCTGCTGCCACTTGCTGCGGTGAGGTCGCCATGGTTCGAGGACAAACTGAAAAGAACGCTCCTCGTGGACCGATCGCTCTCCCGTAACAAATTTGGAACGATGTTACAGAACGCTGAAATGTTCGTATGGCATGTTCGTCCATTTGTTCGGAACGGTGGTACGGTACGGAGTTACGGAACGCCAGTTTGTTACAGGTGTGTACCCAGCTTTAGTTTGTAGATTTTTTAACGCTGAACACGATTGTGAAGTCAGAATTGCGATATCTCATTCCGTTATCAGATTAGAGCAAATGAACCAGATGAAAATCCAAAATTACACCAAGTGCGGGTAGTTTTCTGGTTCACGACATCATGTAGATGTCGTTTTCAAAAATACCAAAATCTTTTTGAAAAACTCAAATTCGGATACCCGATTTCAAAATTACGCCAAGTACCTTTGCGGTACAGTACACAATGATGTAGCAATCGTTTTTTTGGGAAGAACCAGTATTTTTTTTAAAAACTCAAATTTGGATACCTTACCAGGTTTTGGAAAATCCAAAATTACTCGTACTACTGGAGTACCTACACCCTAACAGTACCTATCAACAGTACCATCATTACAATCATTCGTAGTTATAAGTTATAATTGCAATTATCAACTACATTTTGCAGTGAGGTGGTTAAAATCATGTAACTACTTTTTGGTTTATTATCTTCGATAATGAACCATTGGAATCGACCAAAGAAAAAAAAATTTTAACCCCCCCCCCCCTTAAAATTTGTTGGTTTACGTTTTCGAAGGGTTCGAGGGGTTGCTCAATACTATAGGTCCATACTAAGGTTGAGCTCGACGTCTTCGCCGTGTGAAAGGTGTTTTATTAAAAAATGAAGGTGAGGTCAGGTTTGGTCAGATTAGGTTAGGTTATGAACCTCATCGACCCCCCTCCCCCCACCACGACCACCAATTCAAAGAGAAGATGTTTTATTTTGTGCAAGTTATCATTTATTGTAATTATGAAAATTGGCTTCATGTGATATTATGATTAATGAATGCATTTAATAAACAAACAAACAAAAAAAGTGTGGATCCGTCCCAGTCTTCCAGGGATGTTTACAATTCGATGCACTAGACCAATGATCGATATTATCAGCGATCATTATTATTCTACTGAGCAAAGGTTTCTCAAATAATTAAAAATTCCATCAATTGGCCTCTCAGAACTAGACAGGTTTTCATAAATTCTTGGAAAAGCTCCATTTTCACGTAGGTACTCATTCTTATCCGAGTATATCCGTGACACCTGTACCATTAATGCGGTTCGCACCCCCAGACGCTTCAAAACCTTCAGACAACACATAGTAATAATTACAGTTATAAATTAGAGTTGCTCAGTGGAATGTCACAAGTTCACACCTAAAATAACACTATGTTCTTGCGAGTGATAATGTTAGAATAGGAAAAACTGTGCCATTTTCTACAACAACTCACTTGAAAAGGACGAAATAAATCGTCGAAACGTTGGAAAAATGAATTTAATTTAAACCTGACCGAACCTCGATAAAAAACAGCAGCAAATTTCGCTTCAACATGTAATAATTACAATTATTGATACACGAAAAACAAGTGAAAACCCTATTTTCGACAATCTTGGAGTGAAGGCGTTAAGCAGTATCTATATAGATCTACACACCACAAATAGGCCGTGAAAAAGAATCACGCTAGAAGCAACGAGTCGAGGCTCCTCGTTCATGCAAATCCCAGACATTCTGCATTTTGAAAACCCCCAAGTACCATTTACATCATAACCCTTTGGATGATGTAAACATGCAATGGTCCTCACTGAATCTTTACTATGGTTGATTATACGTAAAAATGTGTAATCCAAATAACTAGATAGATACCTGTAATATTTCACTTGTAAGCAGCATATACCATAGCAGCATATACCAACTTAAAACTATTTATTATGGTTTGGCCTTTTCTATAATCAAATACGGGATAGTACTTTGGGGTTCCGCGTCTAAGTTAGCTGTTAAGAAATTGCAAATCGTGCAAAATAAATTATTACGAATTATATTAAATAAAAACTCTAGATATTCTTCCTCACTTTTGTTTAAATCTTTTGAAGTTAAAAATATTAATCAAATTTATCATTTTCAATCTTGCATACATCTTTTTGGCGCTAAAATTGATCCACGTCATCTTTTATCTTCGTCTGTTACTCGTAACTACAATAATTCCCGTGTCATTCTTCCTAATATAAATACTGAGTTCTACAGGAGAAATGCTTATGTAACTGCCCTCAGAACTCTATACCTTCTTCTTCTTCTTCTCTTGGCGCTACAGCCCAGTGTGAGCCCTGGCCTCCCGAACAATTGTCCTCCATCGAACCCGGTCCTCCGCAGTCACTCTCCAATCGGTCACCCTCATCGTCCTCAGATCATCTGTCACGTCTGTTAGCCACCTTCTTCTGGGTCTACCCCTCCTTCTCGTCCCAACCATTCGCTGATCCAGCACCTTTTTTGGAGCTCTGCAGTCGGGCATCCTTTGGACATGCCCAATCCACCTGAGTCGCTGAGCCTTGATGAACCGCACTATATTTTCACCCTCGATCAGAAGGTCGAGTTCTTCGTTGGTACGAATTTTCCACACTCCAGCTACGCACTTCGCGCCGAAGATGCGCCTTAAAATCCTCCTCTCAAACACCAACAGGCTGTTCTCGTCCTTAGCCGACATCGTCCAGGCCTCAGAACCATAAGTGACAATGGGTCGAATCAACGTCTTATACAATTTCAGTTTGGTCGTCCTGGACAACAACCTAGATCTGAAAATCCTAATCGCAGCGTAATATGCTCTCCCTCCTGCAACGATCCGCTTCTGAATTTCGTCACTAACTTTGTTCTCTTTATTCAAGAGAGTGCCCAGGTACTTAAATTCCGTGACTGATTCAAACGTTGTACCGTTCAGGGAAACATCCTCCACAATGCGTTGTTCTCGAGCCGACAATTTCATGTACTTAGTTTTGGAAGAACTTACTTCTAACCCAAGTTCTCTGGTTTCCAGTTCTAACTGAGCAAAAAGTCCTTCCAAGGCACCTAGACTCCGGGATAGGATGGCTATATCGTCTGCATAACCACACAGTTGGGAGGATTTGTGGAATATTGTGCCACCAGAACTCTATGCCAAAAAGAAATAAATATTTTTTCGTTTTCCAGCCTGTCAAATTTTAAAAAACTATTAAATAGCTGTTTATAATTCTGCATTGTAATGTTTTCTTGTTTATAAATTAATTATTTAATTTTCGTATTGTCTTGTTCTTTACATTGTTACTATGATAAATTTTTGTTTTTGTTAATTAACGTTTATGTCTTAGGTTATTGCATCACCTGTGTGCTGCTGTTATAATATTGATAGATGAACTCCTCCGAAGAGCACAAGTTCTCTTGAACTTATTCTTCGGTGGGCAATAAGTTGAGAAAATGATACCGATTGAATTATATACTTAACTATTTTGCCAATAAAGAAATACAATACACCTAGTATACCCACCTAGTTAACCCCACCTAGTTAACTACCTAGTTTAAACATACGATAAGTTACCCAACTTGAAAACGTTATCCATTCAGTTCTTCGCTAGGTTGCTTTATAATACTGATTTTAATTACGTGTTTTTATGGATATTGATATATATTCAAGAATCCCCAAGTTATATGTATACTTATATATATTTTTTTAAATTTTATTTTTATTTTCATAAATGTTTATTTAATTTTTTTTTCCATCCAAATGTATAGTAGTCAAGTTTGCGCAGGGATTTCTTCTATATACAATTTTCGTGTACGACTAAAACTCATTCAGGAACGCCGCAAACGCTCAACTCTTATAATATTATGTTTTTCCTCAAGGAAGTGATCTGTTAACACCAAGGCTATCATCTATCCAAAGGGCATTTTGGTTGTCTTGTAATATTGATTTTAATGATGTATTTTTATGGATATTGAAGTATATAAATTCGTGAAATTGTTGTGGAATCAAATGTGTGGGGCAATGGACACGGTGTTCCTAGACGTGGGAAACGTTGGTTGTCTCGTTTTTTTCAAGTTTCAGTGATCTGAACTAAATCACTCGCGACGAAATCGTGAAAACCCATGTATTTGAAAAAATCGTCTATTTCCACTGAAGTATGAGTACGCTGTTGGACCGGTTTCGGCGACCATCGTCTGTAACAAAAAAATACTACAATAAACAATACAACAGTAACAACAACTGTTGTATTATTACAGTACATTGTATATTGTTGTATTGTTTTGTTACTGACGATGGTTTAATAACCAAAACCGGTCTAACAGTGTACTCATATTTCAGTAGAAATACCTAAGACGATTTAATCAAATACTCTTTTTTATTTTTCAGTGATCTTTGATTTACAGTAATTCGATTCCAAGGCATTTATCCAAACAATATTAAGTATAAAAGATTGGCGAAATAAACGTTTTTAGTTCAAAGTTGCCACTGGCGAGCCGACCTTACCAAACGCCCGTTCGTCGTGGTCTCTAGCGCCTCAACAGGTGAACTGAACATAATTCATAGTTCTGCTGTCTCTCAACAGAGAGCGTGAAGGAGACCATTTACCAACGACAACGAACTGGAGAACTGAGTGACTCCCTCTGAGACTGATTAATAGGGCTTCTGGTCACATTATGCGTTTCCCAACTAATTCTACTGAATTCATTTCTTCAGTATTTCCCCCCTTAGATTCATTAAGATTCACATAAGTAACACGTTATATATTGTAAGTACAGGTAAACACTGTATTACCGCCATACATAACTAATCCAACCACGAATCGTGGGTCCTTACAAATGACAATTTAGACGACTTGTGGAACTCAATGGCTTTCACTATTTCCACGGATACAGCATATTTTGGGTTTTTATAGACCCTTCCACAAATGGGCGTTGACTTCTCGTATGAAGAAGTAAATACACTTACCTTACAGTAAATACAATTACCTACAGTTAAAAACACCTACACTATAAGAAACGACAAAACATATACTAGTCAACTCTTGACGTTATAATATTCAAATTGATATTATTCAAATATATTCAAACGTATTTGATATATTCAAATTGATTCAAACGTTATAATATTCAAATTGTAACAGGATATTACATCCTCAGACACTATCTGATCTCTAGTTTTAGGGGTAGACATTACTCACCTACTATCACTCCTATGGAAGCAATTCTCTATAGATATGGTTAGTAATAATATTACTAACCATATCTATTATAATATAATATTATGGTGTTATGCTTCCTATAAAAGCGATTCTCTATAATAGAGAATTGCTTCCATAGGTGTGATAGTAGGTGAGTAATTCCCCTAAAAGTATACTCGATTACTATCACTCCTATAAATGCAATTTCCTTTACATATGAATAGCAATAACTGTTTATGAAAAATTTAACTGAAAACTACGAGTGGTGTCACCAAGGTGTTTCCACCAAAGAACCCAAACTGCTCTCTTGGAATATTTATAAGTGAGATAATAATATTATATTTATAAAGAATTCTATTATTACAGAGAATTAAAATCACGAAGAAATGTTATTTATACAGTCACATCATCAATTATAGTGTTGGGAGGCGATTGTTTCCCACTCTACTCCAACTTGATGGTAGAGATATTAGTACGTTAGGGGCTTGTGCCCCATGTGGATTTTATGAGTTTCATTATCAAAGGTGCATGAGAATTAGTGAATGGGTAGTTTACCTTGGTGACAGGTTTGGTGTGCATGCTGAACTCTTTATACGCCGGAGGGTACACCAGAGGATACACTACTGAGACCACGCATCCTTTTTCACCTCCCACAAACATCAACTGATCTGAATGGGATATGACAATAGCATACAGAGCGTACTGATTCATCGGTATGGCCTTGACTATCTGTAAAATGGTCAAATAATCAGCACCACTGTACTATTGAGATCACGATATTTATTGGAGGGTGTAAACAGAAACACAAAGGTGTAAATGCCTTAGTGAAAAAAGGTTTTCGGGAGAGACAAATAACTGCACCATTTTTGTACCAAACATCTCAAGTTTATTATCACACAAAATTGTTGTTATAGCACCTCCTAAATGATGCAGTAACCATAAAAACAAGAAGTTGAAAAATTCGAAACCGCCTAAGAGCCAAAATGCCTTGCACGTCGTCCCTATTGAAAAATGCTCACACACAAACACACAAAACGTTGAAAGGAAAAATATGTTGTTTGACAAAACCATGGAACTGCTTAGGTATAACCTTTCAAAACACAAAATCGACAATATGAGAAAGGGTCCCTCAGAGATTTTTCGAAATTTGCAGAGGTATCTCATCACAAGCTGAGGCCATTCGTTATCGTGTGGTACCTGTTCACACTGGGCTGAGGGTATTGAACCCATATTGAACTGGGCTGAGGGTATTGAACCCATATTGAACTGGGCTGAGGGTATTGAACCCATATTGAACTGGGCTGAGGGTATTGAACCCATATTGAACTGGGCTGAGGGTATTGAACCCGATGAGCGATCAAATAGTATGGCAAGAAAAGGGGTCTCCACGGTATTTGGGGGACCGGAGCCAGTCTTGGGCATAGCCGAATGCATGGTTGGATCCTCCTTGGGAGAATGGGTGAGGGATACGCGTAGGAGGCAATGGGAAATTGACAGAAGTACAGAGTTTAGGGAAATGGCAGCTTGTAGGTGAAAGAGCTCAGAGGCTTTGGAGCTACCAAGTATAGGAAAATGAGACTCCAGGTTGTGATACTAAATAGTTTGCGCTCGGTTTTGTTATAAGAAGAAGAAGAAGAAGAAAACATGTTTATTGACACATAACTTGTATACGTACAATGAAGTTAATGAAAATACATGAATGTAACCTACATGAATACGAAATATAGGTAATTAAGTGGACATAAATGTAAATTATATTGTCAGAGAGTAGGTACAATATTAATAAATTTTACAACAAACACACAACTAATGGAAAAACAAAAACGTGACAGGCATGGACGTGTCGTCCGTCTGCCGGGTGGTTTGAGCCAGCCTTGTTAAAATCTACATTATTTTGATTTATGTGTTTATTATTATTTTATTTATATTTAAATCCTATGGGGCGATCACTAATTCCTGACTGTGCATCTACTACTACCTACTGTAGGTAGTAACATGTAACATGTATCTAAGGTCCATTGGCCACTCACCAGTTAACTCCGCGACCAGTGATGATCTATATTTCCAGGCATATTGGCCAAACAATGCCACTCTGAGCCAGTATTACCTTTCATTTAAAACGGCAGTCATCTCTCTCATGCTCAGCACGCCAGCACCTAGGAATCGAAACCGGAACTCCGACAGCACTGGGCAACAACCAAGAAAGTGGACCACGGTTTTGTTATAAGATCTTCTCGCGATTTCACTGACCTCAACATCTTGCGGCTGTTGTACAGTGCACTAGTGCATCCCAGCCTGGAGTACTGTTCTACCGTGTGGTCTCCCTACAACGCAAACGGAAAAGCTGCAGTAGAAAGAGTTCAGCGAAGATTTCTACTCTTCTTTGCTCTCAAATCGGGAACCACCTGGGCAAACTTTGAGGCGGCCACCACCATGAGGGAGAGTGGGTTGATGCTCCTGGAGAGCCGTAGGAAACTCCTGGACCTCACTGTTCCTATATAAGCTGGTCCATAACAAGATTGACGCTCCTCACTTGCTCGAAGCTCTTGGATTCTACGTTCCTTCGTATCCAACCCGCATTACATCCACATTCTATGTACCCACTTCTGCTACTAACTACTTGCTGAATTCGCCGTTGAACCGTATTCAAAGAGAATTCAGCCAATTGGATGTGGACCTGTTCGGCCCTTTTTCCCTTCCGTCGCAGGATACTGGCGGCTCTGAACCCCCCTTGATGATCCTCGGCTTTTATAATGTTTTAATTAATTTCAACTTTTTATGCCTACTGTATAGGTAATTTATATTTTGCTATGCAACCTTTTCAAATACCCTTGGATATATTTATTTTTCATTCTTTATTACTTACTAATACTTATATTTCTCTTGTAAATTGGGCATCTGCCCGTTGAATTGTGTAAATATATAAATAAATAAAGGGCGTACGGGTATTCCGGAACCATCTGCACAGAATCAGATTATCGTGCGAACCTGTCGGAGAGGAGGACGAAACGGCACCTCATCTGCTCTTTGAGTGCCCATCACAGTCGCTCGACAGTCGCGAATCTTCAGGTCCCTAGTATCAGAAGAGATCGGGTCGACAAACAACCTGGTAGGGGGGATCATCAGTCTGGTGGAAGGAGTGGACTGGACCCAGAGCCCAGATTTCGTTGGCTTACAGGGCCTCGTCCTACACATAAGCCCAGATTTCAGTGAGGCAGATGGGGAGCGGTTCCATCTTGAGTCCCTGCCACAAAACACTTTTTTTTCGTGTTGGTTCGAGCAGTGTGGTGACAAAATCATCAACACAGCTTCCTGTCTCCCAGCAACCCCGAATCACCACTGTATCCTCCCAGCAGTACATAAGAGCTGATCCGTTAGAGGTGTTTTTTTATCGCGAAGGTTCGAAATTTTGATGCGCTGAAATCTTAATCGGTTCAGTTATGAAAACTAAGATAACTGGAATTTTTTTGGATTTTTCGGACCATCGGAAGGGGTCCCGCAACGCACTTGTAGTTTTGCGAAAGAAATATGTTAGTCCTCGCTTTAATCGTGTAAGCGTTTTTGTGAGCACATTTATGAAATCACATTGTAAGCACAGTTTATAAAATCCTTAAAATGAAGAATGTGCCAATTTGGTCCCAGTCGTTATCTAATTAGTCAAAAACTGTAGAAGGCTGCACCAACAGTTCCTCTAAATTTCTTGGCAACGATCCGAGCTATGCAGTGCAGATGTTGACTATCTGCATGGTCTGAACACTGTGACTCATTTTAAAATTGTCAACGACTGTGCCAAACGCGGCATAGCGTTGATCACCGAATTCATGAAAGGGAATAAGTTAAGATTAAAAAGATTAAAAGCAGCTGCAGCTACTTATGTTAATTGCAGCTGAAGGCAGAAAAAGAAGTTACGCTAGTTGAAAAAGTTCTGTACAAGATCAAATCCTTGTAATACAGAAATGTCAATGAAATATTAAAGAAAAACCTGTGATTTGAAAGCAATACCTACCTTTAATTTGCAAGATAACCTGTAATTTGAAAGAAAACCCTGTAATTTGGAAGGGAAACCTTTAATTTTAACAAAACAGATTATTTTAACAAAATAAATGTAATCATACATTAACTAAAATTTTCTTGACTAGAAAAATCATAAATTGTATCTACCATTCTCATGTTTTCGTCCCTGAGAGGTAGGCAACATTTTTCAAAATTTCCGATTTTGACTGCTCCAAAAATTTTTTTTGACTAAATGGAGCATTCCCGACAACTTTTGTTCAATGCAAAATGTCTCTAAAGTGGATACTTACCGCGTAAGTCGTTGAGTACCGTCAGGTCCAAAGGGCGTCTACAAGTGCGTTGCGGGACCCCTTCCGGTGGTCCGAAAAATCCAACAAAAATTCCAGTTATCTTATTTTCATAACTGAACCAATTAAGATTTCAGCGCATCAACATTGGGACCTTCGTGAAAGGACAAAAAAGAAAAAAAGAAAAAAAACCTCTACTGATCCGTCAAATTAAAGGTTTATGAAGGCAAGTTGGCAGATATAGGATGCAGGACTAATACTTCTGTGTGTAGAAGGTACCTACATAATTTTTTTTTGGTTTATTATTTTTCATCAAACGAGCGTACGGAAGTGTCCGAGGAAGCAGAATTGGCCCTCTCAATATCTGCAACCATCATTTCTTGTCCAGCTCCAGCTTTCCTGTGGTGTAACTGTTCATTTAGTCAACTTGACACAAGCTGAACTTTTTCTTAAAAAATATCACTATAGCACTGCCGTGAAATACAAGGGGTTATGCCTTGCTCTCGCTTGTATTTTATGCGAAACGCCCGGTGCAGCTTCGTCAGGTTGGGAGACGTTTCGATGTTTGGCTTCATTCTTCGTCAGCTTTGTGCAGCACAATCCCTCTAACACTTTTTGTTCTCTAAATGCTCTGGCTTGGCACTTATGCCCCTAAACACACAAAAAACGCACTTGCAAAATAACCGCTCTTACGCCCCTATGTTTTGGCACCATTCAATTATGCAACTTTCACGAACAACTATAAGTGAAACTAACTGCCCTAACTTCTCAAATATCCTACATCCAGCTACAGCCATGATTTTCAGCTCATGGAGTACCTACGCATTTACAACCAAATACTCAGGTACGTACTCTATTGGTTTTGCCGTTTCTTCGTTTAGTAGGTGCTTAGCTGATTGTATTTTTCATGTTTCAGAATAGGTACCATCTTCTACCGTGGTAGCTAGCATAACCTGGCCTGTCACCCAAAAATATATACAGCAATCAAGTTTTTAACTGTTGTTACATTTTATGACTCGAATTCTTTACCTTGGAAGTCTCGTCGTAACTCCGAATAAATTTTTGCAACACACGCGGCTTTTTGGTTTACAAATTGGATTTTGGTATTTCACATTCGGTCCACCAAAATTTGGTAAATTCACCCTTTGATGTTTTACCTCTGAGGGTCTGTCCCCCTGATCCTTTGTGTAGGTGGCCAAAGCCACTGACTACTACTTTTGTTAATTAACAATTGCGATTAATCGCAACCTCTTCATCACGTGATAAATCGAATTTACTCGAACACCACGTACCAATCATTATAACATGTATTTATATATGTGGGTTTAAGGTCCGATTAGAATAACTCACTTCTCCATCTATTATTTCTTTCAGCGTCCCATCCGTTCCAACTGTATATACCATATCTCCAGCTGTTTTTGCGCCGACGTCATAATTGGCACAGCCTTTCGTAAAAATATCTTCGATTCGCTTTTGAGTTTGAATGTTCCACTTGTATAGAGACCCTTCCTGGCCACAGGTATAGAGAAAACAATCTTCTTTGACAAACTGAAGGGCGCGTACCTGAGCAAAATTGTTTTGAATGAGCTGGCAAAATTAGTTGAACCAAATTGTTGATAATAGTAGGTAAAAAAAAAAAAAGGTTGAGTAAAGGCGATAATATTATCAGAAGTCGGCTTTATGTGCGACTGCTCTACCAGCGTCGTGGACATGTCCCCAATAGGGATGGCTAATACGGTTATTTCTTGGTAATAGGTTATCGAGTAACAGTGACCGTCTGGTAATAGGTTGTGGTATTAGGTTATTTTGGTAATCGGTTTCCGGCGATTCGGGAACCTTTCCAGTGCCCAACGCGGACTGTGTTTGCACTGGATGTTCAGGCTCACAACCGATCTTGATTCATTTTCTATTCTCATCAATAGCTCCTATGACAACTTTATGTTGTTATAATTGCTACATACTGATGCATGTTTCTTGACACTCTGATTTAAATAAGTGTAACAGTGAAAACATAGGTACCTTTTAAAAAAATAAGCTGGAAAAATACAGCTGAAATCGTACCGAAGAAATTAGGTACCTTCTTATTGAAACAGACACACAAATTAATGTACCCAATATGACAGTAATCTCGGAATAATTGAATTCTCTGTTTTAATTTTAGAGTGGCTAGTCTTTCAATGAATATTATGTGCCTAACTCTGTTTGATAATTGGATTCTTAGTGTGGGAAAAGGGATCTTAAATTTAAAATGAACAATTAAGTGGGTATGCGTGTATAATCATACAAGTAGTTAATCTTGTGTGGACCTAGGTAACATAATACGTTATAGGTAACATAATATATATAGCTATATATAGCTAACTAATAGCTATATATAGGCATCACAGTCTTAACAATCGCTATAATCCAATGAAACTATATATTAGGCAATTCATAATAATAATATTTCATGGTAGGTAGGTATAAAATTGTAATTGGTATCACAATACAGAAACAAAGTAGGAATCAATGCAAGAAAAGTACGGAAGAAGACTAATCCCAAGAGAGTTTGGTAGGTAACTTCGAACCTATTACCTACCTGGTATTAGGTCCCAGCCAACCTATTGCCAGGTACCTAGTTAGTGGTTATCACGGATTCCCATAGTGCGGGAATCTCTAGGGACCAGAACAGGTAGGTATTCGTTGTTCGGACTGCAAGGTCCTATTTTATGCAGGTAAATAAACGTATTAATTCATTCATTCAAAACAGTTATTCCAGTAATAGGGTTTTTCTGGTAATAGGTTATCTGGTATTAGGTAACTGGACCGTATTAGGTTATTTGATGCGGTTACCTTAAATGTTCCCCACCCCTAGTCCCCAAATCAGAGAGTGTTGCAATTGTTTCAGTCACAATGCAGCCAATCATCAGTTCAAAGATAATATATTATATCATGGCAGAATAGTTGGTGTTGATATTGAACTTGCTGTTTCTACTCGTATCTGTAGGTACCCGTGTCTATAGTTAATAGGTAACTGCTACTGGAGTTGTGAAAGACTTGAATTCTTTGATTTGGTGAAACTTGACTCTTGAGTCTTTACAGGGTTTAAACTTGTCCCTCGTCATTGATTAGTAACTGGGGTTTAAGTGAATAATGTTTGTTTTTTATAAAATATCTAGATGAAGCAACTGCCTAGGTATCCAAGGTGTTTTAGAACAATTAAATTATCCAATTATTTCCAAGACGGGTCTGAGTTTTGACGCCTTGACGATGTCACCCAACCTTTACCTCTCTAAATCTACTCACCCGGCTTGTAAATGGTATTTAATGACAAAATTGGATTATTAAGTTTCATTTGTCAATCCCGCTGTCTCTAATAGCGAAATGGGTCTTTTTTTTTAGATGGAATCACTCTCAATTAATTTTCTTGGACGCTTTCAAATAAGTTATGATAGTAGGTATTCCACTGATGGGTGATCAAAAAAACACCCACCTGTGGAAATTGGATTAAGAACTCGGTGCATGCACTATGGTCTCCAAAAAAAGCAAGTTTGATTTCTTCTGCTGTAGTTAAATAGTGATGCATGCAATTACTGATCATTCCAAAAATACTTCCGAGTACCTACATTCGGGTTATGTAACTTACTGGGCCAATATGACCAGTGAGAATAGCCAAGTTTTGAAACGTTACAGAAGAGTAAAGCTCGACAGCAACTCCATTCACAGCAGCAAATATGTGTCCGCCTTTAGAAAACTCCACAAGAGTGCATCCTTTGATATCAACATGCCTTATTGGTTTCATGTCGTCAATCAATATCATTAAGAGTTTGAGTTTATCAGTAAAACCCAACAGGCAATAGAATCCTGCAAGGAAAATATCATTGAAATTACCACCTTTTTAGAGAATATAGAGAATATCAACTGGGATTGGGGTTGGGTTGTCCGAGCGTCTGATCGGTTTATACCTTTTTGAGAAGAAACAACCTTTCCGGTTAACAACTCAATCGAGCTTGAACGAAAGTCTTAAAAAAACTATACATTTTTCGACGACGGTTTATTACGAGTATTTGCTTTACAGATTGCCCTTCTGTCAACATCGCTGCTCTGTATACAAAATCATGTGAGTCCTACAACTCCCAGTGGGTCTGGGAGGCCTAGTTGTATTGCTTCGTCAGATATTTGATGAACAGTCTCCTTCCTCATGACAATTTCCTCCCTAAAAACTCATTTCCTCGATAGACAACTTGACCTCGCGGTGAAGCCATTGAAAAATTCACATGGGAATAAAGTATGAAATATTATATTGGTAAACCTGAGGGATGAAATGCTGCGCTGTATATTTCGTCCGGGAAGTCCTTAATCAAGACGACGGACTTTTCCTTGTAATCCCAAATTCGACAAGTTCTATCTTGAAGCCCCACTGTCAGGAACAGAGGTTTCCAGAGACATGTTGAAATGGCTCCTATTTGCCCTTGATGAAATCCGTTAAAAAGAACACAGAACTTCTTCAGTGGCTCCTGAAAATAGATTTGTAATTTGAAATGCTTACTGATCAAATCATTCTCCCAACACAGTGCTGCTGGAACCAACAATCAATTTACGTAAAACATTTTATGGGAAATTACCTATTCACTAACGGCAAATAGAGTAAGTCCTTTAATGGTAATTTCGGAAATCGCACTAGTTAAGGAGCTCCAAAAGTTCCGATTCAAACTCCCCACCTCAGAACAGTGAATATTAGAACATGTGAGGAGACGGGGACTGAAGTTATTGCTCCTGACAAGGGCAAGGTGAGTGCTACTTATGGCACTATCTAGGCCTCTAAGCTGATTTATTTGGATGGGGCTACTGAAAACATGAGCTCAAGTTGACGATACTCATTCGACCTCTAGAACAGATTGGTGGCGCATGATTGGGTTTCTCAGCCTGCAAGACTTATTCAGGCAAGAAATGCACTCATTTTAAAACCTCACATAAATTTGACGAAAATCACGAGAATGTGTGACAACTTACTTTTTCTAAATTCTGTTCCTGAAAGAGATCACCCAAATACAAGTCTGTGCGTCCCGTTGTCACCATCATCTTTTTTTGGGCAGGGCTTATGGTAATGAAATTCACCTGGTCCATTCTGGTCAAATCCATGGTACCAAGAGCGGGCCCTCTAACGTCAATCACATTCTTCTTCACCCACCTGGATATTAACAAAACACGATTGAATTTACACCCTCGTTTTGGTTTATTGTCTTCGATAATGCACCATTGGAATCGAACAAAAATTTTATCCCCTCCTCAAAATTTGTTGGCTAACGTTTCAAGAAATGTAGATTCAGAAAATTGAATTTAAACAAAAAAAAAACTCTGTAAATCCTTGACAACGGTTTATTATCTTTTTTGTCCAGATCGAAATGATTGAATAATTATTATTATGAATTATCATTGATTATTATCAAGTTACGTAAATAATTATCAATTATTATCAATGAATTAATAACTGTCGTTAGGTAGGTAGTTATTAATCATTATTCTTGTACAAATTTTACAAATTAAACACTTCTTAATCTTCTTGAATCTCCGTATCTTTAAACGTAAACTGACCAATTTTGAGGGAGGTTTGAAAAATTTTTTCTTTGGTCGGTTACCATGGTTTATTATCGAAAATCCGTCCGTCCGGCGCGCCGTCAGCGGCACTTTGCCCAGTTAGCGTAATGCTAAAATTACAAAATTTGGTTTAATGTCCTAATTTGGCTTATTAATCTTAATTCAATGGAAAGGGGTTTAAAACAAATTTTGAAAAATTGATTTCTCGAAAACTTCAGATGAAACGGTAGGTATAGTTTTTAGTTCACATTTAAATTGAGTTTAATGTTGAGAATTTTTCAATACCATCCGGAGCTTTGTACGACCAAAGGTTCGTTCACAATGAGGGCTCAAATTTGAACAGATCAAAACTCGTCCACATGAGGGTGAATCATGTGGCAGCCCGTCGGGTTAATGTTCACACTGGCCCAGCTGATTCGAACATTAATTTTAAAAATTTTAAATACTACATTTATGATGACTGATCATTTATGAATAAATAATGTCACCAACTGAACTTGAATGAGCGGTAGTGAGTAGGCTCCAGTTATAAGTACCTACGTACTTACTTGTTGACTTCGCTTCTTTGAAAAACATTGATGGTTCCTGTAGTACAAGAGTATGCAAAACCTTCGGAAAAAGCAGTCAGAGCCCTCACTTCGTAAACTCCTGATTTTTCGAGATCAGTAACTTGATTAGAAGCCAAGCTCACTTGATTTGGCCTTCCGTCAGCTCTGAAATAGATTTATATAGAATAAATCAATACGATCACTTCCACAAATTTCGGTGGTTGAATAATAGAAGCCATGTTTCAGTTGTTCGACTTACTCTTTCAATTTCACTTTTAAATAAATTTCAGCAAGGTCATATGCTCTGTAGACACCTCGGAGATCTGCAGACTCTATAACAACAATACGTCCGTCTTTCGTTCCCGCCAAAACTAGATCTTTAGTTATCCAACAAACACCGGTAATGGGTAAATTCTCAGCTCTTTGGAATCCGTATTGCCGCCACACGTTGTCACAACAGCTCATCAATCTGAAGAGTGATGTTCCGACAAGAGCGCAGATAGTTCTTTCTGTCGGGTGACATGATATCTGGAATGATTTGTCAAATGTAATTTCTTCTGATCTATACTCCACGATACACGTATATCTAAACTATATAATACATACCTGACAACCTTAAATAGTTCCTTACTATAGACTTGGTTCGTAGCTATAGTTACTATACAGGTTGTCATTTTCCACTTTTAAGATTTTTTTCGTGTTTTCGACCTTACTAGACTAAAATTGCCATAGGTCCCCTATTTTGTACTTGGGACGAGCGTCAAATTTTCTGCCTCTTTAATGCATAACAAAGGTTTTTTAGATGGAACTGAGATGTGAAAATAGAGACTGAAAAGTGTATTTTGTACAAATCCCAAAATCACCTGTTTTTCAAACGCTTGGTAATCTTAGTAGTTCTTATAGCAGAATTGTAAAGGCATGCTTAAAAAAAATGTGCCAAAAGGTCACCATTCTAACGGAATCATAAAAAAATTTGTTGTTGGATTAAGAGAGGAAATGAGGTTTGAATGAAAAAAAAAACGTGTTTTTTGGGCTAAATCTTGGGTTTTTCATGAAAATGTACCCTTCATCAACTAGTGAGCTTTGGGGCATCTTTGTGGTAATTTTACACGCTGAGTCGAATGGTGACACTCCCAGATCTTCCAAACTCGTACCTATTTGCTCGTTATTTTCATTACAGCGCAGGAGTGCTGACAGTAAAAATGATAATAGGTATGCAAGTTTTGACATAATGGGTGTACCCATTATGAACCATTAGAATCGACCAAGAACATAATATGTTCTTGGTCGAAAAAAAAAACATATAATATATTATATTATAATATATTATATGTTTTTTTGTTGTTGTTGTTACTTAATTGATTTCATTTCAGACTCACAAATACAGGGTGTCCCACGAGACAATCAACCCCCCTCCACACTCACCTCTTAAGATCGCCAAAATGTGAGTAGAAAGAAATGTTTTTTTTTTTTTTAATCTTCCTATTTATCATATTTTTGCTCTCTATTTAATTTCGCGTTCTATTCATTTTCTTTCAACTTCGTCATAGCCGGTCTCCAGCCCGGTTGAGAAGGAAGGAGGGAAAGAGGATGGAAAATTACGAAATTTCATGTGCAAACACGCCTAAAAAGACGATTTTTTCACGCAAAATAACCGAATTTCGGCCATTATTTCGATAAAACCGAATCAAATCAAGATAGCACCATGTAAATCAGCGTTAAACGGAATTTTAAATTCATGTACCTACCATAAGTAGTCGATTGTGCAATTGCGCAGAGTGCAAAAATATGATATTCAAGGTCCTTGCCCAAAAATAGGGAGATTTAAAAAAATTCTTTTTTTTACTCACATTTTGGCGATTTCAAGGGTCAAAGGGGTGGGGGGGGGGGGTGATTGTCTTGTGGGACACCCTTCATATTGTACCTACATAGAACTGTGATCTAGACAGATGGCTGATCGGTACAGAACATAATAAATCATTGACCAAGAATTTGCAGCGTTTTGGATCGCCTATTGGATCGTCGTCTGAGTCGTAAATACCGGAATTTCATAGTTGTACCATAGGTATTCATTCCATAGTTCCTAAGTATTAGTATGTCTCAGACCCTCCCAGACATACATGAGTATACATTTGTTTGAAGTGGGACCAGTAATGAATCATATCCAGAATAATTGCGATTTATGATTGCGGAATAATGTGGAAACTTTTCCAAACCAATTGTGACACTTTTATTTTACCCGTCGAGCTGGATAGGGAAAGTGAAAACTTATTGTTTGTTTATATTTAGGAAATTTTCTTTCGGTTCTTCCACTTTAAAGAATTGAAAAGGTTGATTAAACCTTTGAACTGCTATAATAATTATAGCTAATTATTTCAATTATTGAAGCTATTAGGAGACGGGTTTGTGTTCCATCTCCATCCTCTGCAAAACCACAGTGAATTTACGTGAAGTATTACGAGTATTGTAAATGAATAATTGGATCGAAGCACAGAGGAATTAAAAGTTTACTATTACATTCAGCTGGGATTATATTGAACCGCTCAGTTATACGAGAGATAAAGTAAATATTGATGGCATCTCTAGGAAATCCGGAATGTTGTGTCCTGTCCTGAAGTGTTATAATGAACGTATTAAAATGTTATTGTGCTGATTAAATGAAGACGAAGGATATAACTTTCACGTACCTGTACATACCTGTGATATCGACGTTGGATTATGCTGGTAGATCGCTTTTACTGTACTCTCCACTTTCCCTTTTTCCCAGTTGTAGTATAAAAGAAGCCAATCTGGAGCACCCAGGACGCCGATAAGGTATTTGCTGTCGTGTGTAAACTGTAATGCAGTGAATGCCCTTCCAGAGCATCCTTGAATCGGGTTACCCAGCAGCTTTAGTCGAGCTTTGGTGCGAATTTCATATACGGATATGGTTGGATGGTTGGCTTCCTCTGACACCGCTATCAGCTCTCTTCATGACACATGGAAAGATTAGAAACACGTAGGTAATTGAATTCACCAGTTCTAGCACTTCTCATCAAAAGCTATACATTTGTTGATTAGTTGACTTGATGAAGGCAACCACATACGCAGACTCATTTCTGAGGTTGTTTGGTCATAGAATGTCAGGAACATTTCTAAAGCTATTTATTGCATGGCAGAGGTTGGTTGGTTATTGGAGGACGGCTTAATTGACGGAGGAGTAGATTTTCTGTACAGGCTGAACGAGCCGTGGAGGAGGTGAGGCAGGGACAGGCTCTAATTACGTCCCAAAACGATTACCAACTGTATATTAACTGTTCTGAGTATTTGAAACTCTCTCATAGATGAATGAGCAGAAAATGCTGATGGTATGATCGAATTGGAGGGTTGACGGAAAAGGAGAGACAATCTGCTGAGTCAGTGACGGCGTATACGCGTATTAAACTCGCTAGTCGAAGTTGTCTGTCGAAGTGACGAGCCAGGGTACGATCACGGCAGTACGGTGTTTTATGTCTCAAAATAATGATGATGAATGAGTAGTTGGGTAGATACTTATTTTTGTACACAACGAATGCTTGCTACATACTTACTTCATGCGTATTCAAAACTATACTTACCTGTCGGGTGATATTGTAACGATATTGACCACCTTCTGGGATAGAGGAAGCTTTATGTATTGCTGAGAGAAGTCCAACAGATTGTCTATGACCAACACTCGACCTTGAGGGGATGAATGATTCAAATGAGTGGATAATCAAATGAGTTGAATCACAAATAGTAGCTCAAGCAGTATCAATAATTGATTACGTAACGCACGCGTAATTATTGGGCATGTTACTAATTACTGACCAATAGGATGGATGATGATGTCCTCACTAATGAAATGTGCATTCCCTTGGATGTCATTGGACAGGCCACAAAACAGCTTGGGCTTCAATTTCGGAACTGTAAACCGAATTTTTCGGTCTGCCTCCATGATAGTCAATGTTTCTCATTTAATTATATAGTTTGGATTATTGTATCCGGCTAACACCCACGGAAAGCGCTGTTGAGCTGTTGCCTGTAGCAACTCTTAACGCGTGCGTAACTTGTTCGCTAGTAGATAACACTCAATATGCCCCCTCACTACCGGCTGGTTATTTGTGGAAGAACTAGAGAATCCAGTTTTCACTCTCATTTTTTAGCGAATTTTTGAAGAAAATGTAGCTATTTTTCTCGGTCCAAAATTTTTAAAACTCGAATTTCGGAAAACTTTTCATACCAAAATCCGTTTCGAACCATCCTGAATCCACTGCCAAAAGACACCGAAAATTATATGTATATATATATATATTTATATAATGTGGAGAAGGTTAGGTATATTATATATGTGTCATTCCAGACGATAACTCTCGATGGATTTGAGATAAAAAGTTCAAATTTGCACTAAAAATCCGTCTCAGCAATCGAAAGGCTAAGTTCGTAGATGAGTAGAATCGGGCCACTCTAACGGTGGGGAGGGGGTTGGGGAGTTTTAGGAGGGGAAAATTCCTCATAAACTCCCAAAATGAACACTCTGACAAGTGACACCTCATTTTAAAGGCTTGTTCATGCTAAACACGATGTTGAAATCAGAATTGCGATACCTCATTCGGTTCTCAAACTGGAGCACTTTGAAGATGAAGAAACGTGGTTGTTACTTGATATGATCTTCATGTTAAGTCTGCTATAATCTGATGACGGAATAAGATATCCCAATTCTGACTTGACCGTCGTGTTCATCGTTGAAATGTCCAAAAGCTGAGGGGCGTTTTTGGTGAGTTGGGGGGGGTTAC
Source organism: Stenodema calcarata (assembly GCA_963920205.1). NCBI lineage: Eukaryota > Metazoa > Arthropoda > Insecta > Hemiptera > Miridae > Stenodema > Stenodema calcarata. The sequence continues at coordinate 44,484,525 of OY986048.1, read as the reverse complement.
CCGTAAATTTCAAAAATGAAACGGTCTGTCAAGTGACACCTCATTTTAAAGGTTTTTACACGCTGAACACGATGGTGAAGTCCGAATTGTGATATATTATTTCGTTCTCAAAAATGAGTACTTTGAAGATGGAGAATTCTTCATGGTTAGTCTCTTCTAATCTGATAACGGAAGAGGATATCGCAAATTCTGACTTCACCGTCGTGTTTAGAGTTGAAATGTCCAAAAAGCTGAAATGCCCAAAAAGTGAAAGTCTGACAAGTGACCACTGATTTTAGAGGTTTTTACCCGCTGAATACGATAGTGAAGTCAGAATTGCTATAATATTGATATTATCTTATTCCGCTCTCAAACTGGAGCACTTTGAAGATGAAGAAACGTGGTTGATACTTGAGATGCTCTTCATGGACATCATGTTCTTTAATGGAGACCTTTGACATGAAACCAGCAGTTTCTTCAAAAATTCGCTCTTATAGCCATGCTGCATGACTGTGAATTTATTTTAAGATCGAGGATCTATGTCTCTCTGCCTACATCTGATTCCTTGTAAACATACTTGTTCCATGCGGTTTTTCTTCTTTTTCAATAATTTTTTTTTCTTCGAAATAAATTTTGGAAGATCGTACAAACCTCCTAATGAGCATGTATTATGTATATAAATTTGGCAATATGGGACTCAGAAATAGGTATCTCTGTTTACAGCATGCATAAAACAATACTTGAAATACTTACTATTTTGAAAAGCCACTGACATTTCACTAGAGCATGGTTCAACATATTCACCATGATTTATAAAATGAAACATAAATATAGAGTTCTTTTGGGATATTTTGTATATTTGATACCAACCTACTAAGTGCAAATTAAAACAAATTGAAACGTATGATCATAAATACTCGTTATGAGTTGAGATTAAATCGAATCAATATCACAAACATATTTGTTTTGAAGTATCGTTTCTGAGTTCCCATCTGAATATATATATAATATAGACCTATATACCTGTAGGCACACAAGGACACAACCGTACAGATTAATAACATCCATAGTTTGGAAAAACCTAATACGAGGAATCGTATATATACAATGTACATATACATCAAGTAATCGCCAAATGACAATATATCATGCATGGCTTGAATGAACTTTGAATTTCCACAGCTTTGAATTTCAGTTTGTCAACAGTCCAACTCCGAATGTGGTCATCAACGCATGCGCGTGTAACTCCAGACTGGATGAAATGAACAGGGATCATGTACCTTGAATTCTCGACATCGCCTGCGAAATTCAATGCGATCGGATCGATAGCTGCTTCTGAGCAAAAGCAAATGTAAATGAATTGGAACGCAAATTCTCCGGTTCTTTTCGACCATTCTTCATCAAATTTCAAGTGTTGAGGTATGCATTTTGGTGTTGGATGTAATTTAGATCGGAACGATTGTGGAATCTGAGTATGCGCAAACACGAAAACCTATGAATGGAAATTGATGTTTATGTTAACCATTGGTTCCGAACTCTCGTGTGTCTACATAACACTGCCCCACATTAAAAAAAAAAAGTTCAGATCCTTGAACCGGACCCGCATGTCTCTATGTATTTTTGGTCGCTGAATCCGAATCCGGGGTCAAAAAATGCCGGACACCCCCAAAAAAAGTTATAGCCGGAAAACACCCCCAGAATGGGGTGAATCCTCGGAAAACTTTAAAGTAGGCATTGTTATCTCAATGAATCCTGTTTTTAAGAGATAAAATTATAATAATGGTGAATTGTGGGGTTAACATTTCACTGGTACAATATAAACTCCCAAAGGGGTGTAAACTACCCCCCTGCGTTACCAAATCGATCGATTAAAAAACCAATGGTTAATTTTTTGTGAAAATCCATACTCGGGGGTTTTCGAGGTCGCTGATTACGAATTCGCGTTCAGATTTATGCAATTCGTAGGTGGCGCCACCGTACGGCGCATGCGCAGTGAGAAAAGTGTCGAAGAGTCGATGGATTCTCATGAAACGTTGTACTCGAGAGATATTTGTTACAAAAGTTTGAGATTTAACTATGTTTTCTGTAATATAACCGATATATACACATATCTATGTACCATACCCATGTACCCATACCCATGTACCACGTCATGGGGGTTTTTGAGGTCGCTGATTACGAATTCTAGTTCAGATTCATAAAACTCGTAGGCGCATGCGCTCTGAGAAAAGTGTCACAGGATGGATGGATTCTCATGAAACGTGGTACTCGAGAGATATTTGTTACACAAGTTTGAGATTTAACTATGTTTTCTGTAATATAACCGATATATACACATATCTATGTACCATACCCATGTACCCATGTACCACGTCATGGGGGTTTTTGAGGTCGCTGATTACGAATTCTAGTTTGATTCATAAAACTCGTAGGCGCATGCGCTCTGAGAAAAGTGTCACAGGATGGATGGATTCTCATGAAACGTGGTACTCGAGAGATATTTGTTACACAAGTTTGAGATTTAACTATGTTTTCTGTAATGTAACCGAAATATACACATATCTATATATAACAGATAACATAGTTAAATCATTTCCCACAGCGCATGTGCTTACAAATTTTATGAATCTGAACTCGAATTCGTAATCAGCGAATTCGTAATTTAAACGTCACTTCTTATTAATGTTACTTTTATAAATACACTGATGAACTTGAAGTGGATTAGGACTGAGGGAATAAATTAATTGGAAAAAAAAAGAAACACATGCGTTTTTTTTAAATTAATTTGTTCTCTGAGTGCTATAAAATGACGAGTAATAATATGGAATCTATTACACATGTGTTTCTTTTTTTTTTTTTTTTTCAAAACACTCAGGCGATTGAATTGGAGCTTCTTGTACTATTAATATTTTGTGAAATATCTATAAACATTTTGAAAATCAGTAAGATTAGTTCATGTATAATTTGTTGATTTTGTTCCGTGTTTTTAATTATCGTACACCTACGTCAATATTGCTAGTAAACACTCAAGTAACAGTTTATCCAGTAGAAATTTGGATTCTGTCTCGAATAGCATTAAAAATGCTCTAAGCTAGTTCGTTGTGGCTGATAGAGAACTTCAGATGTCGAAAATGTCGCCTTCATAATTCGGGAAAACTCTCACATGGGTATACATAAAAAATCTTGATCGATGAAAAAATATTTATTCTTCTCACGTTACGTTTCTATTCACATGCTTAGAGGAGTATTTCTACTCACAAAATACATAAAAATAAACAGGCGCCATCACCATCCATGCTGCGCATGATCAGTCAAATAGGTAGTATATTAGGGTCTTATAACATTGCTATGTTGACAACATTGGGCGTGATAGCTTTTATCATAATGCATTCCATTTGTACCAACTCGTTTATATTTATACATTCTTTACAAATACATTCTTTTCCACTTTGTACTTTAACTTAAAGTTCTAGTCCAGCGTGGTAGTTCATTTTACTGGCGAAAAATGTAATTATATTATTAACATTTGTTACTTTAAGAAGGTGCTCAGCTTTTAATCCATCAATTGTGCAAAGATTAGTTGACTGTCTATTATTTTTGTTTACAGGTACTTCCTTTATTTGTAATTGCTCGTTCGCTTTGTTTATACTTGTTCCTTTGTTTGTAATATTTGTACTTTAGATAATGACTTAACGCATTTTGAAGTTTTGTAGTAAAGGCCTGTAGGTCAAAAATCCAACTATAACATGAAACGAGTTCTAACAATGCCATTTTTAGCATTGAATTTACCTCTCCTCCCCACCCATATAATATCCAATAGCCGCTACTGGTTCATTTAGTGATTCTACAACCAACGTAATAGCTCAAATATTGGTGTCTGTGTAGTTTCAATAGGACGTTGGATATTGTGTAGTTTCAATACATTCTCACTAGGGCCTCCCTCTCAAGTTCCAATCAATACAATTGTTTTTGTTTCTATAATTGGCATCTTTGAACCTATATAGCTCAAGTTTACAGAATCTCAAAATATAAGAACATTTACCAGTCAAAAGACTGCGTCTGGAGTTGGATACAATGTTGGACAACTGGTAACTGTACTACAGCAACCTTCCAAAAGAAAATGAGTTGGGACTCACCACGAAGAGATGGAGATGTTTTGTGCTGCTGCGAATTCTTGGATAACAGAGGAGAGAGGAACCACATTCTTGCTTGCTGCTGTAACTGCCAGGAACTGGACCTTTGTTGTGAAAGACTCGTGACATGTCAGAAAGTGCCAGCAGTCATCATTGGGAAAATCTTTTCAACGGTCGGTAACAGAATGCGAGTCCCGTGGAGAGGAGGAGCCGTCAAAATCACAACTGACACCGTCGCTCCCGTCATCATCATCCCTCTGTTCATGTTCGTCGCTTCACACGGACCGTGGATGTCAGTGATCACCTTCTCTTTCCTCCCGTTGTTCCTCCTTTACGCTCATTTCCTTTTCCTCAAACTCAGGCCTCAAAACTCGTTTTTCACGAGTTGGACCATCACTTCAACTCTACTACTCTTTTTAATGCTCTGGTCTGTATCGGACTTGTTGGAGATTTGGAATGACGAGTTTTTCGTGTTTTTACTCATCACTGCTGCCGTCCTCTTCTCGATGAACAAAGTGAAACAGAAGGAAGGGCTCAGTTTAGTAACCGAAAACCAGCTGTTGGATGGTGGAGAGAAGTGCGCAGAGTGCAACATACTTCTACCGCCCCGCGCTTACCACTGCACTTCGTGCAATGCTTGCATTTTAAAGAGGGACCAACACTGTGCTTGGCTGAACTGCTGCATAGGTCAGCACAACCACTTGTGGTATATGATGTTCCTCGTCGCCAAATTGAGTCAGTTGGTTCTGTACTCCAATTTGATCCTAACAACAGCATGCCACCCGTTTAGAGTTATTGGGTCAATAATGCTGCCTGACGACTGCAGTGACGTTGACTTCGACTTGGTGTATGCCATATGTTTCGTATCATCAATATACTGCATCGAAAGGGCAGCGTTTGTCTTCTCAGTGTTATTTTTGGAATGTTGGCTCATCACTTTGGGGATCACAGGACACGAGTATCGCAATAGGAGTAAACGTTCGAACTGCTGCGGGCTCGTCATGTCAAGACCTTACAGCAAAGGGTTTCTACGTAATTGGATCCTGTTTTGGAAAGGTGCTGAACTGTCGTACCAGATGTACAAAATCTGAATTCAGTCGTAATTGTATAATTTGGAATGTTTCAATCCAAGATGCCAGCAGCTGAAACAGATTAAATAAATAGGATTGAAAATGGGCGCTGTATAACTAGCTACCTGATTGAAAATGTTTTGAAGAGACATTTTACTCAAACTCTTTGTCTACAAGTTTACAACATATTCAATTTGCCATTTACAATTTTAATTAAATTTCGTATCACCCTGAACTTGACAGGACGATCAGCAGAGGGAGTTCTCCAATTGTCCCCATACAGAATTAATTATTAATCTAACGCAGTATAGTGTTTGTTTAGAGTTTCTACGTAGGAATTTGGACTCAATTTATGTACATTTTATATAGACAAGATTTTAAGTCTTTAATCTCCGTATAAATCGAAGGTAGACTCTAAAGGGTTTCATATTTACTCCATTAACATTGTCTCACTATATCGTATTACCTTATGTCATTCTATTATCAAATTGGAAGCTGAATAGTTCAGTCTTATAAATTAATATAAGAAGACAACATTCCAATAAATATAGTATAATAAAATTGGATGGTAGAATTGTGGAAATCAAGATTCAAGTTCCTGTTCGGGTTAGCATAATACAATGGTTCGCACAAAAACTGTGTATGTAGCAAAAGTGTTTAGGAGGACCTTGTTCCACTGGCCGATATTGAATTAAAAATGCAAACAGTGACCACAACGGAACCCTATCAAAATGGTCATCCATCAAGACTGAGTATGAAGAGCATATCCTGGTGTTTGAGAGAGCCAATATCATTTCAATCAAGCAAATTTCCCTAGGCGTTTTTCACCATATTCGAATTTTTAAAATTATGTAACACACTAATATTTTTAAAGATAATTTATAGAATTTAATCGTACACTATTAACTTACAATCAGGCATGTTCACTGTGGCAGATAAAATCACTCTGGTAGACACAACCACCACCTGTACGACTCCAGCCATTGCTGTTTGACACGTCACCAGGGTCTCCAGGGAATAAGGAACCCCATGTATCATCATAGGCACCTGCGGACGTAAAGGTAAGAATTGTCTCTCAGTATTTGTCTCAAACACCTAGTTATGTGGTATTGCATAAATTTAGTATGGTTAAATATATCAAGTTGACCTTTATTACAGGTTGATGGATTTTGTACAGTTTAGTATCATAGATGAATGTAACTTTGTAGTTGATTGGCATAATGTTCTGGGACATATTCTGCAGTACAGTTCGGATTTTCATTCGTGGGCCCAAGCCGAAAACCTGTGATAAAAGCAAAATGCACATAGTTGATAAAGATTAAAATACATGTGAATAATATTAAAAATCTTTTTATTTGTGTTGGAGTCAGAGATAGCAGAAGAAAACCCCCCTAAAAATCTATGTACATATTCCTGTACATATTCCTAACCCATCGTGCGAAATACAGAAACAAACGTTGATATTCGTAGTAACTTGCTTATTAGCCAGATTTTGACATTTAAATCCGTTCAGCGGTCTTGTGCGGATAGATAGAGTAACAATTTTATTGATAAACAAATTTGTATATCCTTCTCACCTCTACAATTATTCGGAGGGCTTCATTTTGAACGACATTCGCATTATGGAGAGCCTCAATGTATGATTCACTCACTTGCACCTTCATATTTGTCCATGAATAGTTGAACCATGAGTGGATTTCTGAAACAAGTTAATTATTAATTATACAACTTCGTTGCTCTGACGATGAAATAAGTGCATAGGTACACTGAAAACTTTGATGTTAGATCCAAGTGGTATCATATTAAACACAGTATTTGGTGGAGTTTACATAATTTTATGTTGTTAAAGAATCGTGAAAAACTTGAGAAAAAAAATCAATAAAATGAGTTGCGAGTAGTTGTTTTTAAGACTATGATTTGCTAATACTCCTATCAGGCTATGCTGCAGGACTAGAACGTTTTTCAAAATTTCACCTGTAAGTCATTTTTGCCTTCAATATCCGGACATCTCCTAGGAAATCCAAAATTATAATTGGCCTAGCATAAGGGTATTCATCGATTCTGAAAATCGCATCCATTAAATAATACTACAATATGAAATCCTCATTTAACAGTTACAAATATCTCATGTTGGTCTCGGGGAGGAGGGAAAGGTACAAAACTCCAACCCACTGGTCAACTTCCATACTAATCCTTGCTGGGGGTTCCAAAATGAAGTTAACTGGGCCCATGAATTGCCCTTGTGCTCGAAAGGTATAACAGGCATTATGAAGATCATCCTATCGACATGGAAAACGTCTCTGACTTTCACGATTCGACTTGGTAGCAGACTCTCTGAGCTTGTCTATAGTGTCCTGTCCAGACACGTTTCGGGAGTAGGTAGCTCAGTTGTTTTTTTTTATCATCTGTTTCGATAATATACCACGTAAAGACTCACCTTTACACTTTTGTCGTTCCCTCAAAGATTGTTCCAAAAACAGTTTGCTTTTCTTTGGCACTAGAAACTTGATATCGTGCGGTTTCACGAAGTTTTTTTCTGCTGTCTTGTAGTCATTACTGAACTGAGCGGTCCTTTTCAGAAGTTTGATATCCAGAGTACCGCCTAGTGACAGTAACAAAGTATTGAAATCGTGTAGAGTAGAAATGAGATACAAACTACAGTTAAATATTTGGTGACAACTATCGCTAAACCTATTTATTATATAATTACACATCAGTAATTTTTAAATGTTTCTTTTAGAAATTACGAGCAAGCCCAATTACACAGTAACTGTGTTTTTAATTTGTATTTAGTTTGCTGTGAATGTTTTTATTGCTGTTATAAAGGCATGCACAGCAAATTAAATACAAATTTAATCCTCCAAATACCAGGTAGGGTCCCTTACATCCCCACGGTATTGATTTTCTTCAAGTAGAATTGTAAAACAAATTCTTTCCTTTTGGAACTCTAGAACATTTATCCTACCATCTGTATTGCTTGGATGAGATTATATATTTTTACAACATAACAATAAATTTATTACGATTGCATGAAAAAACACGGTATTTCCCGTAGTCCTTATCTAAAGGCAGAGTAAGAAAAACGCGTGACACATGAACAGAAACAATTTATTCAACGACATTGACATTCTGACGACCGAGGCTAGGACACAATATAAAGATGGAAGACACAACAGGTGGGGGTTGACCAACTCGATGATCTAAACTTGTCAGAGCCCCATAGAAGCTAATAGTGTGATTGAAACCAATACTCCCCCTCAAACACACAAACATATCATTGTCATAAAAGTACAAACTAAAGATAGACTAGATCTAACAAAAAACAAAAATAAGACACTATATCATTCACACAAAACACCATGTCTCACATCACTAAAACCGACGCATATTCATTAAATTCCTGAAGCCTTCAAATTTTGAAAAACTCAAACCCTTAGTAAAAATATCAGCCACTTGCTGACCAGTGGGCAAATAAACCACTTCAAACCTGCCCTCAATAAAATGATATTTCACATAATTATGTTTACTCCTGCGTGTTTCCCATGTTTGCGCCATTTTTATACAAGATTGATTGTCTTCGTACACCAGAATTGGTAAAACGAAATTTGATACTGTCTCCCTCAGAACTTGGCTAACAAACAAGCACTCAGTAATACAGCTTGCCAAAGCTACATACTCCGCCTCTGTAGAGTCTACGACAGAGCAACTACATTTTGCTTTTTCGAACTCCAACATATCATATTATGGCTCATTTTTATCAAAAAACCAGAAACACTTCGCCTATCCGTTGGGTCCGACGCGAAATCGGAATCCACATAAGCCGACATTAATAACAGAAGAATCTGATTTTCTATAAACAATACCAAAATGTTTCGTGCCTCTCAGATATCTTAGAACATTTTTTAAATTATTCCAGTGAACCCCATCCGTTTTGATATCTACCAAAAAACGAAATAGCGTAGCACAGATCAGGCCATAATACTGCCTACAAGCTCTCTATATGGAAATCTGTTATCACATTCATCAACCTTAGACAACACTAAACTTGGCTGAACAGGTAGCTTTTGTATTTTACAGTCCGCCATTCCGAAATGCTTCAAAATCTTGTCGATAAGTACTTTCTGACTAATTCGTATTTCACCATTAACTTTCTCAATCTCAAGCCCTAAAAAAACAATTTTACTTTCAGACTTAAAATCCTTCAAATCGAAAAAATGCTTCAACTGCAATTTTACTCTTTCAATTTTACTAGCAGATTTTGAAAATAATAAAATATCATCTACCCAGATAATAATAAAAATATCAGCATCAAAATACAAACAAGGATCAATCATAGACCTCTTAAACTTCAAATCACTAAACTTCCTATTCACATAGTCATTGAAACACTTGGGTGACTGGCGCAGACCATAAAGTGACTTGACCAACTTACATACATAGCCCGGAGGTACCTTTCCTAAACCATCCGGAGGGCTTCATGTACACGGGTTCATCAAGGGTACTACTGAGAAACGCGGACTTCACATCCAGTTGCGCGATTTCTAGATCATTCCCCACCGCCAAAGCGAGCAACATTCGTAACGTAATCATCCTGGCCACGGGACTGTACACTATCTCCTCATCCATAACCGGCAACTGAAATCCTCTAGTGACCAACCTGGCCTTCATGACAGAAGCACCATCAACAATTCTTCTAGTGAAAACCCATCTGGAGTCAATCACAGGCTCACCCGAAGGTTCTGGAACAAGTTCCCACGTCTTATTCTTACTGTGTGAATCCAATTCGGCCTTCACTGCAGACTTCCATCGCTCATCCAGCGAGATTGCTTCCTCATAGGTGCTCGGAGGAATATCCGACGACTCATCCTCCACCAGCAAGCACAGAGCCATTGAAGTCACATAAACGTCCCAGTGAGCAGGTTTCCTCTTCACACGTTCTCGACGTCTCAGTACAGGTACAGGAATTGTATGTTTGTTACCAGGAGTCGATGATACCAGAGAAGTGATTGGATTACTTGGACCTTTACCCGCTCCAGGAGTTTCCTCAATCGCATCACCTGAATCCACCATCTCATCCTCACTGACATCGACCGAAGAAAGACGAACCTCCTCATCGAAAACCACAGACCTGGCAGCGACAATTTTCCGGCGATTCGCGTCCCAAAGCCGATATCTAGGAACGCGGTAGCGTTCCGCCCCGTCAAGCAAAGAAGTTGAGAAAACGAACGGTGCCGAGTGTATGTTTACCGGACGTCACGAAACGCGTTTTCGAGGTATCCATATCTCGGCTCCTATTTGACCGATCAACTTGAAAATTAGTGTGGGTCTTCTTTGAGTGTATATTAGAAAGCCCTGAAAGTTTCAAATCGATAGGTCGAAAGGGAGCCGAGCTACATAACTTCAAAAACCCGGTTTTTCGGCCTTAGATTGTTCTTCTCCTTCTCCTTCTTCTCCTTGTTCAGACAGGCAAGGCTGGAGCCTCTCCACGTTAACCGATTGACTTGAAATTTTGCACAGAGCTTCATTTAACCTTGAGACAGAGCCTTATATAAGATTTAACCCATTATCTCAACCCAAAAAAGTTTTAGAAACAAAAAAACAAAAACTTTAGGCAAACTCTGTCCACTTTGACGAGTCTACAGCCTGGGTAAAAGGACCAATCGACTTGAATTTTTTTACATACCTTCTTTATAGCATGGCTAAGTGCCATTTGAGCGAAGTAACCCATTATCCCAACCCAAAAAAAAATTAGGGACAAAAAACTAAAATTTAGAGTAATTTAGGCTAATTTTGGGCATATCTCCGCTCCTCGTTGACCGATCAACTTGAAATTTGGTATGGATCTTTTTGGTGTGGATAATAGAAAGCCCTGAAAGTTTCAAGTCGCTAGGTCTAAAGGGAGCCGAGTTATATAACTTCAAAAACCAATTACCGTGTTTTTCTACTTTTTTCAGTCGGTCAAGGCTACAGCCTCTCCACCTTCGCCGATTGACTTGAAATTTTGCACGGAGCTTCGTTTCAAGTGTAGCAAGTGCCTTTTGAAAGATTCAAGTCGATATCTTTAAATGAAGCCGAGTTGTATAACTTCAAAAACCCGGTTTTTCACCCTTACCTGTTCTTCTTCTCCTTAATCAGTTAGGCCTTTCCGCCTTCACGGATTGACTTGACATTTTGCACAGAGCTTCGTTTCAACATCAGACAGTGCCTTTTGAAAGGTTTAACGCATTATCTCAACCCAAAAAACTTTTAGAAACAAAAAACTGAAATTTAGGCTAATTTTGGCAAGATCGACGAGTCTACTGCCTGGGTAACCGGATCAATCGACTTGAAATTTTGCATAGACCTTCTTTATAACATGACCCACTTCAACAACAAAAAGATGTGATATCCCCCCAAAAAACACTCCGTGTAAAAATCACCCCGCCTCGCAAATATCATTCTTCAGAGGCCGGAAAAAGTTATGATATCCACTTTCCCCGCCCGCCCTTTTCCTCATTAAGGAGCTAAGTATAATGAAAAGCTTAACCACTTCACAAGCACCGTACCCCTTTCGAAATCTCCCCTTGGCGCTATTGCGAGACGTTTTTATTACTTCCACAAGCAACTAATACTTGTATAAAAAGTTTGTATTTGTAGTATTTTTATTACTTTCACTACCTACTAACCTGATCCTCCTTCCCCTAATCAACTAATACTAATCACCATCAAGTATTAGTTGCTTGTGGAAGTAATAAAAACGTCTCGCAATAGCGCCAAGGGGAGATTTCGAAAGGGGTACGGTGCTTGTGAAGTGGTTAAGCTTTTCATTATACTTAGCTCCTTAATGAGGAAAAGGGCGGGCGGGGAAAGTGGATATCATAACTTTTTCCGGCCTCTGAAGAATGATATTTGCGAGGCGGGGCGATTTTTACACGGAGTGTTTTTTGGGGGGATCCATTATTACAATAGCCCACGAGGACCATTCGCACAGATCGCTCGGCTAGCTTGCCCCGTCTGTCTTCCACAGGTATATGAGCATATGCGGTACACCCAAACACACGAATTTTTTCCAAATCGTGTTTGAAACCACACCAAATCTCTGCAGGTGTAACATTGGGCTGCACAATAGCACGAGAAGTTGAACGGTTTAGAATATAGACGAATGCGAGAACTGCCTCACCCCACATCTCCTTTGACATACCCGAATCAAACAACAAACAACGGGCCATCTCCATCACCGTCCTGTTATATCTCTCAGCTTTTCCATTATTTTCTGGATTTCTCGGAATGGTATACATTGTTGCAATCCCCTTCTCTTCACAAAAGTTTCGGAAAGATTTAGAGTTATATTCCCCTCCATTGTCACATCGGAGGTTGCTTACACACTTTCCAAACTTATTCTCAACTAGACTGACATACTTCCGAAAGTAGAACTCTACTTCACTTTTTTCTTTCAACAGGTACACCATTCCAAAATTGCTGAAGTGATCCAAAAATGACACATAATATTTCTTTCCATCATGGGTTGGGGGTGATATCTTGCCACATACATCAGAGGATACGATCTCTAATACAGCCTTTGCCTTACGATCAGCGGAAATATCTTTCATAAAACTAGCCCTGGTTTGCTTGGCCTTCATGCACGTATCACATATTATGCCTTCGATTGGGTACTTACTCGAATGACCCATCCTTCGATGCATCAACAAAGCTCCACTATTCGCAGCACTTGCCACCGCCGAAGATCTCAGCTTCAGAGAAACATAATAGGTACAGATTTCCGCGCTTTACACCGACCAAAACCGTACGATCACCATTCATAATTTTCGCCTGTCCATCACCAAAAACTACGTGTAAACCATTTTCCACCATCTGCTTAACCGATAGCAAATTAAACGAGAGTTTATCACATGCGTAAACGTTTTTGAGAGAAATCGACTTCGTCGTTTTACCGATAATACATTCTCCGAGTTTGGCAACACCAATTCAAATATTTGCTTCGCTCGAATTTCTCAGGAATAGCCCAAACTCCGCTTTTAATCAAATGATGAGTAGCGCCACTATCAATAACGAAGTGATATCATGCTCAGATGTCGCAAAACACAAGTCTGAATTCGATTGTTGTTGTTTACATTCGTTATCCGCACTATCACAAGTAAAGAAGGCAATATCATCCTCTTCCACTTCGCTGTTATTTGCGGCATTGGCGCACATCTGCGCCTTCACAGCGGCTTTAACTTTTTATCGATATGTATCCGATATTTGTTATATCGATATATTCAAGGTCGATATATCGATATGCGATATATATCGCAACGATCAGATATCGATACCTTAGCATACGATACCCATCTCTAATTGGCGGATCGATGAGAGGGACACTCCGAGCGACGATGCCCCCTCCCTCGACACCTGTAACACTTCCCGCTGAATTCGAATGAATTGTGACCGCGGTTAGCACCAGTCCGGCTTTGCGAAGATGAGGCTCTATCTTACCCTCCTCCAGGATTGCGATTATAGTCAACCCCCCCCGACTTGAATCTCGTCCAACATGTCCGCCACGCAGTGTTGCCAGATCCCCCGCCTTCCCGCGTTTCTTCCCCCTTTTCGACATCCTATCCGCCTTCCGCTTTTTAAAAGGCGGATCGCGATTTTTCCCGCTTTTTAGCGATTTTCCGTCAAAATATACACAAATCGCCTTCAAATACGCCAAAAACTATAAAAATGAGGTTATTTTCCATCAGTTGGCAATGCGCGGAACGTAGGAAGGCTGTGACTTTTTCTGCTAGTGGCTGTGCGGCAGGCAAGTCAGCCAACCTTCTGAAAAAGTCCCCAACACGTTCCACTTGGAATTTGTTTTCTCTTCTGTGCTTTGGTAGGGCAGACATTGATAAAAAAAACACATTTTGACACACCGCTATGCACATTTTAACAGTTTTAATAGGTTTTCAGAAAGTTTTTTCAAAAATACGCCTTTTATTTCGAAATCCCGCCTTTTGGAGCTCGCGGCACCGCCTTCTGGTAGTTCGGGTCTGGCAACACTGCCGCCACGATATTTTCCATTACCTCGGTTGCCGTCGAATGTACGAAAACCTCTACCCCGACCGATAATAAATGCATTTTCGGGCACCACTGGATCATTTTTTTCTTCCTTTCTTCTCCCGATACCCACGCTTTCTGACAACAACTTATTTCTCACAAAATCCTTCGTAACTTTGTCGGGGTTTGCCAAAAGTAAAACATCGATAGAGGTTACAATCGAATCATATTCGTCCGGCATCGACGATAAAAGTTGAGATAGGTATGTACTCACTATCTTCCATTTTTCCGCCAGAATTTGTAATTCCAAGTACGATTTTATCAAATTCAACAAGGAAGTCGTTCAGATTTGTGCGACCGTTGTAAACCAGATTTCTAAGTTGCTTCTGCAACTGAACACGGGAGTTCATTCCCTTGTGGACGTACGTACTTTTCAGAGTTTCGACCATTTCTTTTGCCGTGCCTTTTCCCTTGATCAGATCAAGAACATTATCCGAAGTGCATTGGACAATCAGATCCTTAGCTTTTGCATCCTCTTTTATCCACTCTTTCCGACCTGTGTCTTCTGTTTGAGCCGGCATATCTGTGGTAAGTACGGTCAGGCATGAGTTCCGATCTAAAAGCCTTTCCACGCGAAAAATCCAATTTTCGTATCCAGTTCCATCAAAGAGCCGTATGTTGACCGGTTGGGATATTGTTGCCATCTCCGATTATTCTATTTCAGACGAGAAACGAAACCAATGCTCGGACCACGTTTCACCACGCGAAACTAGAAAACGGACACACGATTTTACTCCCGACACAAAACTGACTTTCCCGGCACTTTAGGAACCTGAAAATTGTCACAAATTATTTCCGATACTGCCTGGGCCCATAACCTAAAGGCAGAGTAAGAAAAACGCGTGACACATGAACAGAAACAATTTATTCAACGACATTGACATTCTGACGACCGAGGCTAGGACACAATATAAAGATGGAAGACACAAAAGGTGGGCCAACTCGATGATCTAAACTGGGCAGATCCCAATAGAAGCTAATAGTGATATTGAAACCAATAGATAGCTAAACATCTGGAATTCAACATAGGTAATGGTTACCAGGAAGCAATACCCGTGATATCCCCCTCCCCCCATCACGATAATTCCTGGTTACATTACTGACCTACCTTCAAGCTGGAAATGCAAGTAGGTAGAAATTCAGTTATTGTCAGAGGTTCCCCAAAACCTCTCGACCCCCACCCCCCTCCTGGAAATCACAGTCTGGATCCGCCCCTGTTTCTACGAATAACAAAATCTCGTAAGATCGTACAAAAGATCGTACTATTAACAAAATTGGTATTTATGGATACCCACTATTGTAATCTGTTCCTATTGTAATCTATTCATACGGTTAACTCATTGAACGTTCGGCTGAGGGAATATGCGTTCCAAATCGATAATCGGAAAATACATTAGGTACCTAACGATTGATTCGTGGGCTGTTGTTCATAATATACTAGAATGTTTACTAAGAACTAACTTGAAGCAATCGATATAAGAGCGTGTTCTTCTTGGCCATACTTCCCAAAGATGATCGAATGAATAGGTTCTTGCGTACTGAGTACGTAAACCAGTGTTGAATCGTTGTAAAGGTTGATGTTGCACCGCGAAAAGCAAACAGCTGTCAAATGAAGAGCCAAGTTGGGTAGGGGGATCCCAGTCATATACAGAGGGTTATCGGGTAGGTTTATTGTCCAATACTTTCGTCCCTGCAGAATTATGTGTCGTTAGAATGTTTTTAAAAATAAATTCACCTTCAATGCTCTATTCTACTGATATACGTAGGTTGAAAAATTCACCTTCAGATTGTAACAACTCATCGTCGAGTCCATGTTTGCTGTCATGATTTTATGGGAAATCATTAGTAGCGATACAGTGTGGGTCATGAGCTGCGTGATGAATTTCAAGTGATTAATTCTCAAAGCGTACAATGCACCACTTCGCATGGCGAGTATCACTGTGTATTCCACTAAGTATATTCCCATCGCATAGATGTTACAGCAGACATCTGGTAACTGTGTAAATGAAATTCTCTATTCAAATTCAAGTGTAATTTAATGAGTGGCTTATAAAATAGAGGAAATAAGTATGGTTTACAGTGAACAATTATTACAGCAGCAATAAAAATAATAATAACTATTATTATTTTAATAATAATAATGGTAGCTATTCCAAGTTATGGTGATTATGATCGTGGACAGGTTCAATATAGACATCTCGAATATTAGCGTGAACCATCCTGTTTTACAAATCGCACCAAAAGGAGCCAATTTGGGAAAATGCCTCAAATCTGGTTAAACTCACCCCAGCCGAGGACCCCAGTCTTCAGGTTCTATTGTGCAGGTACGAGATACCTGGCCTTATATTTGACTGCTAACCGTATCCATTACGGAGGCACCATTCACATACTAAGGCTGCGGTGTTCAAAATTGTGGACCAAGTTGATCAATTATGACTTTGATTCCTTTATTAATTCGACTTTTTTTCTACTCGAATTTTGATTTAGGTACATCAAGCACGAGCTTAGTACATCCGAAAGTGTTAACTGTTGTTTGCGGTGGCTGTTCAAACTCCCTTGTAATGTCAAAGTACTTCCGAACATTCATGTAATTCAATGTGTTCTTATCTTAGTTTTGTTTTTGACGCCACAACCCGGTGGTCTTGAAACACACTGAAAATCCTTTCAATTTATATAAAAAACTACACCGAGATTTAGTTTGGATAAAACTAGTCGAGATATGGTCGAGAAATTGTTGAATTGATTAGATGATTCAGTTGAAGTCACTTGCAAATTACGAATAAAATGAATCCACAAACATGTACTCATGGTAGTAGTTTGAGGGTAGTTCACGAATGTCCGCTCATAGGTCCCTACTTATAATGATTTGAAATTGGCATACACGATTTCATTGCACGTAATTTACTACGAACTTCCCAACGCTCCCTTTGGGGCACATAAATGATAACTTCGTGAAACCACGAACACTAAATAAATGTAGTTTGTTCAACCTGGAATTCATTGATGATCGTGAAGGTTTCTGGATCCATGATAAACAAACAAGCGCTCTCTGATGCCATCAAAACCACAGAAACGTCTCGTTCGGAACTAGCATACTTGTTCAGTGTCGT
Source organism: Stenodema calcarata (assembly GCA_963920205.1). Taxonomy (NCBI): domain Eukaryota; kingdom Metazoa; phylum Arthropoda; class Insecta; order Hemiptera; family Miridae; genus Stenodema; species Stenodema calcarata. Next base: position 44,467,155 of record OY986048.1, on the reverse strand, counting down.
GACACACGTGATCACCATCTGAAATCAAAGTACCAGGCAATTCTCAGTGACACATTCCATTCGTTGCTGAAGGTACAAATTTTCATGGGGGTGCGGCAGTTGCACTGATGTTTCCTTGGAAAAACAATTCGAACTGCCACTTGACCCGTCAAAGGGGTAGGTACCACACGGAGTCAGATTAGAGAAAAATATTTTTGTTAAGGTTACAACGGAATTATAAATTAATCATCAGCTATTATAAGTCGTAGTCAAGAAATATGTTGGTGAGACAATCTAAGAAAACCGGAAGAATAATAGTTTGGATGAAATTATTAGTTCAGTAATATTTAGAGTGAAGTGCAGTAATAATTATTATTAAAATTACAACATTGGAATCCACAATTGAGTACGTTATTAGGATGAAATTGGCTGAATATTTGTAGTATCCGAGGAGTATCTTGTCCCTTGTTATGTACATGAAAAGCTTACATACATACTCGTACTTATCATATACCTAGGCCACATATTTGGTACGCCGGCTATACACTTATCTTCAGATGGGATTTATCCACTTATCAACTCAAAATGTTGTAACGGCAAAATCATCACTGGCTGATGAATTGATGTAAAGACTTATATCGAAGTGTTGTCTATCATGCTAGCTGATCTAGATCGTGACGTTTATAGTTCATACCTATTTGGCGTTGATGATATTCTTCTGGCCCATTCAAACAAGATGATCATAATCTGTATAACTAAATTTAAAGACGATTTTCGTGTTCCTTGGGGATTTTCGAAAAATTTCAATGGGAGTCAGTGATGTGGATTCTGCTGAATCCGCAGCGTCTTCGAGTGGCGGCGTTATCGCATCTTCTCGAGCATTGACTGTGGTAACTTATATTTATTGCTTCTTGAAGTATTGCATATTTATCCAGGCGAGAAATCATCCTACTCTGTGTGTTTTCTCGTACGACCAAGTATAGTTTGAGGAGGCATAGGTATGAGTCGGGAGCACCCCGAAGCGCCGCCATTGCCGCTCTCATGCAAAAGTGGATTTACCAGAGTATACTTTAATTTGAAAAATATCTAGGTAGGTTATGAATGGTAGGTCGCCGTTAATGGTAGGTAGCTGTCTATCCCCCCAAAAAACACTCCGTGTAAAAATCACCCCGCCTCGCAAATATCATTCTTCAGAGGCCGGAAAAAGTTATGATATCCACTTTCCCCGCCCGCCCTTTTCCTCATTAAGGAGCTAAGTATAATGAAAAGCTTAACGGAGTGTTTTTTGGGGGGATATCACATCTTTTTGTTGTTGAAGTGGGTCATGTTATAAACAGTAGCGGTGCGTGGGCTCTGAAAATGGTGGGCCACCAAATTCGGAACACAAATTAAGAGCTTTTTCTACAAAATACCTGTAAATGTTTCCCAACAGGAGTCTTCTTATGAGAAATGGGTGTATTTTAATCAACCGCAGCTCTTAGCAAGTCAGAATGTGAGCTCTGTGTTCACAGCAGTTCTGACCAGTACCTACCCGGGATTACCAGAAGCTATAGCTTCATACGAGGAGGTGGCGGCGGGGCAATTGAAATCAGAAAAATTAGCAATCATTTCCTTCTCTATTGACAACATCGTCAAAGCATTAAGTCTCTCTTGGGTAATAGTTGATCGAATAAACGTTTTTATTCTTTTAAGCGTAGAAAAACAAAGCTCAGCTTTTGCAGAAGTCATTGGAATTGTAATCAATAATGTTAGTAGTTTCTCATTTTCAGAATAAGTATCAACTAAGTTATTGTTGTGCAAAAACAACAGAAATCCCTGTGAAATGAGTAAAATTGGTTCTCTGATAAATTGTCACCAATTCAGTTTTAAGTTTCCGAGATTCTAGGATAGCGTAAGCAGTGACCGTGTTTTCAAAATCTTCAGTTGGAAAACATTTTGAAAAATTCGGAAAACTTGCAGTATCAAGCAGTTTGGAAGCTGCCAAATGCCCCCTGAACGAATAGCTGCCTCTAGCTTGAGCTAGGTATGATAATATCACAAACCTCCACTGCAGTACTTATCTGTGAATGTTGACGTTGATCAATCCACAAGACCACAGACAGGACACAACGCACTTAATTACCACAAAAAAATCCAAATCTGTCACGGGAGCTCGAATTCAAATGGGAACATACAAAATTATAACCTAAGCAGCATGGAAGAAGTCTCCCTTCTTCCATGCCTAAGCAGAAAACTGAATACTCAACAGAAAGTTTTACTATCGAGATGACAAGATGAATTGAAACGATCGAATCGATTGTGAACACAAACGATTTTTTTATGGAAATGTGGCCCGGGCCGGAACGAGGCGTGGCTTACCGAATTTTTACTCTACTGAGCATGCGCAGGCAGGCCACTTCGTAAAGCGTCGTGTCCGTTTCCATGCCAATACCCGGTCCCAGGGCCTGAAGCGTAGGTTTCGATTTCGATTGCAAAACATCGATTACTGTCGATATATTCTGATAGAATGATCGAATATCGTTCTTCTTCTTCTTCTTCCCAGTTACTTGTCTTGGCCGCAGCCATGCTGGACATAGGTTGGGACAGAGAGAGAGAGAACTCTTTGACTTAGTGAAAATGCTAGGTGCAGTATACGGAACGATATTCGAATGCCAACTGGGTGGCATATTTTTTTTGTCGAGTTTTTTGTGTTTCTGGATGCCGGGGCAGTGGCCCAAGTGGCCTTATGGACGCAACGCCCCTGGTTATAAAGAAGGTCTATGCGAAATTTCAAGTCGATTGCTCCTTTTACCCAGGCTGTAGACTCGTCAAAGTTGCCAAAATTAGCCTAAATTTCAGGTTTTTTGTTTCTAAACGTTTTTTGGGTTGAGATAATGGGTTAAACCTTTCAAAAGGCACTGGCTGATGTTGAAACGAAGCTCTGTGCAAAATTTCAAGTCAATGCGTGAAGGTAGAAAGACCTAACTGATTAAGGAGAAGAAGAACAGGTAAGGGTGAAAACCCGGATTTTTGAAGTTATATAACTCGGCTCCCTTTAAAGATATCGAATTGAATCTTTCAAAAGGCACTTGCTACACTTGAAACGAAGCTCCGTGCAAAATTTCAAGTCAATCGGCGAAGGTGGAGAGGCTGTAGCCTTGACCGACCGAAAAAAGTAGAAAAACATGGTAATTGGTTTTTGAAGTTATATAACCCGGCTCCCTTCAGGCCTAGCGACTTGAAACTTTCAGGGCTTTCTCTTATCCACACCAAAAAGATCCAAACCAAATTTCAAGTTGATCGGTCAACTAGGAGCCGAAATATGGCCAAAATTAGCCTAAATTACCCTAAATTTTAGTTTTTTGTCCCTAATTTTTTTTTGGATGAGATAATGGGTTATTTCGTTCAAATGGCACTGAGACATGCTATAAAGAAGGTATGTAAAAAAATTCAAGTCGATTGGTCCTTTTACACCAAAATCTGTTTCAGACCACCCTGAATCCACTGCCGAAAGACACCAAACATATGTATATACACCTATATTTATATGGTGTGAGATATTTTATTTTGAGGTTCGGTCAATGAAAACAATTTTTGGTTCCGACGTTTCGGCCGTTTATTCAGCCATCTTCAGGGCTGTAACAACAGTATGGCAAATTTTACAAAGGCTTATGGGGATGTGGTTGAAAATGATTTACTATGGAAATATGGTAGAAGTTATGAATATGATAAAAGCATTACAAAGGTTTATGGGGATGTGATGGAAAATGATTTACTATGGAAATAATTTTGGAAGTTACTTACAATTCTGTCGTACGGAATCAGGACATGGAGGTGATGCCCGGTTCATGAACAGCGCACAACTGATTTTGTTGGGGGATTGTGGATGTGTAGGTATGTAGGTAGAATAGGTGGAGGTAACGGTAGCTGGTAGGTAACACGTGGTTAGGTGGGATTGACGTTAATTGGCTGGAAGGGTGCAGTCGTTAAATGGGGTGTGGTGGTTGGTTTAGAGTAGTGTATTATGTTGGAGTAGCATTTGCTGAGTAAATCCATAGTAAATCATTTTCCATCACATCCCCATAAACCTTTGTAATGCTTTTATCATATTCATAACTTCTACCATATTTCCATAGTAAATCATTTTCAACCGCATCCCCATAAGCCTTTGTAAAATTTGCCATACTGTTGTTACAGCCCTGAAGATGGCTGAATAAACGGCCGAAACGTCGGAACCAAAAATTGTTTTCATTGACCGAACCTCAAAATAAAATATCTCACACCATATAGATACTACGGTCGAAAACCGGACGAAAATCCACTACACCTATATTTATATAGGTATAAATATATGCTATCTATACTATATAATAAAATCGTGTCTGTCTGTTTGTTTGTCTCATCATCAATTGATATTCCCAATTTGGGAACGGCTGAACGTAGAAAGTTGCGGCTGGTACCATTTGACGCAGAATTTATCTGGGAAGGTTCATGAAAAATCCGCGTTGAAATCTGTCCATCCTTTGAAACGCTATGAATGAAATACTGCTAAAAAATGTGTTATAACCACTGCTATGAGGATAACATTTGAACGGAAATCCGATTGTAAGTAGTCTCTGGATTCAGCTCGACGAGTACTTTCAAGTGTACTTATGTTAGTGGGAGGGGGTGGGGTGCAGGATGTGAGAGGGGGGGAGGTCTACAGGCATTCAAAACTACTTGACCAGTTGGAGTGCAACTTTGGGAATTTGTTGTGTGAACATTGAGGAATGTTTCTAAACTGGTAGGGTGGGTCAAGAGTATGGGGGGGGGGGGTATTAAAGGTAGTTATGGTAGGGGGAGGGGGGGTGTTTCAGGGATTTCAAAACTACTTGACCGATCTGAATGAAACTTAGGGAATATGTTGAGTGAACATTGGGGAAGGTTTCTGACCAATTCAGGAGGGGGGGTACAGGTTGTGTACCCATACAACGATCTTATGAATTAATTACAAATAAAATGTACCGGTATAATTCTGGGGTTTTTAACACTTCGTCGCCAATAATTTTTCTATAAAAGAAGCACCTACTAACAAACATTCGAAATTACCTTCATTCCGTAGCACAAAATGTAGGTACCAACCTCAGAACAAAGAACTCGACATCACTAAAACCATAATATTATGATGTTCCAAACAGCTCCTATGTGTGAACATTGACCTGTATTTCAACCGTTTGATTCACGATCGTGTCGACAGGCTCAACCTTTGAGCCCTCATTGTGAACGAACGGCTGCTCGTACAAAGCTGTGGATGGTCTTAAAAAATTCTACGGAATAAACTCTATCTAAATATGAAATAAAAAACACACCGTTTGATGGGAATTTTTCGAGTTTTGAGATAATTTCGAATGTTTGTTGGTAGGTACTTCTTTTATAGAAAAATGATTGCCGACGTAGTATTAAAAACCACAGAATTATATCGGTACATTTTATTTGTAATTAATTCATCATGTCTATCATTCAGGTTCTGCACAAAGGAACCCAGGCCATTCCAACAGCCGGATATCGTATTAATTAATCATAATCAATAATAATTAATATTAATAATAAATACAAATTATTATTACCTAACAATAAATTATAATAATTTTCACTAGGTAGATAAAATTATAGTAGTTTCACTTGATAAAATTATTAATAATTAGTGATAATTCATAAAATAATTAATCTAACATTTAGGATATAGACCTTTAGACCTAGTGATCTAGACAGAAGGGTGATCTGTACAAAGAAAATAATGAACCGTTGTGTCAAGAATTTGCAGAGTTTTTTGTTCTGAGGCACGTTTCGTGCTACGGAAATGAAGGTAATTTCAAATGTTTGTTGGTAGGTACTTCTTTTATAGAAAAATTATTGCCGACGTAGTATTAAAAACCTATAAGTTTAGTATAAGTATAAGTTTTAGCAGTTAAAATGTGAATTCAAAGAGACATCGATTCTTTTATATTTTGGAAATTAAAGGTGAAGCACCCCAACCACAACTTTCATGAATTGTAATAAGACAACATTTTTCATGAGGATTGTGCGAAAGTGGTGACTGATATAAAGTTTAGTGGACACAGTGATTGCGCGTCGGAACCAACGGTCGGAACCGTCGGAACTAACCCAACGAGGTACCACGCTGCCTTGCCCACTCAGCTACTTCTATGATACTAGCTGTGTACCCGCGCTTCGCAACGGTAGAACAAACCAAACTGGTCAGAAACCTTCCCAATGTTCAAAAATTTCGATGTTTCACTCCAATTCGTCAAGTAGTTTTTGGATTGCCGGTAACCCCCCACCCCCTCCTAATTGGTCAGAAACCTTCCCCAATGTTCACTCAACATATTCCCTAAGTTTCATTCAGATCGGTCAAGTAGTTTTGAAATCCCTGAAACAACCCCCCCCCCCCCCCCAACTTACTCAGGACTCTCACTACCTGGTCAGAAACCTTCCCCAATGGGGGGTTAAACAATTTTTAAAAACGTAAGCCCAGTTTTTTTTTTCAAAAACCGGATTTTTGAGGTCAGTTTTAACCGGTAGGTAAAATCTGTGATGGAAAAAACCGGGGTTTCCCTAAAAGCGCCATTCCTAGTTAGGGATGGCAAAAAAAAAGAAAACATCGATGCATCGACAAGCCGGCATCGATGCTCCAAAAACATCGGACCCCAAAAACATCGATGGAAAAAAACATCGATGTTTTTTTTTTGTTTTTTTTTTCGATGTTTTTTTAACATCGATGTATCGATGGTTTACAATCAATTTTTTTTTCTATTCTTTTTTTTTTCATGCAAGACGGAAAGAAATGATAAGCTCTGAAAAAGAACAATACTTTTATTTTATTTGTTACCATTATAATTCAGTTTCAAGAAAAAAATCGTATACCTAACGTGAACGTAAGGGAAACGGAATCGAAGCCAGAAACGAGAAGGAGAAACGAAAGCGAAACCATGCGATGCCTTGACAATAAAAGTAGAAAAAGAAGATGTGATGGGAAGGGAATGTTATTATAAGGCTACAGCGTCAGGACAAGAAAAGAGAAGAGAAGAAAAAGGTTATAAGGTACGTCACGAGACTTCCGATACATCGGAGATATCCGTATCGATACTATTTGGAAGAAATATTGGAAGTATCGACACTTTTCAGCCAACACGCCTCGATATTTTCATTTAAAGGAAATAAAAAGGCAGAAATAATATTCCTAGGTATGTGAGAAAAACATTAGAATAAAACATTCAGCAGCCTATGGCAAAAAAATTGAAACATCGATGTATCCTATGATTTAAAGAAAGAAGGAAGAGAGGTTATTTGAATTGTTGATAAACCCCACTAAAGTGCGTTTATTAGTGTGAACTGTAAATCATCCGGATATTCGAATGTTTAGAAGGTGATTGTTGGTCGGTAATAATTTTTGGTTACAAGTTTGGTTGTAATGGGCGACCACGGGAAACTCCAGTAGTTTGAGTAGCCAGCCGGCAGAAGCGTTGGCGTCGGTATTTTGAGCAGTGTTGCCAGATCCCCCGCCTTCCCCCCTTTTCGACATCCAATCTTCTGTGCTTTGGTAGGGCAAACATGTAAATAGAAATAGGAAATAAGGAAAGGGGTCGGACTGACAATACGCATTTGATCACTTGAACAGAACTGACTTTATTAGGAAGAGCGCCTACTCACCTAGCGGCCCTAGCGGAGAGCCCATCAACTAACACGTCAACACGACGTCCTAAGTACATAATCTAACATCCCCCCTCAAGGCAAACATGATCAACAAAAACAAAAAAAATGATTGACTTGAACAGAGAGATCGTAGACAAACACATCACAAAATAGTAGAGTTATTACAGGTTAAACAATTACACAATAACTCCTTGGCCTCTCCGCAAGAAAACAGTATACAAATTCTAAATAATTTTCATTAAATTTCTCAAATGTTTGAATTTGACATGACATAAAGGCTTTGTAAGTACATCAGCTAAATTTTCCTCAGATTTAACAAAATCCATTTTCATCTCTTTCCTCGCAACAACATCTTTTATAAAATGAAATTTAATTTCAATATGCTTAGCCCTTTTACTATTTTGATAACTTTCCACCAACTTTATAGCACTTTGATTATCACATTTTAGCACAGGCATAACTATCTCACCGCACAACTCGTAGACAATTCCTTTGGCATGCAGTATATCAGAAGCAGCGCCAGCACAAGCAATGTACTCTGCCTCAGCAGTAGACAATGCAACGGATGTTTGTTTACGTGACGACCAAGAGATGACGTTACCGTGAAACATAAGGATTGATCCAGATACACTTTTCCTGTCAGTATGGTCTCCAGCCCAATCAGAGTCAGAGAAACCAACTAGAGTAGGAACTGAACCACACACATCGTACGTCAAAGATAGGTTGATAGTAGTTTTCAAATACCTCAAAATCCGCTTGGCACCCTTCCAGAGCTGTTCGGTTGGTCTATCCAGATATCGACTGAAGAATGAGGTGGCGTAGGCAATATCCGGTCTTGATATAGTCGAGATGAACATGAGTGAACCAATAATCTCCCGAAATGGCACTTGTACCTGCTTCGAAGCTTCATCAACCTGAAAGCCTGCCTCCATTGGGGTATCGACTGTTTTACACTCTGATATCTTGAATTTTGCCAACACTTTCTCTATGAAACGTTTTTGAGTAATTTTTAAAGTTTCTGCACAAATGTCGATCTCGGTACCTAAAAAGTCCCTCAATTCTCCCATATCCTTGGCACGAAAACGATTCTTCAAAAGTTTGACCATTGTATCACAATTTTTCCCTGTTATCAGGATATCATCGACCCATATCAGAACCCAAACATTCGATCCATGATATAAACAAAAATCATATTGAGAACGCTTCAGTCCTTGTTCTTGCATGAATGAGTCGAAACATTCATTCCATTTTCTTGGAGATTCACGCAAACCATAGAGAGCTTTATTTAATTTTAGAACAGTACCATCTTTGACATCTACACCTTTTGGAGGATTAATGTAAACATCGATATCAAGATTCCCGTTGAGAAACGCGGTAGGCACGTCCATTTGTCGGATGTTCCACTTCATCTGAAGAGCGTGTGCCAGCAGCATACGTATAGTAGAAAATCGAGCCACAGGTGCATAGACGTTGTAGCTCTCCTCTTCCTGGTAACCCTTAGCAACAAGTCGGGCCTTCTTGGTTCCGTCTTGTTTTGAACGAAACACCCATCTAGTGTCTATAGGTTTTTTGTGAGAAGGTATTACTGATTTTGATGACCAAGTACCATGCTGCTTGTGAGAACTCAGTTCGTTTTCAATAGCTTTCTTCCATTCAGGTCCACTATTCACAGCTTCCTCGTATGTTATTGGATCTCCTGCAGAAAAACAATATGCGGTATATAGTTCATAATCATTTAGCTTGATTGGAACCTTCCTATTCCGTTGAGGCCTTGATGATGTTGGTGGCTCGGTGGTCTCTTCATCCACAATCTCACCTATTCCCGTGTTCACATCACTGTTTACATCACTAACATTTTCATCACTAACACTTTCATACTCCACTTCTTCTGTTTTCGCTGATTTGTCATAATCAGCCTCCTTTTCCGTCAAAATATAAACAATATCCGACTCATCAAAACGTACATCTCTCGTTGTGATTATTTTGTCTGAATTCGGATCCCATACTCTATAACCATTCCTACCATAGCCAACGAATCGAGTTTCGATAGCTCTAGGTTCGAGTTTGTCACCTGGGGTTGGTATAATTTTTGCCCAAGCTTTTGAGCCAAAAATGCGAAGTCTGGACAAATTGAGTTCGTTATGAAAATATTCAACTGGTATTCCACCATCCAAAGCTGAAGTTGGAGAACGATTAAGTTGATAAGCAGCTGTTCGAATTGCTTCTCCCCACAGGTATTTAGGTAGTTTGCTTTCAGCAAGAAGAGTTCTGACCCTATTCAAAAGAGTGTAGTTAGCTCTTTCACTTACTCCGTTTTGTTGACTTGAATATGGTAGCGTCTGCTCAAGCACAATTCCCTTTTGCTTCATAAAATTTTTAAGTACATGGGAGCTGTACTCACCACCCTGGTCAGTACGTATGCGACAACATCGATCTCCGGTTGCTTCTAGCTGACGAATATAGTTCATCAAGTTTTCGGCGGCTTCACTTTTGTTCTTGAGTAGGTATACAACCATATAGTGTGACCAATCATCAATAATAGTTTGATAAAATCTGTAACCTTCCAGAGTTTTTTGTCTTATAGGACCTCCGACGTCGCTGTGGAGAAATTCGCCCTTGCGATGCGATTTTGGACCGTCGATAGTTTTAAAGGGTAAACGTCTAGCTTTTCCCTCCATGCAAGGACTGCATAACTTATTGGAGTAGGGCAGATTCATCCTCTTCAGAGACTCCCTGTTTAAATGTCCAAGTCTCTTGTGCCAAACATCCCCCGTAGCCAGTTGGCATTGAGAGTCGATGTAGTTGAAATTTGCAATGTAGAGACTTCCGACCGCACTGCACTTCATTTCGAACTGATTTCCATTTGATATGACAGCTTCATCACGATCAAATGTCACACGAAGTCCTTTGTTATTCATTTTACGAACTGAAATGAGGTTGTGCGTTAGTTTCGGCACGATAAGAGCTTCTACATTCACGATGTTTCCACCAGATTCGAGTTTGAGACGTCCTTTTGTATTCGATGTCAACACATCACCATTCGCGATCTTTATTTTGATCGGCGTATTTAGGTTTACTAAGTCCGTCATACGGGAGGCTACGTCTGTGGTCACTAAGTTGTCCGTTGCCCCACTATCAAGGATGAAACAGACCTGGCCGCCTGCCGCTTGAAGCGCTGTGGAGATGACCTTATCATCCGCAGCAACAAACGAAATCTCAGAGTTGTTTTGTTCCGTTTCCAAAACAACCATGTTCGCACGTGAACCTCTTCTTCCACGACTGCGCCCCCTTCCTCTACCTCTCACGAATCCGCGACTGAAAGTAGTCGTTTGGGTACTTTTCCCGCTCATATTCAGTGATCGATTCATTCTTGAATTGAGTTGTGGACAATTCTGTCTGAAATGACGGGTATCACCGCATTCAAAACATCCGGATGAATAATTTGGAGTAGAGAAGGCACATCTATCGTCTTCATTGCGATGTTGATGTCCATTCTTCATCCGCAGATGTGTATCGAGCAAACGACCTTTGACGAAATCCATCGTGATTTCACTGGCATCTGTCATTGTTTCTATTGCGACGGTGACGTTGTTGAACGCATCTGGCATTGTCAACAAAAGATAACAGACCTTGTCGGTTTCTTCCAACTTTGTCCCTGCCTTCCCAGCAGCTTGGAGTTCATTGATCAAAGTTTCCACTTTTACAAAGTGATCTTGCAAATCGCCTTCATTAAACTTGATTTGCAGCAACTTTCTCATAATAAAAAGCTTTGATACAGGACTTTTTCGAGCGAAAACCTTTTCCAAAGAATCCATCATGTCTCTTGACTTAGTGTGATTTTTCACGATCTCAATGTGTTTATCCGACACACATTGCACAATTAGCCAACGAGCCTTCCTATCTAACATGAGGTAGGTTTTCCTGTCCTCTTCACTTAACTTAGTGATCGCGTCGTCCGACAGGTCCAGGACCTCTCGACACCCTTCCTTGTCCATCAAACACTGAACTCGAAATTTCCAATTATGAAAATTCACGTTTGTAAGCTGCGGGATCGCCGTCACGCTCGGATTGACCAGCTGGGTCGCCATGATTGCAGCGGTGAACGTCTCAATGTTCTCAAACTCACAACTTTTCATGTGTCCGCGTCGCGCACTGCACACTGATCGAACTTAACGAAAATAATAAAATAAAAGGCACTGGGCTCATAACCTGTAAATAGAAATAGGAAATAAGGAAAGGGGTCGGACTGACAATACGCATTTGATCACTTGAACAGAACTGACTTTATTAGGAAGAGCGCCTACTCACCTAGCGGCCCTAGCGGAGAGCCCATCAACTAACACGTCAACACGACGTCCTAAGTACATAATCTAACAAAACATTGATAAAAAAACACATTTTGACACACCGCTATGCACATTTTAACAGTTTTAACAGGTTTTCAGAAAGTTTTTTCAAAAATACGCCTTTTATTTCGAAATCCCGCCTTTTGGAGCTCGGGGCACCGCCATCTGGTAGTTTGGGTCTGGCAACACTGCGTCCGCCATTGTCCGTTAGTGAGCTCACGTTTTCTGTGTCTCACAGTCGCCTGAACAACCACCGACAGTAGACCTGCCTGCCAACGCTTTTTCTCAGTACTCAGGTAAGTTCTATTTACCTGGAACATCTACCATCTCTTCCATCTCCTATGTCAACCTATTTCATCCACGTTTCTAGTCCCATGTCCCCATAGTCCCATGTCGTTCTGAAACCCAAAATCTATGTGGAAGTTTTCGGCTCGATCGAGTTGTGGATGAGTAAAAACTGCAAATTCTTGGCACAACGGCTTATTATCTTCTTTGAGCTGATCACACTAATCTAATTAACGAAATGATAGATGAAACTCTAACTCAATATCCAAATTTAATTTGTTTAAACAATTTTACAGTCAGGAAACCGAGTGAATATTGCGTTGACATCCATCTTGGTCAGTGAATATTGCATTGACATCCATCTTGGTCACCCCATAGTCTTTCCCGCTCTCAGCGTAATTTCATTGTTTGCGTGGCCTTTTTTGTGGTTCTTGGGTGTTTTCAAGTTGCATTTACTTGTTATACAATGTACATGTCATGTAATGTTGCGACAGTTTCGGGAATTAGGATGTTTTAAAATATATACGTACGACTTCTGGTTTGCAACTATATCGATTTATTGAAAACCCACAGATAGGTAGAGGGGAGAAGAGGGGATAGGAGTGGGAATGAGAAAAGGCGGGAAGGCTTTTACACTGACGTCACCAGGTTAGTTATCTTCAACCATGGGACTATGACAATACACCATGGGCAAGTGTTGCGCCGCTTACGGTTTAGCAATTTGAACGCAAGGATCAGAACAAAAAAAACAAGTGCCGGCATTACTATCCACTTTATGATCGGATCTACGAGTATAACGTTTCCACCGGGCGAGCGAACACAGGCGAACGAAGAAATTTGTATTCGTCCAGTTGGCGGATAGTAATGTAATTATGTTCGTTTGTTTGATAGTAATGTTCGTTTGTTTGATAGTAATGTTCGTTTGTTTGATAGTAATGTTCGTTTGTTTGATAGTAATGTTCGTTTGGTGACCGCGCGAATCTTCGTTGCCTAACCTCCCCGGGTTGGAGGGAAACTCAGCAAAACATTCATAACGTTTGGCAGGTTACGTGGTGGCTTTGCCTCGGTACCTCCTCCACTATTTTTTATGGAGCTTTAACGAGCTCTTCCAGGAGTTTTCCCAGAAGGGACTCCTATTTACGGATCATACAGGGGCAACTCAGCAAACCATTCATTTCAAATTTCAGCTTGGACGTATTTTTTTTTTATTATTCGATTTTCTGAATCTACGTATCTTGGACTCTGAATCTACGTATCTTAAACTACGAATAAAAGATGAAACTACTTTAGTTTTTATTCGCAACTAAATTAGTTTTAGTTTCAACTGTTGAAACTAAAACTAATTTAGTTCCAAAAGTTAGTTTCGAAGTTGCGAATAAAAACTTATAGTTTCAGTTTTTATTTCCGGTTCAGAACTAATTTCGTTTTAATTTTTGGTTCATTATCTTGGATAATGAACCATCGGAATCGCCCAAAGAAAAAAATTGTTTAACCCCATGTCAACATTTTTTGGTTTACGTTTCAAGATACGTACAATGAATGTACTATGTCATAGATTCAGAAAAACGAATAAAACAAAATCCGTCCGTACGCCGTCCGCGGCACTTTGCCCAGTTAGCTTTGAGCGCACGCGCGCTACTCCAATGAGTAGGTACAATGGCTAACCCCTACCGATCATCTGGAAAGCCTCGGTTCAGCCATTGTGGCACATTTCATTCTCCCGTCATTTTGTGGTGAAATCCCATAATTTTAACATAATTTAATTTGAAGTGAGTTATGTTTATGGTTTCATTCAATGTTGTATTATATTCTCGTTCATTTTCACCAGGTAAATAATGCAGTATTGAGGTCGTTTAGTAATTTTACCATCACCTTGCGATTGTTTCAGTTACCACCCTGCGTTTTACGAATTTTACGGCGTTCTACGAGTAGCTGCGTTTTACGACGTTTTTACGAATCACCCGCGCATCAGATCCTGATATCATCCCGCGCTTTCAGATCTGATATTTCACGTGAGTTATTCGCAGTTCGTTGATCAATCATTTCTTAGAAATACTCAGTACCCGTAAAACTACGTGTTTGGTCCCCCGGTCAACTAGTGATTTTAAATTTCACTAGCATTTTACAATGATTTGACCTGAAGTTTCCGAAGGGACGTTTACACTCAAGCGCGTTTGATATCTGAGTTGAGATTATTCGAATAAAAATTTAGTTGAACTAAAGTTGAAACTAAAAACTAATTAGTTTTAAGTTCCGAAATTGAAAATAAAAACTAATTTAGTTTATATTCGCAACTTCGAAACTAACTTTTGGAACTAAATTAGTTTTAGTTTCAACTGTTGAAACTAAAACTACCTAATTTAGTTGCGAATAAAAACTAAAGTAGTTTCATATTTTATTCGTAGTTTCGGAACTGAAAATGAAACTAAATTTTTTTTCCTCGCGTTTTTAGCGAATTTTCGAAGAAAATTATTGTTCTCGGTCCAAAATTTTGAAAAACTCGATTTTTCGAAAAATGGTCATACCAAAATCCGTTTCAGACCATCCTGAATCCACTGCCAAAAATTATACTTACCTATATATTTGTCATTCCAATTGCAATTCTGACTTCACCATCGTGTTTAGAGTTGAAATGTCCAATAGCTGAGGGGGGGGGGGGGGGGTTATCAAAAAAATGTTTATGGTTTCATTCAATGTTGTATTATCCTCGTTTATTGTCACCAGGTAAATAATGCAGTATTGTGGTCGTTTAGTAATTTTACCATCACCTTGCGATTGTTTCAGTTACCACCCTGCGTTTTACGAATTTTACGGCGTTCTACGAGTAGCTGCGTTTTACGACGTTTTTACGAATCACCCGCGCATGAGATCTGATATTTCACGTGAGTTATTCGCAGTTCGTTGATCAATCATTTCTTAGAAATACTCAGTACCCGTAAAACTACGTGTTTGGTCCCCCGGTCAACTAGTGATTCTAAATTTCACTAGCATTTTACAATGATTTGACCTGAAGTTTCCGAAGGGACGTTTACACTCAAGCGCGTTTGATATCAGAGTTGGGATTATTCGAATAAAAATTTAGTTAGCTAAAGTTGAAACTAAAAACTAATTCGTTTTTAGTTCCGAAATTGAAAATAAAAACTAATTTAGTTGCGAATAAAAACTAAAGTAGTTTCATATTTTATTCGTAGTTTCGGAACTGAAAATGAAACTAAATTTTTTTTCCTCGGGTTTTTAGCGAATTTTCGAAGAAAATTATTGTTCTCGGTCCAAAATTTTGAAAAACTCGATTTTTCGAAAAATGGTCATACCAAAATCCGTTTCAGACCATCCTGAATCCACTGCCAAAAATTATACTTACCTATATATTTGTCATTCCAATTGCAATTCTGACTTCACCATCGTGTTTAGAGTTGAAATGTCCAAAAGCTGGGGGGGGGGGGGGGGGGGGTATCCAAAAAATGAAATTCTGACAAGTGACACCTCATTTGGAAGGTTTTTACACGCTGAATACGATAGTGAAGTCAGAATTGCGATATCTCTTTCCGTTAGGTGTCACTTGTCAGAATTTCATTTTTTTGATGACCCCCCCCCCCCCTCTCAGCTTTTGGACATTTCAACTCTAAACACGACGGTGAAGTCAAAATTGCGAAATCTCTTTCCGTTATCAGATTAGACTAGACTTAACATGAAGAACGTATACTTCATCTTCAAAGTACCTACTCAAGTTTGAGAACGAAATAAGGTATATCGCGATTCTGACTTCATTATCGCATTCAGCGTATAAAAACCTTCAAAATGAGGTGTCACTTGTCAGAATTTCATTTTTTGGATAACCTCCCCCCCCCCCCCTCTCAGCTTTTGGACATTTCAACTCTAAACACGACGGTGAAGTCAGAATTGCAATTGGAATTACACATATATAGGTATAATTTTTGACAGTGGATTCAGGATGGTCTGAAACGGATTTTGGTATCAAAAGTTTTCGATATTCGAGTTTTTCAAAATTTTGGACCGAAAACAATAATTTTCTTCAAAAATTCGCTAAAAACGCGAGGAAAAAAATTTTTAGTTTCATTTTTAGTTCCGAAACTAGGAATAAAAGATGAAACTACTTTAGTTTTTATTCGCAACTAAATTAGTTTTAGTTTCAACTGTTGAAACTGTAAGCTGGTGGAATTCACAATTGTCAAATTCCAGTCGGTAGCGTGGTTGAATAAAGGAAAAAATGTTATTCAACTCTATCATCAGCTTACTTTAATATTTGAGTCAGTGCAAGGGTCACATGAAATTAGAACACACAGGTTACCATTGTACTTTCCATTCTAAAGTGTTAATAACCACAGTTCAGTAAGTACCTACACCTAAGCAACCTACTTTTGCTGTGTATTGTTAGAAATACCATAGAAATAATTAGTCGTCGTTAATTTCGTTACAGGAGTCTAATCCTAGCAAACAATGAGTGGACAGCGTGATAAGAAGGGTGAGTAAAACTGTTGTCTATACTATAATATATTATAATAAAATCGTGTCTGTCTGTTTCATCATCAATTGAGAACGGCTGAACGTAGAAAGTTGCGGCTGGTACCATTTGACGCAGAATTTATCTGGGAAGGTTCATGAAAATCCGCGTTTAAATGTGCCCATCCCTTGAAACGCTATGAATGAAATACTACTAAAAAAACGTGTTATAACCACTGCTATGAGGATAACATTTGAACGGAAATCCGATTGTAAGTAGTCTCTGGATTCAGCTCGACGAGTACTTTCAAGTGGTACTTCAATCAGGATGTTAGTTGGACGGGTGGGGTGCAGGTTGTGAGGGGGGGGGGGGGATCTACAGGCATTCAAAACTACTTGACCAGTTGGAGTGAAACTTTGGGAATTTGTTGTGTGAACACTGAGGAATGTTTCTAAACAGGTAGGGAGAAGACGTGGGAGTGCGGCCTGTTGAGCCCACTCCACTAGCGCTGCCACGTGGCCTGGAGGTCAACTTGTACCAACTCCTTTCTTCGCGGTTCGTTTCAAACCGTGCAATTCCCAATCATGATCACACTTCTTCGGTGTGACCGACGGTACTAGTGCATTATACGCCCGGTGAACTCGATTATCGAGTTGCGATTATATATCGATTTCACTTGTTTCTCCCAAACTGACATTATTTTCATTTTTACAATGCAATATACCTTTGGCTTTAGATTGATCTATATGTTCAAGTAATCTATATGGTACTAATCAGTTGTTTAGGGGATGTTTTTATTCCGCAACCCCGTTCACTTTATCTAAATGTCCAACTAATCTATATGGTACTAATCAGTTGTTTGGGGGATGTTTTTATTCTAAATTAGTTGGACACATAGATCAAGTGGACGGGGTTGCGGAATAAAACCATCCCCCAAACAACTGATTAGTACCATATAGATTAGTTGGACATAATAATATTATAGATATAGATCAAGTGGTCGGGGTTACATACTATGTAACCCCGTCCACTTGATCTATATCTATATTATGGACATAATAATATTATTATTATATAATGGACATATTATGTCCATTATATATCAGTGGTTTGGGGGATGTTTTTATTCAGCAACCTGAATATATTATAATATATTACGAGTATATTATAATATATTATGGAAATCTGTTCCGAAGGCTACACAACTGTTACCATCCAATGTTGACATCATCGATATATATCTCGACTTCACCGGGCGTATGAGGAAAGCAAAACAGGAGATAGTAGAGATAACAGAGGTTGACGGCCAAGCCTCGAGGAAGCGCTAGTGGCGGGCTCAACAGGCCGCACTCCAACGGCCAAAGGGGGGGGGGGGGGGGTTACAGGTTTGGGGGGGGGGGTTACCGGCAATCCAAAAACTACTTGATGAATTGGAGTGAAACTTTGAAATTGTGTTGTGTGAACATTGGGGAAGGTTTCTGACCAGGTAGGGAGAGTCCTTAGTAATTTTTGGGGGGGGGGGGGGGGTGTACAGGGATTTCAAAACTACTTACCGATATGAATGAAACTTAGGGAAAATGTTGAGTGAACATTGGGGAAGGTTTCCGACCAATTTAGGAGGGGGTTACCAGCAATCCAAAAGCTACTTGACGAATTGGAGTGAAAAGGGGGTAACTAATCTACCGTTGCGAAGCGCGGGTACACAGCTAGTCTGTTATAAATTTCATTTGTTGAGGAAAACTTGTTATTGAGTGCAGTTTTCTTGGAAATGTTTCTGACACATGAGTGATCTTAGAGGCGGTAAAACAAAATTGCACCACGTGTCAACAGCATTAATGGGAAGGTAGAATTTGTTCATGAAATCAAAAATCATCGAAATTCTCGTAAATTTTCGAACGACCACACACCGTAAAGAAAAGATATATACAAATTATATTACTGAAGTAATATAATAAGTTTAAAAAAAAGAACTTTTAACTTTATTTAAACAGAGTTACCTACTGATATACAAGAGTGATGTGACAACTGGAGTCGCTCGATGCGTGCACAGAAGTGAAATCCATTCCTTTAACGGCGGACGACTTCACTCTAGAAAATTTTGCGAAATCTATGTCATGAATATTAGCGGGAAACATTTTATTGCACTAAAGCAAACCCTCAAGTACACACCCCTGAAGCGGCCGAGCTGAATTTTCGTATTAAGCTTTTTTTTTCAATTTACTGGAAGCTCAAACCGCCCGATCCACGGCTCATTCCTGTCACACGGTTTTCATTATCTTGGAATAATTTGCTGTATTGTTCATTACCTCCTTTGGTTGAAAAACCTTTGTCTGTTTGGAGGGTTGTAGGAGGTGGTAGGAAAAGGAGAAGTTTTTCCGAGCTTTCGGCTTTAATAAGCCATCTTCAGGGGTAGGTATTGTTTCCTCAACCCGGTCTCTTTCGTTCAGAATTCTAATTATACGAAGTCTAATAATCGAATTGTCTAATTAACTAATAAACTCCGCTACCTATCTTAGTTGATATGTTGGTATTCATGCTGATTATTGTTCAGGCCTTCTAGAGGTGTATTTTGGGAAAACTCATGATATGAAACTCTTTTTGATGGAAAAATACTCCCTAACCAAATAAAATGATGTCCTCCTACTGCACTATACTTATACGTTGAAGATGAAGCGCACACAGAGGAATCTCAATAGGGAATGACATTGATTTTTTTTTTTTTTTTTTTCATTTTTCTCCTGAGAAGAACTCACCTTCAAAAAAATTAAGACAGTGGTAAAAATTTTTTCAAGGAAGGTTTGAAGTATTGAGCGGGAAGAGGGCAGCAATGTACGTCATCTACCTCCCACGCCAATCAGAGAACAGTACTTAAACTGGCTCCGTAAACCGCTCTCTGATTGGCTCCCAAAAGCGGTGCATGAAAGCCACCCCTCCCCGCCCGTATCAGCCGCTGTACAAACTACAACCCTGTCCAACCACGTTGAGCTCAAGTTCAAATTCGCCATTCTTCAGTTCGATCTGGTAGTTGAGCAAAAATGTTCTCGTTAGAAATTACTCGTTTTACGTGTCTTGTGAGTCACCAATTTTCGATTTTTGACCATCAACGAAATATTCTCTGACACACTGGCGTTCCCTATTAGCACCTATTTATTAACAGAATAGCGTTACACAAACAACCTGAGGGGAGGTTCCAATTAGGGTTATCAATATTAAGAAGTAATGTTACACATACTTGAAAAAAATTGACTTTGGGTTATGGTCCAATATTAAATATTCTTATATTCTTACCCTCCACCCTCAAACGATTTCTCTCCTGTTCAATCACCAACCACGAGGTGCTGAGGTGATTATTATGCCCCTGTCCATTCATCCTTTTGAATCACGTTTGCAGTGGTACACCAAGCCGTAAATAATCGTCATTTTAACCACTAACCAACGTTGACTACTCTCACCCATTGTCATAATGTGTCATCAATTGAATCAAGTTGTTCTGTTTGTGAATTTCAGAAGAGGAGGCCAGTAACACTGATGACTTGACTACGAGTTGTGCTGGAACTGACATCAGCGCGGTGATGGACATTAATTACAGTAGGTTGATGGTTTGAATGATTTTAAAATCCAGCAGTTCTATTATTCAAAGACAGTAAGCTAGCAAATTTAATCTTTCTGGTCCAATGGGGTAAAAATGCAAACCATTCGTCAAAATTAGTTTACACTCATTTTTTATCGATTGAGAATCATAATCATGTTCATAAAAGCGTGCTATGACATTGGCAACCCAATAACATGCCGGTCTTGTTACAGAAGATGGAATGGTTGAAGGGGAAGAGGAATATAATTTGGAAGAACCAGGACTTTCTTCTGCAAATGGTAAGAAGTGTTTTGGTTTATTATCTGCGATAATGAACCATTGGAATCGACCAAAGAAAAAAATAAGTCGAAAATCTCGAAAAAAGTTGATTTCAAAATTTACATCATTTAGTGATCTAGACAGAAGGGTGATCTGCATAAAAAATATAATAAACCTTTGTGTCAAGAATTTGCAGAGTTAGTTTTTGTTTATTGTTTTGGTACATTCATACCTATCCGCCGTCCCTAACATGCCGGTCTTGTTATAGAAAATGGAATGTATTCCAATGCTCTGTTTCCCGAACTGGAAATGTTCGAAAGGGAAGAGGAATATAATTTGGAAGAACCAGGACTTTCTTCTGCAAATGGTAAGAAGTGTTTTGGTTTATTATCTGCGATAATGAACCATTGGAATCGACCAAAGAAAAAAATAAGTCGAAAATCTCGAAAAAAGTTGATTTCAAAATTTACATCATTTAGTGATCTAGACAGAAGGGTGATCTGCATAAAAAATATAATAAACCTTTGTGTCAAGAATTTGCAGAGTTAGTTTTTGTTTATTGTTTTGGTACATTCATACCTATCCGCCGTCCCTAACATGCCGGTCTTGTTACAGAAAATGGAATGTATTCCAATGCTCTGTTTCCCGAACTGGAAATGTTCGAAAGGGAAGAGGAATATAATTTTGAAGAACCAGGACTTTCTTCTGCAAATGGTAAGAAGTGTTTTGGTTTATTATCTGCGATAATGAACCATTGGAATCGACCAAAGAAAAAAATAAGTCGAAAATCTCGAAAAAAGTTGATTTCAAAATTTACATCATTTAGTGATCTAGACAGAAGGGTGATCTGCATAAAAAATATAATAAACCTTTGTGTCAAGAATTTGCAGAGTTAGTTTTTGTTTATTGTTTTGGTACATTCATACCTATCCGCCGTCCCTAACATGCCGGTCTTGTTACAGAAAATGGAATGTATTCCAATGCTCTGTTTCCCGAACTGGAAATGTTCGAAAGGGAAGAGGAATATAATTTTGAAGAACCAGGACTTTCTTCTGCAAATGGTAAGAAGTGTTTTGGTTTATTATCTGCGATAATGAACCACTGGAATCAACCAAAGAAAAAAAATACGTCATAAATCTCGAAAAAAGTTGATTTCAAAATTTACATCATTTAGTGATCTAGACAGAAGGGTGATCTGCATAAAGAATATAATAAACCTTTGTGTCAAGAATTTGCAGAGTTAGTTTTTGTGTATTGTTTTGGTACATTCATACCTATCCGCCGTCCCTAACATGCCGGTCTTGTTACAGAAAATGGAATGTATTTTAATGCTCTGTTTCCCGAACTGGTAATGTTCGGAGGGGAAGAGGAATATAATTTTGAAGAACCAGGACTTTCTTCTGCAGATGGTAAGAACTGTTTTGGTTTATTATCTGCGATAATGAACCATTGGAATTAACCAAAGAAAAAAATACGTCGAAAATCTCGAAAAAAGTTGATTTCAAAATTTACATCATTTAGTGATCTAGACAGAAGGGTGATCTGCATAAAGAATATAATAAACCTTTGTGTCAAGAATTTGCAGAGTTAATTTTTTTTATTGTTTTGGTACATTCATACCTCTCCGCCGTACCAATGTGTCATCAATTGAATCAAGTTGTTCTGTTTGTGAATTTCAGCAGAGGAGGCCAGTAACAATGATCGGCAAGATGATGGTCCGACAACCAGTTGTGCTGACACTGACGTCAGCGCATTGTTGGAAAATAATGACGGTAGGTTGATAACAGTTTGAATGATTTTAAAATCCAGCAGTTGTATGATTCAAAAACAATGAAATCAAAGCGAGCGAATTGGGCACCTATTTGAACAAATATTTTAGCGCATTATTCAACTTTTTCCGTTATAAGTCTCACAAGGTAGTTGTATACTGAGGAGTGATCTAGACAGAAGATGTGATCGGAAGATACGCGTAATAAACCGTTCTGGCAGAATTTGGCCACTAGCGAGCAAGTGAGCATTCAACTCTGTTGATTGAACAATACGATCGTGAAGTCGGAATAATTCCAATTATTGAGATATTTTATTTAATTTGCAAACTTGAGTACTTTGAAGCTGAAGAATACGTTCTTCATGGTTAATCTGATGACGGAATGCGATATCGCAATTATGACTTCTCCGTCGTGTTCAGCGTTGAAATGTCCAAAAGCTGTGGGGGTGTTTTGGGGATGTTGGGGGGGAGGAGTTTCAGCTATAAATTCCAGAAATGAAACGGTCTGACAAGTGACACCTCATTTTAAAGGTTTTTACACGCTGAACAAGATGGGGAAGTCAGAATTGTTATATCTTATTCCGCTCTCAAACTGGAGCACTTTGAAGATGAAGAAACGTGGTTGTTCCTTGAGATGTTCTTCATGGACATCATGTTCTTTAATGGAGACGTTTTACATAAAACCAATTATTTCTTCGAAAATTGCTCTTATAGTCATGCTGCATGACTGGGGATTTTTTAAAAATAAGAACAACCGATACCCATCTCTAGTCCCTAGCCTCGCCAAAAAGTGGTTCTACAATAAACTTTACCAACTATCAATGGATAACTATTGGGGGGATTAGATTCGTGAAACCCGAAATGCTGGTGCAAACTGCAACACGATTACTTCATGAAACCCATTTAGGCTGTACTTCTGGTGGCTTAACGTTGATGAGGATGCTGAGCTGGTCCGAAATACGTGTTATATTTGTCTATAAGGTCGGCAAAATCCGCCAAAAATGAATGGCTTTCATTGGCCATACCCTCATAAACCATGAAGCGGTATCCTTACGGATTTTCTAGGGGCATTCTATGACATTCAAACCTCTCCGCCGTACCAATGTGTCATCAATTGAATCAAGTTGTTCTGTTTGTGAATTTCAGCAGAGGAGGCCAGTAACAATGATCGGCAAGATGATGGTCCGACAACCAGTTGTGCTGACACTGACGTCAGCGCATTGTTGGAAAATAATGACGGTAGGTTGATAACAGTTTGAATGATTTTAAAATCCAGCAGTTGTATGATTCAAAAACAATGAAATCAAAGCGAGCGAATTGGGCACCTATTTGAACAAATATTTTAGCGCATTATTCAACTTTTTCCGTTATAAGTCTCACAAGGTAGTTGTATACTGAGGAGTGATCTAGACAGAAGATGTGATCGGAAGATACGCGTAATAAACCGTTCTGGCAGAATTTGGCCACTAGCGAGCAAGTGAGCATTCAACTCTGTTGATTGAACAATATGTCCACTTTCCCCAAACTGGCTTATTAAACCACCTTAATATATCGTTCACCCATGTATTATCAATCAGCTGATTTATAAGCCGCATACACTACACCTCTACTGCAAATAATTCAACTACACTATGTACTGCAAATAGCCATTTTAAAGGTTTTTACACGCTGAATACGATCGTGAAGTCGGAATACTTCCAATTATTGAGATATTTTATTTCATTTGCAAACTTGAGTACTTTGAAGCTGAAGAATACGTTCTTCATGGTTAATCTGATGACGGAATGCGATATCGCAATTATGACTTCTCCGTCGTGTTCAGCGTTGAAATGTCCAAAAGCTGTGGGGGTGTTTTGGGGATGTTGGGGGGAGGAGTTTCAGCCATAAATTCCAGAAATGAAACGGTCTGACAAGTGACACCTCATTTTAAAGGTTTTTACACGCTGAACAAGATGGGGAAGTCAGAATTGTTATATCTTATTCCGCTCTCAAACTGGAGCACTTTGAAGATGAAGAAACGTGGTTGTTCCTTGAGATGTTCTTCATGGACATCATGTTCTTTAATGGAGACGTTTTACATAAAACCAATTATTTCTTCGAAAATTGCTCTTATAGTCATGCTGCATGACTGGGGATTTTTTAAAAATAAGAACAACCGATACCCATCTCTAGTCCCTAGCCTCGCCAAAAAGTGGTTCTACAATAAACTTTACCAACTATCAATGGATAACTATTGGGGGGATTAGATTCGTGAAACCCGAAATGCTGGTGCAAACTGCAACACGATTACTTCATGAAACCCATTTAGGCTGTACTTCTGGTGGCTTAACGTTGATGAGGATGCTGAGCTGGTCCGAAATACGTGTTATATTTGTCTATAAGGTCGGCAAAATCCGCCAAAAATGAATGGCTTTCATTGGCCATACCCTCATAAACCATGAAGCGGTATCCTTACGGATTTTCTAGGGGCATTCTATGACATTCATACCTCTCCGCCGTACCAATGTGTCATCAATTGAATCAAGTTGTTCTGTTTGTGAATTTCAGCAGAGGAGGCCAGTAACAATGATCGGCAAGATGATGGTCCGACAACCAGTTGTGCTGACACTGACGTCAGCGCATTGTTGGAAAATAATGACGGTAGGTTGATAACAGTTTGAATGATTTTAAAATCCAGCAGTTGTATGATTCAAAAACAATGAAATCAAAGCGAGCGAATTGGGCACCTATTTGAACAAATATTTTAGCGCATTATTCAACTTTTTCCGTTATAAGTCTCACAAGGTAGTTGTATACTGAGGAGTGATCTAGACAGAAGATGTGATCGGAAGATACGCGTAATAAACCGTTCTGGCAGAATTTGGCCACTAGCGAGCAAGTGAGCATTCAACTCTGTTGATTGAACAATATGTCCACTTTCCCCAAACTGGCTTATTAAACCACCTTAATATATCGTTCACCCATGTATTATCAATCAGCTGATTTATAAGCCGCATACACTACACCTCTACTGCAAATAATTCAACTACACTATGTACTGCAAATAGCCATTTTAAAGGTTTTTACACGCTGAATACGATCGTGAAGTCGGAATACTTCCAATTATTGAGATATTTTATTTCATTTGCAAACTTGAGTACTTTGAAGCTGAAGAATACGTTCTTCATGGTTAATCTGATGACGGAATGCGATATCGCAATTATGACTTCTCCGTCGTGTTCAGCGTTGAAATGTCCAAAAGCTGTGGGGGTGTTTTGGGGATGTTGGGGGGGAGGAGTTTCAGCCATAAATTCCAGAAATGAAACGGTCTGACAAGTGACACCTCATTTTAAAGGTTTTTACACGCTGAACAAGATGGGGAAGTCAGAATTGTTATATCTTATTCCGCTCTCAAACTGGAGCACTTTGAAGATGAAGAAACGTGGTTGTTCCTTGAGATGTTCTTCATGGACATCATGTTCTTTAATGGAGACGTTTTACATAAAACCAATTATTTCTTCGAAAATTGCTCTTATAGTCATGCTGCATGACTGGGGATTTTTTAAAAATAAGAACAACCGATACCCATCTCTAGTCCCTAGCCTCGCCAAAAAGTGGTTCTACAATAAACTTTACCAACTATCAATGGATAACTATTGGGGGGATTAGATTCGTGAAACCCGAAATGCTGGTGCAAACTGCAACACGATTACTTCATGAAACCCATTTAGGCTGTACTTCTGGTGGCTTAACGTTGATGAGGATGCTGAGCTGGTCCGAAATACGTGTTATATTTGTCTATAAGGTCGGCAAAATCCGCCAAAAATGAATGGCTTTCATTGGCCATACCCTCATAAACCATGAAGCGGTATCCTTACGGATTTTCTAGGGGCATTCTATGACATTCAAACCTCTCCGCCGTACCAATGTGTCATCAATTGAATCAAGTTGTTCTGTTTGTGAATTTCAGCAGAGGAGGCCAGTAACAATGATCGGCGAGATGATGGTCCGACAACCAGTTGTGCTGACACTGACGTCAGCGCATTGTTGGAAAATAATGACGGTAGGTTGATAACAGTTTGAATGATTTTAAAATCCAGCAGTTGTATGATTCAAAAACAATGAAATCCAAGCGAGCGAATTGGGCACCTATTTGAACAAATATTTTAGCGCATTATTCAACTTTTTCCGTTATAAGTCTCACAAGGTAGTTGTATACTGAGGAGTGATCTAGACAGAAGATGTGATCGGAAGATACGCGTAATAAACCGTTCTGGCAGAATTTGGCCACTAGCGAGCAAGTGAGCATTCAACTCTGTTGATTGAACATTATGTCCACTTTCCCCAAACTGGCTTATTAAACCACCTTAATATATCGTTCACCCATGTATTATCAATCAGCTGATTTATAAGCCGCATACACTACACCTCTACTGCAAATAATTCAACTACACTATGTACTGCAAATAGCCATTTTAAAGGTTTTTACACGCTGAATACGATCGTGAAGTCGGAATACTTCCAATTATTGAGATATTTTATTTCATTTGCAAACTTGAGTACTTTGAAGCTGAAGAATACGTTCTTCATGGTTAATCTGATGACGGAATGCGATATCGCAATTATGACTTCTCCGTCGTGTTCAGCGTTGAAATGTCCAAAAGCTGTGGGGGTGTTTTGGGGATGTTGGGGGGAGGAGTTTCAGCCATAAATTCCAGAAATGAAACGGTCTGACAAGTGACACCTCATTTTAAAGGTTTTTACACGCTGAACAAGATGGGGAAGTCAGAATTGCTATATCTTATTCCGCTCTCAAACTGGAGCACTTTGAAGATGAAGAAACGTGGTTGTTCCTTGAGATGTTCTTCATGGACATCATGTTCTTTAATGGAGACGTTTTACATAAAACCAATTATTTCTTCGAAAATTTGCTCTTATAGTCATGCTGCATGACTGGGGATTTTTTTAAAATAAGAACAACCGATACCCATCTCTAGTCCCTAGCCTCGCCAAAAAGTGGTTCTACAATAAATTTTATTGAATAAACTTTACCAACTATCAATGGATAACTATTGGGGGGATTAGATTCGTGAAACCCGAAATGCTGGTGCAAACTGCAACACGATTACTTCATGAAACCCATTTAGGCTGTACTTCTGGTGGCTTAACGTTGATGAGGATGCTGAGCTGGTCCGAAATACGTGTTATATTTGTCTATAAGGTCGACAAAATCCGCCAAAAATGAATGGCTTTCATTGGCCATACCCTCATAAACCATGAAGCGGTATCCTTACGGATTTTCTAGGGGCATTCTATGACCGCATGGTTCTAGTGGTTCTCGATGGAATCGAATACCATGGCTGAGAACTTGAGTCGTCATTTTCTCGCTCCGTCCTGCCTGACCATCTGGTGAGCGATAACGGCCCCCAGTTTTGGAGTGAGGAATTGTGTTCATTTTAACATGGAAGATGTTTTTACGGGCGTGAATTGGTTCGGAAGAGCGTGGTCGTCCTGTCCCTTCCCGTGCTCATTAGCTACTCTCCACACATTCCCCCCTCTTTGGCCACCCCCCCCCCACCTCTTTGCTTCTTCCGACCTCTCTTCAAGGCTTGAAACGGGACGTTACCAGTCCTTCAAAGTTCACTTGTGGGTGTCAAGTGTGAGTTGTCTTACGCGAATTATTTGTACTTTATTTCGAAGTCAAATTCTTCAAGATGGAGTTTCCACCTAAAGAGTTTCGAATTCGGTTCTTTTAATGAGTGGAGCCATTGAAGGGGTTGGTGGTCTGTCTCTACTGTGAATTTTCGGCCGTATAAGTAGGGTCGAAAATGTTGGCAGGCCCAAACGCAAGCTAAGATTTCGCGTTCTATCGTAGATAGTTGTCTTTCGGTGTCGTTTAGCGTGCGACTGGCGTACGCGACTGGGTGTATTTCGTTATCGAGCCTTTTTGATAGGACGGCGCCGAGAGCGACTCCTGATGCATCCGTATTTAATATTTTAAGACTGGGTTCGTTCATTAAAAGGGTTTTGCACTGTTCGAAAGCCTTTATCTGTCTGTATGTAGTCTGGATCGTTTGTGTTGATTAGGTTTCCGTTTTTCAGTCTAGTGGTTAGTGATTTCGTTATGTCCGCTAATTTTTTTATGAATTTCCTATAGTACGAAAGTAACCCAAGGAATCCTTTTAATTCTTTGGTAGTTCGTGGCATGGGGAATTTTTTTTTACTTCGATATTTTTTGGGTTTGGTTTTAAGTCTGATTTGATTCTTTTCTCATAAATTCCGTCTTGTCTAGTTGTATCTTGAGGTTAGCCTGTCTGAGTCTGTCAAATATTGTCTTTATCTTACTATGTGTTCCTGTAAGCTGGAAGAGAATACAATGATATCGTCCATATACACAGCACACATTTCATTTTGAATACCACGAATGCAATTATCCATGAGACGTTGGAAGGTACTTGGGGCGTTCTTCAATCTAAAGGGCATTTTTTTGAATTCCCATTTACCATTTTCTGTGCTGAAGGCCGTTTTTGGTATAATCGATTTTTCCATCTTTACTTGCCAAAAACCGGAGGTAAGATCGAGTGTTGTAAAGTATTTACATTTCCCTAATTTTGATAGGATGTCTTCGATATTTGGGAGGTTATATTTGTCGTCTATTGTCTTCTGATTTAAAGCTCGATAGTCTATTACGATGCGGAATTTCTTTTTGCCTGAGGCGTCGTCTTTTTTGGGAGCGATCCACAGAGGTGAGTTATATGGGCTATTTGAAGGTTGGATTATGTCGTCTTGTACCATTTTCTGAATTTTGTTTTCTACCTCGGTTTTGTAAATTTCAGGGTATCGATAGGATTTTGAATACACGGGTATTTCGTCCGTCGTGTGTATTTCATGTTTGGTGAGAGTGGTCGTTGTCAGGGGTTCGTCAGGGTCATAAAATATGTCTGAGTATTTTGAAAGGAGTTGTTGTAGTTCTGTTTTTTATTCTGTGTTTTAAATGGTCAAGTCTTATATTAGGGATGATTTTTTTTTGCTTTTAATTTTAGGTTAATATTGTTGATGTCTTGGCAATCGAAAGGCTAAGTTCGTAGATGGGCAGAATCAGGACGCTCTAAGGGTGGGGTGGGTGGGGGGGGGGGGTTCTGGGGATTTTTTTTTTTTGGCAGGAGAAAAATCATACCAATGCAAGCTATGCAATTTCAAGTTTGCTTTTTCCGGAAATCTTTCATTGCACATGAGAACCCACACAGGTACCTCCAGTGTCACTGAGCGCTTCTAATTTCCATCATGATGAAGTAACCATCCTTTCATTCTTTTAAGTGAATGTGGATGATAAATACCTCATCTTGAAGTATACTTTGATTTGAAAAATATATAGTCAAAGAACCATTATGAATGGCAGGGCTTCCCATCATTATTGATTGCTGGTAGATTGCACACTGTAAAACATTAAACCCCCCAGGAATACAAATTCAAAACTTTTTTTCTGGTTTGGCAGGAGAGAAACCATATGGATGCAAACAGTGCGAATACAAGACAGTTAAGCGTGCTCATCTTTCCAGGCATATGAGAACCCACACAGGTACCTGCAGGTTTAGTTACTAAAACTATAATTCCACACATTTACTCTTGTGTCTTTAAGTGCTTTTAATTTGCATCCTTTCATTCTTCTCAGTGAATAGGTGATTTTTTCTCATAAAGGTGTGATTTTGGTTGTAGGGGAGAAACCTTATGCATGTGACAAGTGTAATTTCCGGACAGCTTACAGTCGCAACTTCGATCTCCACAAATTTACCCATACAGGTTGGTTGTTTGGTTGAGTTTCGGTTTTTCGTTTTTCCCTCATAAATGTGGATGGGATTTATCTCATCTTGAAAACTGTTTGGGTTTTTGTTTGGCAGGAGAAAAACCATACTCCTGCAAGCTATGCAACTACCGGTGTTCTTATCGAGGATACCTTTCCAGGCATATGAGAACCCACACAGGTACCTGCTGGTTTAGTTACTAAAACTATAATTCCACACATTAACTCTATTGTCTTTAAGTGCTTTTAATTTGCATCATGATAAAGTAAGCATCCTTTTATTCTTCTCAGTGAATAGGTGATTTTTTCCCTCATAAATGTGGATGGAAGTTATCTCATCTTGAAAACTTTTTGGTTTTTTGTTTGGCAGGAGAAAAACCATACTCCTGCAAGCTATGCAACTACCGGTGTTCTTTTCTAGGAAATATGTCAACGCATATGAGAATCCACACAGGTACCTGCTGGTTTAGTTACTAAAACTATAATTCCACACATTTACTCTAGTGTCTTTAAGTGCTTTTAATTTGCATAATAATTATGCAATTATTGATGAAGTAAGCATCCTTTCATTCTTCTCAGTGAATAGGTGAGTTAATCTACTCAGGTTCGCACATATTTTTGTTACACCTTCCCATAGATTATACGTTTTTTTCCTCCACCTTGTCTCACGCAAAAGTGGATGAGATTTACCTCATCTTAAAGTAGTAATTGAATTGAAAAAGATGTAGGGGAGGCCCCGTTATGAATGGTAGGTACCCGTTGAATTGACAGTCATACTACTTACATTTTAGGTATCTATTTATGTTCGTATCATCGACTATTAGGGATGTAGTTTTGGACTAAATCTGGAAACCGAAACCTGAATTTACTTGAATATAAATGTATTCCTTCTTCAAATTTATTGCAGGCGAGAAACCCGCCAAATGTCCACTCTGTGTGTTTTCGTGTGCGTCCAAGTGCAGTTTGAGGAGACATATGAGTAGGTTGCACCCCGAAGCGCCGCCATTGCGTCAGCGCCGTAATACAACTGATTCCATCGGAAGTATTGAAAGCAGCAGTTCCAGAAATCAAAACTCCGAAAATGTTTGATTGATAAAAAAAAATATATATATATAGCTTTGATATTATTTTATAAGTACATGTGTCTCTCATCTAAAATACACGTTGAATTTGGTTGGTCCTCTTTAACCCTTTTGTGCATGACTTTTTCATTAGGGGTAAGAATAGATTTCAGTACAGCGGGAAAACTAAGGAAAAATTGCATCACTGTTTTTTCCTAGAATTCAAAGAAAAACTGAAAGATGCCTGATATGGGCGGCACCTGGCCCTGGGCCTCAGAAGGGTGTTTTCATAAATGAAATCCATTATTAACGAGCATTTAAATGTATTGAAACATGTAAGAATCTTCAAATAACGATTGGTAGGTGTTCTCTTGTTGGATATTTGTGGAACTATTTGACAAATAAGATAGGTTACCTTTTAACACGTTTTTCATTTGGTTAGACACAAATAAACTTCATATTTCTCGCAATAACCACATTTTGGAGTTGGGTTACTCCCGAACTGACAGAGTAGGAGCAGGGCATTGGGAAGGTCAACTGCTACATTGACATCGATGAAGTGTTCCGCTCTCTTATCTCCGTCAGTTGCCTATCATGACATCGGAACTCTACAGATAAGTAATCGATTAAGAGTTACCTCTACTAATCTTTAAAGATCGTGTATTCGGATTAAGGATTCGGATAGGTATATAAAATTAGCTGATTCAACTTATTCAAGGACCCGCTGAGACTTATCGTCAATGTGAAAATAATGTGGTTTATTATTATTGTATGTAGTGGACTGTATTTCGTTAGTTGTTGAGGAATGAATTTGTCTGCGATCAAAATTGACTCACCGATTTCGCTCGTGGATGGACTTACTTCCCCCGGCCGGGGGTGGAGATCCAGAGTCGGGCTGCAAATCCTGAAGCTGGCGGTGAAGGGTGACAGATTGAAAGCAGACGTAGGTTGGAGGGGTTGCCGAATTGTAGTTATATGAATTAATTATTTGATTTGAAACGAAAGATGAAGCACTTATGGGACTGCGGGATTCAAATGAATTTTACTTAATATGTATGAATTTTTCACGAAGAAAAGAGCGGCGGGTTTACTGGAGGACCTACTAGAAGCAACTGCCTGATGATCGCTGGTCAGCGAGGGGGGAGCCTTGGTAGCTTTAGAGTCCACCCAAACAAACAATCTTTTATCAAAGGCTTCGGCCGCTACACATACATTTCTGATAAACATCAAAGTTCAATAAAATGACAGGGGCCGGGGGAGCCTCCTGACATCAGGAATGATAAGAAGCGCTCGGACCATCGATGTGTATAATATATTATACATCGATGGCTCGGACAACCCATCGAATTACCATAATAAAAAAAGAAGACCCATTCGTAATACTAATTCAAAGTCATGACTGTGCCAAATCAGGTATCTCTAGGGTCCACCCTATGGCAGTGGAGTTTCACCCATAAATTCCAAAAATGAAACGGTCTGTCAAGTGACACCTTATTTTAATGGTTTTTGAATGGCTATATCTTATTCCGCTCTCACACTGGAGCACTTTGAAGATGAAGAAACGTGGTTGTTATTTGAGATGTTCTTCATGGACATCATGCTCATTAATGGAGACGTTTTACATAAAACCAATTATTTCTTCGAAAATTCGCTCTCATAGTCATGCTGCATGACTGGGGATTTTTTAATGGTAAACACGATGGTGAAATCAGAATTGCGATATCTTTTTCCAAAATTACTGAAACTACTCTTTCCTCCCTAATTGGGACGGAGGGGGACAAAATGTACGAAAGGCACCCCTTTGGAGCATAACAAAGTTTGTTATGCTCCAATAACGTGTGTTATTAAACGTTGTTATGGATTAAACGTTGTTATGCTACGTTTAACGTGTGTGCAAAATTTCAGCTCGACCCGTTTTTTCTGCTGGGCTGTAGCCCCGTAAATGAACAAGAAGAAGAAGAAGAACACGAAAAGCGTGAAAAATAGCTATTTAAAACTGTTATACCCCCGACACTTGATGGTCCCGAGAGTTGAAATTTGGTTTATTTACAAATTTTCGTAAACATTACGAGTTTCCTGTGATTTACGCTGCCCCTTGTCCACGAGTAGGGTTTTCCCTAGTCGTCTAGAATCCCACCTATCGAGGTCAGGTTACTACGTATTTTGTTATCTTCCGAGTTTTGTCATTTCATAATCACATTTGTTCCAGTGTCTTTTTACATGGAAGAATCACACTCTGAGACCAATGAGCAGTGTTTTTAACACACCGCCCACAGAAACCTGCTTCCAAGGAAAGGGCGTATTCATGTACGTATAAGGGTGTCAGGGTTAAGGTCGTACCACCAGCCAGGGTTCGATTCTACAACTAATTTCTGATGAAAAGAAATAACTGTTCCCATAACGTTTTTTTTTTTTTTTTTTTTTTTTGTACAGGTTGAAATCCGACTTTTTTTTACTTTTAAATTTGTTATCGTGTTTTCAACTTTGAGTCACTGAAATGGCCACAAGTCCCTTATTTTTTAGTCAAAATTCAAATGCGATTATACCGTTGGACGAGCGTTCAATTTCCCATCTCCCTAGTGCTAAATGAAACGTTTTCATGAAGATTCAGATATTGAAAAAAAGGAACCTGAATAGTAAAGTCTCGAAAATCTTGAAAACGTACAGTTTTTTCAAACGTTTGAAATCCTAACTCAATCTGCTGGTTAATTTCCCACCGTAACCCCAAAAGTTGGCCCAACAGCTCAGCTTTCCAACAGTATTATCAAAAAATTGTTTACAGTGGACTCGTGGTGTAAAATCCTCGTTCCTGAGCCAAAAACCGTGGATCTTTCAGTAAAAATCGACATTTTTACTTTAAAATGAGTTAGGCAGCAGTTTTGTTCACGATCTTCGTCTCGCTGAGTCAAATGATGACACAAGACTTCTCTAAACGTTACTATCGTTGACAATTAGGTCAATTTCACGGTGTAAATGTCGATTGTCACGGTGGATCGTGATGTCGGACGTCGAATCGAATGCACTACCCCACTAGAAAGTGGAACGCTAAACTAGCAGATTGGGCCAAATTCAGGACGCATCTAAATGAAAATTACCACTCCGCTTTTGCGGGGTCATATTCCAGTTTTCTGGATTCTATTAACTCAGCGTGTGACAAGACTATCCCGAAACATAAACCTTATTCAATCAAACTTACAGGAGCAATATGGTGGAATTCCAAATGCCTGAGCGCTTTAGATGATCGTAAGTTAGCTGATTATCAACGTAAACAAGTCCCAAATCGTACAAATTACGAAAACTATACTGCAAAACATGAAGCATTCCTCCAAATAGTGAGGGCATCTCAACAGGATTCCTGGAAGCGGTATTGTAGTACTTTAAATAGGTCTACCCCTGTGAGTGAAATATGGAATAAACTCAAAAGTCTCGCTAACAGGAAAACTTCGAATTCTACTCCATTTAAAATGGGAGAATGGGTGCAGGAATTGCTGACCAATTACGCGCCAACTTATGTCCCAAGCAGGCTGTGTTTTCCGGAATTCGATACCCCTCCGGGTGAGTCCGTTGATCATTTTCTGACCAGGCCATTTAGTGATGATGAGTTTCAGGCTGCTCTCAGTAATCGTAATAATACAGCACCAGGCCTGGATAAAATGACTTATCCAATACTTCAGCAACTTCCTAAAGAATATAAGCGATGTCCTTTATCTTTGTTTAATGACATTTGGTCGAAGGGTCAATGCCCTGCAGACTGGTCCAAAGTTGAGATAGTCCCTATCCTAAAGCCTGGGAAAAGGCCTAACGAGTGGTCATCTTACTGGTTGATATCATTGTCTTCCTGCATATTGAAATCATTTGAAAGACTTATTAAAACAGATTAGAATGGTGGGTCGAATCGAAGAGCTTATTACCGGAAAGTCAATATGGTTTTCGTGTAAACCGATCAGTATATGACTGCATGACTATATTAGTTTGTAGTATACATACCTAACTCGTTACAAAGTAGTAAGATCACACTAGCATTATTTTTGGATTTTTATCGAGCTTATGACTGTGTTCAATTTGATGTACTCTATAACCGCTTAACAGAACTAAGGATCCCGCTTCAATTCATTAAAAACATCATTGGTTTAATATCTCATAGTGAAGTAACCCTAATAATAAACGAGACCTTTTTTGGTCCACGAACAGTTAACCAAGGCCTCCCCCAAGGGGGAATCCTAAGTCCGTTACTGTATGCCTTGTATGTAGGAAATTTAGAATGCATAATCCCGGACGGAGTCCGTATGATACAATATGCAGATGATGTATGTGTATTTGTTGAGTGCGACAGAATTGAAGTTGGAATGGATCTTTTAAATGAATTTGTTAATCACCTGCTGGTGTGGTCTCAACAGATGGGTTTGGTTTTATCAGTAGAGAATTCAGTACTGGTTCCCTTTACTAGGAAACGAAAACTTAATCTTGGAGAATTTACAAATTGGCGTGGGCTCCGGATTCCTATTAAAAAGGAAATTAAGTTCTTAGGTCTATGGTTAGACAAGACTCTCACCTGGAAACGTCACGTAACAGAGATTTTGAACAAATGCGAAAGGTACATTAATGTATTAAAAATGGTTGTTCATAGTAAATGGGGCGCTGACCCCGTCATACGGGAAACCCCGCGAGGAGTCCCACTTTATAGTTAACTCCAATTTCTTGGAATATTTGTGTAATAAATATTTAGAACACTCCATTTTATTCACTGACGGCTCCAAATCCTCCACTAGCGTGGTTTGCGCGTTCATTGACATATCAAATAATAGTCATGGTAAGTACTTATTACCCAAACAATGTTCCAGCTTTACAGCAGAAATGATTGCTACTCGTATCATACAAGCCCTTGACTATGTGATTGGTAATAGTGCGACCATTTGCAACAATATTCCTTTATTTTCTGATTCATTAAGTGCCTTGACACTATTGAAAGGAACAGGTCCGAAAAGAGCGAGAAATCCGTTGGTAGCCATTATTCAGACAAAGTTGTGGCACCTTTCATGATTGGATGTGACTGTGAAATTCATCTGGATCAAAGCTCACAGTGGTATCCAATATAACGAGGACGTAGATGGATTGGCTAAGGCAGGGGCAACTAATGGAACGGAGTTACAAATGAAAATTCCCAAAGAAGATTTTTACCCGACTATAAACCGCCATTACAAATCTGTGTGGGTTGAAGAATACATAAGATCAGCAAAAGGAACGCAGTACAAAGCAATTAAAGCTCAACCAAATTTTTATCCTTGGTTGGCTGGGATCAGCTCAGGTAGATCTATGATTGTTACAATGTGTAGGTTGCGCTCGAACCATGGTTTGTGCTCGAGCTACACCCATAGGTTCCCAAATCCGGAGCTTTCTCCGCAGTGCCTGGCATGCGGAGAGGGCGAAGGGAATCACACTCCATCATTATATTATAATGATATAATGTACAACAAATTTGTGGGCACTGTAGATTTACCTTTCCATTATCGGCAAAGTTTGTCGGAAATTAGTGTCTTTCATTTTGTATATGAGTTTTTTGTTAATTTAAAATTATCGGTGTGATTGGTTTATCCAATAAGTTTTATTTAATTGTATTCTTTATTGTGCGTGGCTGTATGTACTCTTAACAAAGCCAAATAAAATTTGATTTAAAAAAAAAAAAAACCAACAAACGTTTCGTCACGTAAAACCGTTAAAAATCGTTTCGTTTTGCCAAAATCATCGCTCAAACGAGAAAATGATTTCAACGTTTTTATTTCAAATTGAAACGAAGAAACTCGAAATTCGAGTTCATATCGTCAGCTCACAAGTGGAATCCAATGGAGTCCCAAGACTTCTCTAATAAGCAGTCACTGAGATCTTGTCCAATTTACTTTTCGAAAATTGTCTTAATTGGCGTTGATTTGTGTGGTAATTTTGTTAGAATAGGTAGGCCAAGGTAAACGTTACTATCGTTGTCAATTAGGTCGATGAAGTATCAAACGCTCCACACGATTTCATGTCACATTATTGCTGGTTTGTTCGTGACGTCACAGCTGAGTGTTGCCCAGGTGTCGGCCATCTTATTTTATATACATCCTAGGTATCAACCCATTCCACTGTTGCTGGAATATGAATTATTGCATGCTTCTTACATGCTGTTTACACCAGTGAAGTTTTCGGTCTGAGACTTCTCAATAAAGTCCCCTAGTTTTTGATAATGACAGATACCTAATCATTAGCAATGCCTGCTTGCGCAGTAATTGGTTGCAGCCTGAGTTATTCGAGAGGCAAACGTGTTCGATTATTTGGTCTGTCGACTATTATATTAAACCAATGTCCTAAAACCAAAGAAATTTCGACTTAAAGAAGAATGTTGTGGTTGTCCCGCATTAATCGCAAGTGGGGAGGGAAAAAAGTGAGCAATGGTACCTTCAAAGTGTGCCACCGACATTTCATCATTTACATTCTACTTGTAGACGGTACCTACCTATCTGTAAGTTGTAGTTGTGTGGATTTTTTAACAACGGTTGTGTCAAGAATTCGCAGGGTTTTTACAAAATTTCGACTAGGATAAAACTTCAATTAAGAAAAAATTTACTAGTTACCTCGTAGGTACTTTTGTTAAATTAAACCGCATTGTATAAGTAGGTATTGTATAACTACCACTCGAAAACTAGCCATGCAAAAAGATGTGATATCCCTCCAAAAACAACTCCGTTGTAAAAACTGGCCCGCCAAAAAACCTCAGCCGCAAAAAGGAATGATATCCATTTTACCCGCCAGCCACTTATATAGGATGCTCGGTGATTCGCACCTCGCTGTTGAGTGTGCATATAGAAACCTGATCCTCCTATCCCTAACCTCCACCGTCAACGTTTTCCTGTTCCCTGTCTCCTTCCCACAACCTCCTCTCACCCTTAGTCCCCCTCGGTTTCACCTAATATGTTTCCTCTGTTACACCAGCAGGGAGCTTTACGCTTCTTTCAATGCTGTTGGCGGGAGCTTTTTGCCAGATGAACAAGCCTGATTTGAAGCATTACTGATGAGGTAAGTATCTATTTGCAGTTATAGCGTAAGTACAAACTAAAATAATTGAAACAGTACCCAATACTGCCCCGTGAAACAGAAACGCCTCATCTGTAAATCTTGACATTGCGGGAATATGCCTCAAAATTTTCTCAATGGAAACGTATAAAACGGCCTCCATAGTCCTTCCAGCGACCCCATTTTTTCGCCGGTACTTCATATTGACTTATTCACCCAAATGTGTACGTATAATTACAAAATCGATTTTTCCCATTAAAGGAATCGATTCTCCGCAGTTGAGGCGGTTTTCAAATTTTACGCTAGATTTTTCGGGTTTTCATGCCTCTTCTCGCCTAAAGGTACTTTCACAAAAACAACGGTTTGTTGATATCATTTTTTGAAGGAGAAGCACCTCAACCCCGGGAAAGCCCGAAGGGATTATCCACGCCTTCACAAAATAATTAATTCCTAGTTGTTTTGTTCAAAAAGACTTTAAACTTGAGTACCTCAGCTGAGTAAATATTTGATCGAGAAACGCCTCTTGAGTCCCGATTAAACACCTCAACCAAAATGTGAAGCAGTTTGGAGCCAAATGTTTGAAGGAAAACCGCCTCAATTCAATATTAAGTGGGATGAGGCGTTCCACCTTCAAATTTTATCAAAATAAACAATGATGTAAGGCGTTTAGACCAGATGATGAGGAGTTTCTCCATCAAAACGTGTACATGATGCATTTCTCTTTTAAGTGTGGGTGAGAAAAATGGGGGTCATTTGAAAGCCCTATTTTTGGAGAGGAGGAATTCTTCCATCACAGGGCAAAATACTACAAGGAATATACAGTTATAACACTCACCTGCTTTTTGGCCACAAAGTGCGATTTTGAGGTCACATACTCCTCTCTATGAGAAGGAGACATCAACAACAGGTTCTGTGACGGTGATGACAAATTTGAAAATCCCATTTCCATGCTCAGGTCCTTGAGGACCTGAACTAAATGTTCGGTCGTTGATACCTCGCTCCATATTTCCACTTCGAGTCCAGAACACTCTTGCGGAGGTAAGGTAAACTTGAAATACGGCCTGCAATTGCGGTATACCAATATATTCGCACCGGTCGCAACAATTATTCCTGAAATAAGAGAACCCTGATTTCATTTACATTATTCAAAAAAAGCAGTGATAAAAATGGGTTAATAGTATGGAGTTGGAGTAAATCATGAAAAATAAAGGAAGGCCAACTCGTAGTTCTGCAAGCTTCCTACCACCAAGTTCTCAGCACACAAATACACATTCAATGAATCCAAACATAGTTGTTTATACTCATTCAAAAAACTTTAGACTGAAACAGTTTCCTCGATATACTCGTATTTAGTGGTATGAACCTGTGGAAATTGGAAAAACAACCTGGAATACATCTCATGATGGTGCCTTCAGGTTGGAAATGCCAAAAGACAGTTTTATCGAGGGATATAGTTACATATTATGATTTGTTTAATGAGACCCAAGTCAAGATATTTCGGTTGCCTCAAATGAAATTAGGCCAAATTATGAGAGGGATAATGAGAAGCCAGAAAAAAATGAAATAGGAGGCTAAAGTAACACAACATGATATTGAGTCTTAATTGCATTATTTTTTGTACTCAAGAATGATTTATTGTTTCTACGTACCGGCCACTCTCGGCTCATTTCTGTCTGTGTGAACACATTTCAAGGCGGTGGGTTGAGTTAACAGTGGTAATTCAGCTGACTGGGATGTTCCTTTGTATACCTGCGGAATCACTTTCTTCTTTTAGAATTAACGGTTACTTCAATTTTCATGTTTATACG
This sequence comes from Stenodema calcarata, assembly GCA_963920205.1. Lineage (NCBI taxonomy): Eukaryota > Metazoa > Arthropoda > Insecta > Hemiptera > Miridae > Stenodema > Stenodema calcarata. The sequence continues at coordinate 44,427,098 of OY986048.1, read as the reverse complement.
GTGGGAGGTATAATATACTTTGTGAAAAATTGAACATATAACCATTTCAACACATATATTATGTGTTGAAAACATCTGACGTATGATGTGAATCAATGGTGCCGCTTGCCGTTCTATTTGGTTTTTAGTTTACCGAAATAATGGAATCAATATTATGTTGTTATGTTTATCGGTAACAACTCGGTTAAAGAAATCAATTTGAGTTGGAAACAACTAACCTTCAGTTTACTTTGAATGCCATTTCCGAAGTCGCCAATCACCAGCTTGTAATCATCATCTGCGTTGAGGTCTGATAGAGCCAAACAGGTGCTGAACGTCTGTAGATCAGCTTTAGGGTCAGAGAAAGCATCGATCCATGGGTTTTCATCTCTCGGCCTGTAAAGTTAGAGTGGTGAGTAAGACACAGATGTTACCAGTCCCTTTTGCAGTTAGTCCTTGCCTGGGTTGTTAATCAGTTTACATCCAAGTTAACAAATACAATTTTGGGCTGTACGACGCGTGTTACTTGCAATGTCCTGATCAAAATGGTTACGAGTTGAGATTTTGTGGTAGGTCGATATGGGTACCAAATGATCCAAATGTATCGGGTTTCCTCCATTGCCCTTTCAGTGCATCCGCAAAAGTGGTTTCATCGGAGACTTCTGATTGGTATTAATTACTGTGTTGGGTGAAGCAACGTGAGACATTCAGGTGATAGTCGAGCCTGAGCACTATATCAGTGTGTGATAATAGTAAAGATTAACAATGTTTACGGTTGTCCTAGTCGGGGACGGACGTAAGCCAGGGATGCCTCCCAGGTGGTAGTGGTCATCTGTTAGGACTTGCTTGCTACTTCTGCCGTGACTTGGGCTTTCACTGTGGACCCCTTCGCTCTTTGGTTTCCAATGGTTCACACCGAGAGCCTTTTGAATCGATAACCATGCCGTAATAATAAGGCCTCTAGTTCATATCACATTTCAATATTCATAAGTTTCTTTTGGTAAGAATACGAAAGCAGTCACTTTCCCGCACGCTAACCCTCCCAAATATCCCATTACTATTTGAACAACTTTCACTTCACGCCAATTCATTGAATTAATCCTGGAAAGGGAGAACTTACCGGTTAGTTGAAGACATATCATAGCAAATATCCTCTGAAATCAGATAAGGAGTCCAGCCGGGGACAATGTCTGCGCTGACCCGATCGTAATGACCGCTTGGCCGTTGTTTCTCTGCGGTTCTCAGGGCAACTCCGAGTAAACAAATCTAATCGATTCGGCGCATCGAAACTGTACAATCGACAGCCCCCTCCGTTGGTTATCTGGGGACGGCTCTTTCTGTATTCCCACCAATTGATTCAGCTTGTCATGATGGAATTTCATTTGTCGACTTGTCAATACTATTAATAACATGTGGTACGAATATATCTCTTTCATAATTACCACCACAAGTGTGTGAATATTTATACGAACGGCTTTCCCGACAACCCTTACAACGTCACTTGAAACGTTAACCAATCAAATTTTAGGGGGGTTAAAATACGAGTAATTGTTTCCTCGTTCAAGTACAATGGTTTATTATTGATTAGAATAAACCAAAACTAAAGGTTATTGGATAATTATCTTCAATAATGAACCATTGAAATCGACCGAAGAAAAATGATGGATGTAACTTTTATCTAATATGCTTCTGGGGTTTCAATTTCCATCTACATACTTCAGCAATCATCTAATAATTAATTATTATTAACTACTAAAAGTATTATAAATAAGGCCATTTCCAGTGAGGAATACCCGCTCCGCTGTCTAAGTCTAAGTCTTGGTCGCTTAGAAGAGTTTCACCATTCAAATCCATGTAGAAGATTCCACAGAACTTGTCTCCTAGTGAGAAAAAAAGTCCCATCGTGAGTTAGTCATTTTTCACCCCACAACCCTCAATTTCGCGGGGAAAAAAACTCGTTTTCCGACGGGGAAACGACATATTCTTCCTTATTTTCATATGAATTTTCAAATTGGAGAATACCGTTGGGAAGCTGAACTTGTTGGCCAACTTTTGCAGCGACAGTATAAAACTTTCAAGTTAGAGTAGTAGGTTTTACAGGCAATTGAATAAACTGGGAATTTCCGGGATTTGACAAATTCTTCTTTTTAGGCTGATTTTTTACCCGTTAAACCTCAGCAAATTATTTTTCATTGGCACTAGAGAGATAGAAAATTCAATGGTCTTTCCAGCGTTATCCTCAAATATTAAATTACTTTGGAAATTAAGGGATTTATTCTGAAATTAGTTTTCGACTCTCAAATGCCTGTAGATAAGTGACCCAACGTAGTTAATCGAACCATCAAGTGTAGGAAAAATATAGACCTTGAAACCTAATGGAAGCTGAAAAACTTGAAATCGCCTTATTTCATGTTGATGTTGTATTTCCTGTGCAAAAGAACCTGTTTTCACGACTTCCTAAATTTCAAAAAATAATATATATTTTCCTGCTTCCCGGAATGAAGGGCAATCGTAGTAGGGAAAACAATTCTTTTGATAATTTTTCTTGGAGCCGGAAATATATATTTTTTTTTTAATCGAACGTTGTTTTGAAACTGATTTTATCGTGAAGTACACGCACCGGAGATGACAGTCTGTGAGTTTCATCGCCGTACTCCGCCGTATGTGCAAGGTTTACTCGGAAAGAAGTGAAAAGGGAGATTTTGGTTTATTATCTTCGATTGAACAATTAGAATCGAAAATCGGAAATGGAAATTTTGGGATAAAATGATTTTATTTTTCAGTAAAGAAATAATTATATTTTGCTCTAATATAATTTCTTTTCTTGTTAGGCGTAATCTTTTTAAAAAATGTGAATTTGATGAATCCATTCACTGCAATTTTCAATTTAAATGCAACAGCAATGTAAGAAACCAAAATAAACTATTTAGAAGACCTGTATTTTGACGTGATTGTTCATTTTTACATCTCCTGAACTAGTTAAAGTGGTTTTTTGACGAAGTGATGGCAAATATCTCGATTTACAGGTTTTTGAAGAAAAATGACCATTTTCCACCACTGTGTGGCGCACCGTGAAGACATACATCCAGAGGGCATCTCTCGTAATGCCACATTACTTACTCGATATTGCGTTATATTCGAGGAGTTGAAACGATAGAGCTGACGAGAAGATCGATATCGAGCTACCCACTTTGTTTACCAGGAAAGTTGATCTAGAAGATATAGATCTTTGTACGGCGGAAGCTACGATCGTGCAGTGAGATTAAACAGTCGCGTCGGTCGGATTCATTATAGCTTGATTAGCGTACTCCGTGGGGATTCTCTAGGTCAGCAGACCGACCCGTCCTCACTGGAAGGAAAGGTGAGACGGCGATGTGAAACCCGACGAGGTGATAAAAAGAGGTTTCCTAGTTTCTGTCAGTGTCTCACAGCGGTTGGGGTGATACCGAGATCTCAACAGTTTGTCTGCGATGTCGATTCCTGCTCTGGTTCAACTTGATTTCACGTAGCGCGTTAGACAAATGTAAGTAACTTTTATCTACAAGTCGTCAATATTTGTTGAGCTGCGATTTATTTCCCTGAACCCGAATGTTTCACGGTACTATCCATTCAGTAAATAGAATGAATTCATGAATGCGGAACTTGTAGTTGCGTGTCGCGTGTGTGCTCCTGGTTCTGGTTGAAACAAAGTAAGAAAATGCTACACATTATTACAGAACGAGTCGTTAGGTGTATGAAGATATTCCAACGATATTATCAATAACATTTCATTTCAACTAGAATGTGTCCGCTCTCTAATAATCAACATAGTTGCTGACCTCCGCACGCTTCTTGAATAATAGACCGTCAAATCATCTGAATTGCCAACGGCACGCACAGCTCCTTAAATACCGCTCCTTTCCAAGGATATTTGATTATGAAGATCCTGAGAAACCTCCTTGACGGCTATTTAGAGATTGAAAAAACACGGTTTCGATATTCCTAAAGATGCTCTCCCATCATTTCAGGACATAAGCAGTAAAAATAATTCAAGTGTGTCCTCCAAGGTGACTTCCATTTTATGATGATAAGGTTACATTAAAGTCAACCTTAAAGAATCACACAAAGTACATTTTTGATGTAATTGCATGCGATACTAGTGCTCCTATCGTAATATATAGGGTGGGGCATTATGAATAGTTAAAAATGGAAAACATGTAGATAATATGTTTTGCATAGAATAATGATGAATAGAATATGAATAGAATAAAGCCTTAATCATACCATTCTGTGAATTTTCCCAGAAATTCACATTTTTTACGAATTTAACTGAAATTTGCTGAATTGTTTGGGAATGTCACTCAATTTTTCTTATTTTACAACACATTTTACTGAAATTCAAGTTTTTCCCACAGAAAGTTTACAAAAATTCACATACTTTGTGAGGATTTTCCTTCAAATTTAGCATTTGCACATAGGCGTACAGAAGTATTGATATTTTCATGAAATTCATATGCTTCTTTCATTTTTCTTTGGTTTCATGATGGTTACGAGTAGTTAAGCGCAGACAGTTACGGAGCCAAATTCGTTCCTCCAACACCAAAATCCACAGTCATGCAGCATGGCTATTAGAGCGAATATTCAAAGAAATTACTGGTTTTATGTACTTGTAAAAGGTCTCCATTGACGAAATCCCTCGACAGAATTGAGGTAAAATGGCTAAATTTGCACAAAAAATCCGTCTTGGCAATCGAAAAACTAATTTCGTGGATGGGCAGAATCGGACTACTGTAATGGGGGGGGGGGGGGAGTGTTAGAAGAGAAAAAATACTAATGAATCCCCAAAATGGAATACTTTGACAAGTCACACCTCATTTTAAAGGTTTGCATACGCTGAACACGATGGCGGAATGAGAATTGCGATATCTTCTTCCGTTCTCAAACTGGAGCACTTTGAAGATGAAGGAATGTGCTTGATACTTGAGATATTTGTCATGGAAGTCCTTCAATGGAGACGTTATGCATAAAACTAGTAAGTTCTTCAAAAATCTGCTCTTATAGCCATGCTGCATGACAGTGGATGTTTTGGTTTTCAATTCATTATATCAATAAAAAACTGGGTGTGCCAATACTTTATTCCGCCGCTGTATGTGTCATCCCAGACGATATCTCTCCTTAGAATTGAGATTAAAATTTCAAATTTGCACAAAAATTCTGTTTTGGCAGTCAAAATGCTGAGTCCATACATGGGCAGAATCGGGCCACTCTAAGGATTTTGGGGAACTTTTAAGGGGGAGAAATTACCCTTAATACCAAATTAAAAACACAATCATGCACCATGGACATAAGACCGAATTTTCGAAGAAATAACTGGTTTTACCCCATATTATAGGTTTTATAACCAATTTTGTATGCGATTCTGCCCATCTACGGACTTAGCCTTTAGATTGCCAGAACGGATTTTCGGTGCAAATTTGAACTTTTTACCTCAATTCTATTGAGAGTTATCGTCTGGAATGACATGTACATATGATTTTTTGAGTCTATTAGCAGTGATTTCTGGATGGTCTGGAACGGATTTTGTTATAAAAATTCTTCGGGAATTCGAGTTTAACAAATTTTGGACTGAGAATAATAGCTTCCTTTTCTCTGAACATTCGCTAAAGAGCACTACGCAAAAACCACAGAAACTGTCAATCTTTCGAGAAGTTCGAATTGAAATTATATGATATTTCAATCCGGTCTAGCAAATGACCATTGTACACGCGATTTCTATGAAGCGGAAACACAAAGACCAGGCCTTCTCAAGTTAGTATATACTTCAGGAGATCCTCGTGCCAAGCTGTAAAAGCACATAATTCTAGCCTATCGGTCTACTTTCATTTTGCACCAGATACGTTGATGACAGAAATGTGAGTTGGGGCCGAGCTTATTATCCCTGTTTCAACATATTTCCATCCATCTACTTCAATTCGATTGCAGCTGAGGCACCGAACAGTAATAAGTCGTCTATCTCTCAAGAGCCTGAGCCTTCTGGGCGGTCGTCATAAATGTTGGACGATTTAGTGGGATAGGGTGTTGAAATTGTGGTTTTTCTTTGTCGTTTAAGTGGAAGATTACTCAGGCAGACTGTAATTTCGGTGAGTGCTATACATCGTAATTATTATCTCTGAGTAAAATGTAGTGGAGTACCAACAATTGTCGTTTTTCCTCCTCGATAGAATTCATAAACATTTCCAAGTCCAAAATCAACATGACCACTTGCATTGCACAAAGCTTCCTGGAAAATTTGTTCTAGAAGATCGTTGTTATTGTGTGTGAGGTCCATTTCATCACTCTGAAACTATTGGACTGATTCAGATCGAGTATCCAACCATTTTCGGGTTTGCTTTTCAATCACGAATTCCAGTTTATATTAATACTATTTAAGGATTAATACTATTAATACATATTTTGTATGCTCTCATTCATCCATCAGTGCTTTATTACTTGAAATAATAATCACACCATCTACTCACACAACCAGGAATTCTAAAACTGAATACCTACCCATTTACATTACAATACTCAAGAATATCGCAACTCTTCATGATATTATATTATGGTCCTTAAACTAATTTATATCTTACGGTGACTCAATTATTTAAGAACCGATCGTCGATGCATCAACGTGTATTCGTCAGCGTTGTGGTGAAATTTGAATTTTGTACTTTATTCTGTGCTCAATTTGATACCCAAGTTATTATTTTCTTCTTAAAATCGTCTTGTCGATGAAGTAAATCATGAATCAAAATCGAACGTTCAGGAGTTTTAAAAACTAAGAATTTTTCATCGAGTTTGTAAGTAGTTTCAAACATACAGTAACACAAGCTTATTTCAAATTTTCCTGACAAAAATAAGGATTTTTCGAATCATTTTCAACAGCAAATCTTGAGTTTATAACTCCAAAGCAAAAATTGAAACATCGAATTCTACAAACCACAAATGGGCTCATGAATAAATTATAGTTATAGTAGATTATAGTAGATAAAAGTAGTATCGGTAATGCACGAAGCTCTGATCTGATTTAGGGTGAATTTTATGATTTCAGTGAGACATTTTCCTTTAGATGGCTGCATTATGAATGATCAATCGTTCATACATGGTCGTTTTTGATGATTTTTCGGAATTGAAAATTGGTATTTCCAAGTCAACGGAAACTCGAGATCAAAGATGGATAGGAAGGGACATGAATACTTGAACTCTTGAATACTTGAATGATAGTGAAGTAATGAAGGTGACGTATGACAAGGAATAGTTTTCCAAGTTAAAACAGTGAAATTCAAAACACATAACACTACGGCAAACGACAACAGAATAATACTGTATTGGTACTTTTAGCGAATTTCCAAAGAAAACGAAAAGGGAAGAAAAATTGTTATACCAAAATCCGTTTCAGACCAACCTGAATCTACTAATTTATAAAAACCGGGTGTGCCAATACTTTATTCCCTCGCTTTATGTGTCACTCCGCGCGATAACTCTTGATAGATTTGAAATAAAATGTTTAAATTTGCACAAAACATGCGCCCTGGGAATTGAAAGGCTAAGTTCGTAGACGGGCAGAATCGGGCCACTCTATTGGGGGGGGGGGGGGTTAGGGGGAAAATGAACCATAAATTCCCAAAATGAAAGAGTCTGACAAGTGATACCTATTTGGAAAGGTTTTTTTTTACTCTGAACCTGATGGTGAAATCAGAATTGCGATATCCCACTCTGTTCTCAAACTGGAGCACTTTGAAGATGAAGAAACGGGGTTGATACGTGAGATGTTCTTTATAGATATCAAGTCCTTCAATAGAGACATTTTACATAAAACCAGTTAGTTCTTCGAAAATTCGCTCTTATAGTTATGTTGCATGATTCTGATTTTTTATTATGCTACGGAATACTAATATACTACGGAATAATCTTGAATTGTTTTACTTGTCCATTTATATTTCATTAATTCTTTGTAGCTGTTGTATTGCTTCATTTCGACTACTTTCAGTCATTCAACGTAGATACTTGTATCGGTAGCAGCTGCTCTTAAACCGCTGACGCGGGCTTATGCTTTCGAGTGGATTTTTTTTCTTCAGAAATATTATTTTTCGTCAAGTTGCACGTATTAATAATTAATTGTTATTGTTAATTGTTATCAAAAATTATTGTGCGAATTGCAATGAGAGTTCGCACTTAAATTTGAGGCAAGAATATACGCGTGTTCCGGAGCTAAATCATAGTGAATTTGTTTTTCTTTTTTTTCAATTTTTATGCGATTTATGGTCAATGTAGTTTGGAAAAGAAAGAAATAGAAATTTTCAAGAATCAATAAAAAAGCAGAGGCAAGTTCAAGCACACGCTCAATTTGTGAAATTGAGTTCGTAATTAATTATGGACAATTGTCTATGAAATAACCAAAAACCAAATTTATGAAAATTTATCTCTGGGGAGTCGGAAATTACCGTTCAATCAACGTAAGGAACAGAAGAAAAGCTGATGAACTCAGTGAACGCCTCCGAAAATCAAGGTTGACTTGAATTAGCGCTATTTTAAACATAAAAGTAACAGTATTTTTTTTTTTTTCTTGTTACAGATTTACTTTAGGAGACGTTTCGGATGATCGTCAACCGAAAGTCCCTTAAACGCCACACAAATCATGCACGTAGAAGCAGCTCAATAAATTTAAAAATTTAGAAATTGTTCCAACAAGTTGCTGCTCCTTTCAAAATTTTCCAAGCTCAAGCGATGAAATGAGCTTCAAACTTGTTTTTAGTTTTTGAAAAAAATAGTCGTAGATCTCTTTGATAAGATGAAAATCAATAAATACATTAATTAACAAAAATAGCCGCTTCAAATAAAATAAAACAAGAAGTACAACATAGTAGAAATCAACAAAATCATCAATAGTTTCTTCTTTTACAAATTCGAATATGTACACATTATCAAAAAATCGTTAATCGGATCCCTACTGTTCTGGAATTGGAGCTCATTTCGAGGTTCAAGGTATTTTTTTACGAAATAGAATAGCACTTGAAACATAAAATACTCGAAAAATAAAATTAAATAAATCCTCCAAGTGCGCTGAAGGGGATCTACCTACGAGATGGAGGGAACTTTCAGCGCAATACGGACGAAAAAATGATGAAATGAAATAAGCGGCTCAGGGGAAAAAACAACGAGATAGCAAGGTTTTGAATTCATCTACCCGCCAGCACTCGCTGATTACGAGCACAAAGGATTGCGAGCATTAGCCCGACGGCAGCGTCGAATCCCAGGCGATCTCCGTCGCTGACTGGCAAGTTGTTGCGACCGTAGACTCAAGATCCAGACGGTTTCTTAAATCATTCAATTTAAATTCTGCATATTCCACGAAATCTATATTGCCGCTGTTTATCAATTTCAACCCAACTGTTTGAATGATTAGCCTTCCAATTATTTAGCACAAAGGACAAACGACAGTCAGTCAGTGACCGCTAGGCTTCCGAAAATACAAATTTTGTTTTGGATAGAGCTGGGTTGTTAGAAAAACTCTCACGCGCGAGTACTACAGTTTTAATTTTTCCAGTGCCTGTGAAACTTTTTCTCACACGCGAGTGCTGCTACACCAATGTAAGTATTTCATAAAACCGTCTTTATGCAGTTATTTCTGTGTGTAAAAGTTTTTTTTTTTTTTTTCTCGTCATTTATATTTCAAAATACTCGTAAGTACATCAAAATGTATAGGAGAAAGTTGATTGCGGAAATGGGGAAGGTTGTTTACAAAGCAACTGGTATGTTTTCCTGCGTTCAGCTCGTATTTTTTGCATCACTATTACGTATTACTTTGCTTTACTCGCGAATTTTCAAACGAAAGGATGTTACTACTGCAGAGGGCTCAACAAGTTACAAGTCAACTACTCCTTGTGTTACCCATTCTATCCTACGACGAAATGCCTAGTCCCAATTATCAAGTTGCTTGTGCAATGCCAAGGTCAGTTTATTTTGGAAGAATGGATAAATATTTCACGACTCGGTCGTTTTTATTATTCCCATACGACCGGCCTACCGGTAGGTACCAATTAAAAAAAAAAGTGGTCTAAGCCACTGAAGTTTAGAAGTTGGATTGTAAAAGTTTAGTGAAAAGATAAAAGAAGAGAATGATGAATGAACAGACAATTATTTTCAACAGGACTGTTTAAAAACTGGGCGCTGTTTACACGGAAATCCCATGTGAGAGAAATACTCACGCGTGAGTACTGGCGTCCTGCTGAGGCCAGCGAGTACTCGAGGGTAGATCAGCCCATATCCCATAGGTCCCTGTTATGTAGGTACGTGCTGGCTTTGTCTCGGTACCGAGACACTATTTTTATATTTTTATATTTTATATCCACTATTTTTTGGAGGTTTAAGGAGGTCTAAGGAGTTTTCCCAGAAGGGACTCCCATATAGGGATCAATCCCATTTCTCGTATAACCATATATATTGGCAATTCAAATTCTTGACATTGATCAATTTCTTTCTTTCCTGGGTAAGGGTAAACTCACCATTTCGTGGGTAAACTTCTATATTCAAATCCCCTGCCAATATCCGTGCTTGCCGGAGCATAGTTCTCCACAACTAATAAATTTTCAGTAGTACCATTACGATGGAGTTTAACCATACCTTGGAGTTTCCCAGGTGTTCTTCCTGGATTGGAACTCCATACTACTTTAAATTCCCCTTATTTTCTATCAACAACGACCTGGCAGCGGCCAGGTGTTGTTTGAAGGTGGGAGTGTAATGGTTTGCTGAGTGCCCAGTGCAAGTTTTTGTTTTGACCACTCTTGGGCTGGACACATTCTATCATTATTATTATTAGAACATTTTCTACAATTTGTGCACTAAACTCGAATAAGTTATTGTGTGCAAACTCAATTGCCGAATGTGGTGAGTCAATATAATATATTATCTACTCTAGAAGTGCATTACACCCGCGTGAGACCCGCCCGTTATAAGGAGCTTGAATCACTAGACAATATTGATGGTGTGATCTTTGCAGATCTATTGTACGATGCCCCGGGCTCCACGTGAATTAAAACATTTAGAAAGCAGGATCAGACGCTAACTACAGATACATAAACAAAGTTGTTTTGAAATCAGAGGGATGTCCGCTTGGTCCGATATGTTCAAGCGATATGAGTCAAGTAGATAACGCTCCGATCCATCGTGGTTCCCTATTGAGGAAATTCATGTATATGAACAGCGCCCTATCAAGTGTTATTGAAAGTTAACCAACTAATTCATGCGCAGTTCCTTTCACTCAAGCTTCATTGTCAAAGATTTCGTGCACTTCATGAACTTCATCTTCATCTGGTAATTAACCAATTAACTGTATTTTCGCTATTATCAATTTCATTGTTTTGTCATTTATTGATTGGCACATACAAACGGATGCAATTGTAGAGAACGCATCAAATGCCCTGGCGTGACTACGCATCAAATGTTTCATGTGTTCCTTGAACAACGGGGTCGGAGGTTTAACTATTTGTTTCCGAAATTCTCATAAAAGCGGCTAATCAATGGCAATCATCGAATTAATCTTTGGAAATAACAAAATGCCCCTGGTTTTAATGGTTACCTACCTACTGCTGATCTATGACTTCACGGTTTGTAGCGTCCATACAGCTATTGTGGACACATACGTATATATACTCGTACAAACTATAGGTCGGGGAAAATGCTGATGCCACGCTTGACCTGAATTCCCAGTGTGTAGCTCTCAGACCACAGCGACAACGTCAGTCCTTCTCATCATTTGCAGCTCAGCGTCTGTGGAATGCTCAACTTAATTCTAACGTTCTGAATGATAATTGAGGTGAATGGGAACATTACGTATAGTGGTTACGTCTATTCGCCACCAACTACCCTTCCTATTGCCCCCCCCCCCCCCCATAAGTACATTCAAGTACTCGTACAATGTCCCTAAACGAATGTTCCAACTCCTTGCTTTTCGTTATGATTCGACCTTTACCTCAAGCCAATTCTGGTCGTGGTTCCTGTCCTTTTCTACATTGAAAATGATCTTCCGTGCCTTTGTTTATTCCATACTTACGTACTGTATTCCTGGTTGGGATGGGGCGTATCAAATATCCTTCATTTCAGTCGAGACTGCAGTCAAGTCACTTATGAGACTTATATTTAGATCTGGCTACCTAAACAACAGTGAATCACTGTTTCTAAAGCTCAATATTCTCCCTCCCAGTATGTGTTAAAATTGCTCCAATATTATTTCAATCGCCATCAGACGCCTATCTCAGGTTGTGACTCGCCGTCACCACGACGTGATAGTAACTGTTCCCTTCCCAAATTGTGATTTTTTCACGAGACAGTTGTCGTATCTGGGCGTAGATTTTACCTAATCATTTGAAGCGCATTGAAGAGTTTCAAAGCGAATTTTGGGAACGATACAAAACTATCACTTTACTCGAACTATTCCGTGTATTTATGGGAATCACAAGGACAATAATCTTGATTTGGAATAATAATCTTGATAATAATACAAAACCACCGTTCTTTAAATAATACAACTTGAGGAAGAACTTGGAGCATTTCATAACCAACCATCACGTATTTTTACCACTGAGTAAGACAAATACGTAACATTTTTGAAAAGCGTATTTCGTCCTGCTATGATGCGCTGGGCACAAGTGGCATGAAGCGGATCATTATTTTACGACTTATCATCATACAGTTGTCCTAAATGTCAGACCACTTTTGCATACATGTAGGATATTTCATAATTAATTGACAACGTTTTTCCATGTGATGACGTTTAATAGTAATCCCAATCGAAAATTAACCAGAACAAGCCAGAACATTATCTGGAGAGGAAGTTTGAGAAAGAACTTTGAGTTTTGAATGTTTGAATACCCAACATTGTAATGTTTCAGATGACAGACGATGGAAGCGGATGCACATGACTGGTACATGATCTTCGATTCTCTATGGAGTGCAGCAACTTTGAGATACTTTGTCGTCGCTGCAGTGGCGTATTTCATTATCAAATACCTGGTGATCCCTTTAGATTGGACAAAAGTAAGACATCATTACTCGGGCTACAGAAAATATGACAATAAAATCACAGAATATGTAGAAAGGAGAATTCAAGCAGTTTTACTGAAATTTCAAATAACATGTGTACTGATACATTCTAACTGGAAGGAAATGGATGAGTCGGGTTACTGCGACGTCCGTGGTTCCGGCTACCGGAGGCTGAATCAGATCAACAAGGTCAGAAGGAATAGAAAAATCGGAGACATCCCTCCGGTCTTCCCGAACGGTTGGTTCATGCTCGCGGAATCCCATCAGCTCAAGACGAATGTACCGCTTCACGTTTCCGCACTAGGTAAATATTATAGTGTTGTTTCAATTAGGTTTCGCTTGGTAAATTAGGGAATTTTCATTTTTTGACACTAAATTAGAGGAATGTACTTATATTTATGAGTCCCACAACGTTTAGGTGCTCTTGATGTCACGTTATTGTGATCGTTGGCTCATTTCCAATAATGACCTTTAAGAACTAACTAAGCCAACCTAATGGTTTCAAGCTCTCTCAAAATCACCAAATCGAAATGCAAAAAACCCACGTGTCTACAGATCCCAGTAGACATAATTATTTATAGTTGAAATTATCGAGTACCTAATTTAAAAGTTCCACTGTCGAGTTCCGTTTGGACCATGGATTAACCTATTACAGTATACAGAAAGTTGGTCGATTTGCTGGGTATTTCCAAAAGTATCTACGAGTTATCTCGTAGTTAGCCGTACTAACTCCACGTCCTTGATTGACCATCCCTGGCTGACGAATAAGTTAATTGCGGAATTATTATTTTGATTGTAGAAAGTGAAGTATTTGCTTATCAGACTTAATGTTGATATATTTTTCAGGTGAGAATTTTGCTTTGTTCCGCGGTTCCAATGGACAGTGCCATATTTTAGAAGCTTATTGCCCTCACCTTGGAGCCAATATGGCCATTGGAGGCCGAATAGTAGGGGATTGTATTGAATGCCCCTTTCACAAGTGGCAATTCAGTGGCCACGATGGCAAGTGCAAACGAATACCGTATAGCGACAAAGGTGAGTCCAATAGTTCATTGTATCACCCATCATCGGAATGAAAAAATGTGAAAAGTCCTCTATTTTCAATTTTTAAACAATTCATTGTTTCAAAATTGTAATCCTAACAGTTCCAAAATTCGCTGAAGTAAAGCGGTATGAGCCATTGGAAGTGAACGACATGATATTTGTCTGGTACCACGCGGAAGACGAACAACCTACTTGGTTTCCTAGTGAAATACCTGAAATCGCATCAAGGAAGTATTTATACCGAGGAAGAAACGAGTTTAACATCAACGCACATATTCAGGTCAGCCAACCGCAAAAATCGATCGATTTAGGGCCTTTTATAACTATTAGGACCTTAAAGTTATTCATAGTGAGAAAACATGGTACTTTTGGTACCACAATTTGTATATCATAATTAGAAACACGGAGATTTCATGAATATACTACGCAAAATTATGAGAAACTGAAAAATGGAATTATTAGATTTCTCTGGCGTTTCCTCTAGTGTTTCCAACATGTTAACAATAGATAACCATGTATATCAGAGAATCCGTAGACTCCTGTGCTCAACCCTCCCATATACAACAGTGTCCCAGCACATGCATGTACAGAAACCTCCTACTTAATCCTCAACTCATTGAAGCTTTAGACACCTGGAGGTATTCAAAGATAACCCCTGAACAGGTGGCGACGAACATTCTGTTACTGAAATCACCTATTATTCCATAGTAGCTTGGACCTATAGTTGCTGGGGCTGCGCCAGGAAAACAATAGAAAATAATTCACACCTAATAAAACAAGATTCTCGGAAGCCTTAGGTAATGCTCCCTGGTTCATTTGAACAGCCGACCTCTACCGAGCTCTTTGGGTAGAATTGGTGGATGAAGCCACCAGAAAATATGCTGTGTAGCACAAAAATCGAAGTGTAGCTCCTCCTGGATGACAATGGTGACTTGAGGCAAATTCGCTTGGAATAAACTGACAATAGAATAGTCATTTCATAGGTAATGTTGAGTTTTCAAAATCCCATTTCTGATGGCTGTTGAATTCCCAGTGAAATCACCCCAGCAAACACAAATATATGATAAATGAATTTGTTCTCGTACACCGTATGCTAATACAGCTTATAATCATTTAGGAAATCCCGGAAAATGGAAGTGATTCGTGGCACTTCAACGCCCTGCATGGAACCAGTGTAGTTTTTGGTAGTAACATCGCTGTCAGTAACTCAAATTCGAAGTTTTTCAATCATGTATGGGAGTCGACGTGGGAAGCTTCACCAGATCCTGCTACGAGATACCTGGGGTTCTCCAAGCTTCTACATCATGTGAAAATTTTCGGCGTCAGGTTTGGAACCTTGGACATCGATATCCGTCAGGTAAGTTTGAATGTAGGCAGGATGTGTGAGCTTTAAATGCGGGATCGAATGCGTCGCATCAACACAAACAATTTACGACCACTGATTAGATTGGAAAACCCGCAATATATTTCCATAGATTAGCCCCCCCCCCTTTATTTTCTCTAATTTTCGGAATAGAAAAATCGTACAAATGCGCAAATGTGCGCAACGCGCAACAACTTTGTTTTTTCAAACAAACAACTTTGTTTTTATTGCAAATTCGGATTCTACACAAAACTGAATGTAAATTTGACCCCTCATTCGATTTTTTTTTGTAGCGCGCAACCCGTTCAGCGAGCGCGGAAATTTGCTGAGTCACCATGATGAATTACTGTAAACCCTAAGTTTGGCACGTGAATTTTCATTTTTTTTTTTCAACGCTGATTCACGTGGTGACATCTGTTTTCCGCTTTGATCGAAATTTAACGCAGTAACAGCCAAAAATATGGTCATTGTAGTTTTTTTTTAAATCACGTTTTTTCAACTAATTGACTCGACTTCTTTTGCTTTGTAGGTACCTACCTATCTCCACCAACGGCACTCGTAGCAAACGCAAGAAATGACCAAATGGTTAAATGACCACAGCGTTAGAAAAACGAGATTTAAAAAAACTACAATGACCATATTTTTGGTTATGCTGTTATTGCGTCAAATTTCGATCATAGCCAAAAACAGAAGTCGACACGTGAATCAGCGTTGAAAAACCATGAAAATTCATGTGCCACACTTGGGGTTTACAATAATCCATTTTGATGACTTAGCAGTTTTGGATATCAATCCTTTATGCGGCTGAGGAGCGTTTTTGGCGGGCTAGTTTTTACAACAGAGTTGTTTTTTGGGGGATGTCACATCTTTCTAATAGAATTTATACTTTTTGCAATTAAAGACTAATTATGTTAATATTCAAGCAATATTCAATGTTTTTGGACTAAAACTGGATTGAAAACACTGCCCTTGCTTGAGAATCTCCTTTACCGCCCCCCTCAGGAAAATCCGGAATTCGCCCTTGAATGAGGATCTTATACAGACCCAGATAATAGAATATCGAATATAGGTTCCGGTATGATATTCTCGTTTTTATATGAAACTAAATACTTAGTTACATCGTAGTTCTGTTAGAGAGAACATAATATATTATATCGAATAATTGTGTCACTAAAGGCTGATCTTGAAAATTTCTATTGCTCCCAGCTCGGAATGACTGACATTCGTTTATTAATTTCAGATTGGACCTGGTTACGTAGAGCTCAAGTTTTCGACGCCTTTGGGAAAACTCGTCATCCTGCAATCGGTGACACCCGTTGAGCCATTGGTCCAGAAGGTTGTGCATCGAGTCTACGCCCCTTGGTATATGGCCCTGTATTCGACACTGATGATTGTTGGTGAAAGCATCATGGTACGCGTCCGATTTTTCCGTTTCACGCTGCGTTCATCTCGTATAATAGAAATGTATTTTATTTGTTGTGTGTTAATCACATTTCTCACAAATGGAGGGCTCAGGGGAAAAACGAACTCTGTCCAGTTTTACCTATAAATGAGCTTTTGATGCCATCTAGTAGCAGTTTGAGAGTACTATAACATGCTTTAATCATAAGCATAAGATATATTTCCGTTTCGGGGCATTCATACGTGGAGTGTGATAGGAATATGGGCCAGATTAATAAAAAAAAACATACTTAATATGTTAGTTAACGACGATCCACATATTGACGCCTGATCCTTTGGGAAACTGACACGAGTTCATACATTTCTGCTAAAATGTGTTAAACTGAAGTCTGATCTTGATTTAAAAATATAACAAAAGCTTTGCGACTCACAAATACACAGGTTCTGAATTAATGCTGATTTTTAGGTAATTTTTCCTAGCACTGAAACTGTGTTAAGAGTTGGAAAACTATGAATTGCCGATTTTATCAAAATCACCTTTAATGGACTGAGGTCGTTTTTCCCCTGAGCCCTTCAAATGTCACTACTGAATAATTTACTATCAATCAAAGAACTAGGTATTAATGCACGAATTGCACAAAAGCAAAGCCATCTATCGTGCGGTCTACAGGTTGAGACTCTAATCTACCTCTCACATCTAAGATCGAGCGTTTGAATCCTGGCCAACTCCTTGACCAAACTCGGGCGCACGTTTAGGGACACATGACTGACTATACCTTACTATATTCCACGGCCCAGCATGTTAAAATTTAGTCTGTTGATTTCAGGTCGAAAGAGATATAATGGTATGGAACAATAAAAAATACTTAGAACGGCCTCTTTTGGTGAAAGAAGACAAAGCGCTTGCCAGATATCGTAGATGGTTTGCGCAATTCTACTCTGAGCACAGTCCAACGTATTCAACGATTAAGAAATCATTGGAATGGTAGCGTTAAAACCATTATTCAACTGTCAGCAAATAATACCAAGACTCTCAATTTTATGATTTGTCTGACGTTTGTTAACCTCAATGATGAAGATGGTATGACAATTCAGGAATAAAGTTGTAGACACATTTCATTGTTCGAAACCATTACGAAATATTTGCCGCACTTATTTGTAATTCCTAACCGGGATATTATTAGATTTTTAAGTAGATCCATTCGTAGACAACGTTTAGACTTGTCTGATAAGTAATACGATAAGTACTGATAAGTAATACGAGTATGTAGAGTGGGTCTCTATTGTTGCAATTAGTTTTAGTTGTAGCACAGAACGCATTGTACGCATGCATTGTACATTTCAATTAACTGACTACTTATATTTTTTGAAGTATATCATAATTGTCTTTTCATATGACGACTTTTCAATCCAAATTAAGTATTGGCCGATTCCGATGGACAGCTAATTCCACCATCGGTATTATTTGTGATAAGGAATTGAAAGTCTTGGAATGCATTTTTAAACACGTTTACTGAAAATACAATAATATTTAATAAACTTGATATACCCAGATTTTATACAAATACGATATTCTTGTTTTAAAATATTAAGTTGAATAATATTTCACTTTAATGTCAGATTAAAATTTTAGATTCCTATTATGTAGTTATGTGTCATGATTTTCCGTGAGCGGTGAAATTGATTGAACATTTTCCATGATTTATTTATTGGATCTGGTTTCTGGAGAATAGAATAAATTCGGTACAATGGCACTCGACTTACCAAATAAGCATGAATCTCCTTAGAGGGCTATATGTACGTATAGTAGGTAATTACAATTTTAGTACCACGATTGGCATTCGAGAAAGGACATTGAAGGAGCTTCTTCGGTGTTTAAGATTGGAAACGACACATGGTTTCCATTTATGTGGATTCCAATACCGAAGAAAGTGCCCACCTACTACACCTTGTTGAGACTGGCCCAAAAAGTTTTTTTCCCTCAAGCCAGGTACAGCGTATTTTGAGGTCTCCAATTATTTCAAACTCTCCCTGTCAACCCAAAGACCCTTCCAAAAATAGGTCGCTCTCTGAAGGGATATTGTTCGAACCCGTGATTTCTTCTCCTGGTGGGGACCTTCTTGGCATTGTTTCAGATTCGGCCGACCCGTCTGACGCACGCTAACCCATATCAGATGTCCCCTACCCGGCGAGGTACCTAAGTAGAGCCTTTTGGAACGAATGTTCTGGGAACATGGCAAAACCATCAACGGCGATAATAATTTCAATTAACGCAGGTTTGGGCTCCATCCATGATCCGTTTGATAAAATAATCAGCCCAATGCATAGTGGCGTATTTGAAACTTATACTTAACCGTAGATATGGGCCAACAACTTGGGAAAACGACATAAAACCCCTGAATAGGGGTGCCATAACCACCTCGACGAATGTTATAGGATTTGTCCATAAACTCAGTGGACTAAAGGGTCGGAAACTATGCAGAATAAGTGCAGAATGCAAAACATCCAAACTAAATTAGACTTATATTTTCCACACCAAATTACACGGGAAAAGTAGGAAGAGAGGAACATTTCAAAAGTAGTTGTCTCCTTTTTGGGGGAAAGCTCGCCTATCGATTATTTTTTATTTTTTTATTTTTTTAATTTCATTAATATTAGATATTAATTTTTGATTTCATTAATATTATTAGATCTTAGATATCATCTAATGCTTGTTTATTATGCGTGCTCAAAGCACAAAATGGCTATCTCAACTCATTTTGTCATTTTTATGGAACATTCACATTTTTCAACTGACATTGATAAGAAGCCATTGTCAACCATTGTTTTATAATTCCAGCGAAATTTTTGGATTAAATCTCATCAAAATCCATTGAGAACAATACTAAACACGCATCATTTTTGGTTGTTGTTGTGGTGGCAAACGTTGTCAATAGTGTTTAACATTATACTAGATAGTATGCTGTATAAATTTTATTCCAATATATTAATGTTTTAAGACAAATTTTAATAGGTGGTGCTTTCCCCCCTTTTGGTTTATTACGAGTATCTTCGATAATGAACCATTGGAATCGCCCAAAGAAAAAATTTTTTTAACCACCCATCAAAATTTGTTGGTTCACGTTTCAAGATACGTAGATTCAGAAAATCGAATAAAAAAAAAATCCGTCCGTCCGCCGTACGCCGTCCGCCGTCCGCGCCACTTTGCCCAGTTAGCGTTGAGTTAAAATTACGAAATTTGGTTTCTGGGTTTGGACCAGCCCCACAATGGTCCTCGAAACTTTTCATAACCCTAGGTCAAGGGGAAGGGGTTCAAAACGAATTTTGAAATTTTGAAAATTTCATATCTCGAAAAATTCATATAGAACGGTATGTTTTTTATTTCATATTTCGATAGAGTTTGTTCCGTAGAATTTTTTAAGACCATCCGCAGCTTTGTACGACCAGTTTCTTTTGACATTGATCAGAAGCCATTGTCAAATTAAATAATCAATGTTTTCTAATTTTAGCGAAATTTTTGGATTTTTAATCATGTATCTAAGGCCAGATGTAGGGGTAGAAAGGGAACACACATACTCGCAAGAATCTTGGAAGAAAATGTCTACTCTTTTAGATATTTGAAGAAGCCATTGGGTAAGTGGTTGCCTCTGAAGTTTGTGCGACCTTGATTACATGTAAGATGAAGATTGTGAGGAATTGATATTATTAGGGTAGTAGTTGTGGATTGGTTATACGGATGGTTTCCCTGAAAAATACAGTAATTTTGGCTCAAATGCAGAGAGAACTGGCTCAGAGGTGGTCTCTTCAACTACATTTCGGACTTGTTGAATGTTCTAGGGGAATTAATGACCAGAGGTTGGAGGAACTGCTGTAAAGAGCTTGTCATTCAGCAAGGTAGGCATGGCTAATACGGTTATTTCTTGGTAATAGGTTATCGAGTAAGTGCGACCGCCTGGTAATAGGTTGTTGTATTAGGAAAACCCAGTCCGCGTTGGGCGATGGAAAGGTTCTCGAATCGCCGGTAACCTATTAACAAAATAACTTATTACCATACGGTCGCTGTTACTCGCAACTAACTCAATACTCACTCAAATAACTTGTCGACAGTTATGATTGCACACTTTTCACGCATTCGTTGTCCGTAACCTATTACCTGGTAATACCTGGAATAGTCCTAGCCAACCTATTATCGGAATCCCTCAAAGGCCTTTCCCCCAGGTTTCAAAACAGTTATTCCAGTAATAGAGTTTTTCTGATAATAGGTTATCTGGTATTAGGTTACTGGACAGTATTAGGTTATTTGAAGCGGTTACGTTAAATACCCCTACAGCAAGGCTCCGATAAATGCCCTGGTCTCACCGGTGATCTCGTGCGTCGTGGAGGAACGAAAGGAACAATAACTTCAGATAGATTTTGAATTTTTGAGTTAAGCCTATGGGGTGTCATTGTGCACTTATGGCATCCAATCATTGCTAACTCCAAGCATAATCACAATTCGAGTGATCAGTCAGAGTTTTCCACAGCTCCATCGAGATTTTGAATGTGATGATGTAAAATAAAAAATATCAGAGAAAACTTAAACTCCGGCCCTTGAAATCTCCACACAAATAACTGTCTCTGCATTTTATGGTACACAGAACATGAGGATTGTGCAAAAGATCTTATTTATTCATTCGTTCTCGCGTTCTGCGTGCCTTGCAGTAAAGAGACGATAATTTGTTAGCTGGTGATTGCGAAGGTTTACAACTATTTAGATAATAAACAAAAAATGTTGTGAACAAGCGGTATCAACAGAGAGAGTGAGACTTCCTTGTTCTGGACGGGTTCCAAACTGCCGGTAGAGCTATTTACCAGAACTCCTACACCGGGGAGGACAATTCACATGTTGATCTCTAATCGTAACTTCAGGCTTGGAATTAGATGAAGTATTCGCCTCTTTTCTCGATAAGTAGATTAAAAGTGAAATCATGAAAATGTAGTTATTGAGGCGTCTGACACGAGTGTGGGTCACCCTATTTAGGCGAGTGGGGTCTGGTTACGTTATCTAACAAAAGTTGTTATTATACTGGCTCCCGTGATAACATCAGAGAATTTTTCATGGGTTGGGTCAAGATAGAATACAGAAAAATGCCCGAAGACGCATTGTACCTCAGTTTGTATGAACTGGTTTGTATATAACTTGATGCCAGTAGGTTAGTATTGCCTAGGTCAAATACTCCATTGAGCACCAAACCATAAGACTCACTAGACTATACTAACTTTTCTGGCTCAAAGTTTCCAAAAAAGTTGTCAGAAATTTGTTCGGTAATGAATTGGCAATGTATTCAGCTGAAACTTTGGTAGCCTCTCTTTCAAGCGTGATTTTCGCGCTCATGGGACCCTTCATCAAAGCATATCATGTTTTGTATTTTGATATGCGACAGAATGAGGTCGTTCATCATAAGTTCAATGAAGGGTCCCATGAGCGCGAAAATCACGCTTGAATGAGCACAGATTGCAGGATTACTTTATATTACTCTGTAACCAAATAGAGAGGGCATGGGAAACAATGCGTATGAGACCTATCAAACCTTGCTCACTGGGACTTGTGGACGTCGACGCACTTGGTATTGTTACGTCGTTTTATGAAACTCATTACGTTTTATGGAATAATTCCAATAAAAATCTACTTCTTCATAACCACATTTAGTGACAAACATTGTTTCAATTGAAAATTACCTGGATCAACAATTTCATCGCGAGTGATTTTGTTACTGTGAATGCAAAAAACTATTTCCTTATGGTAGGCGGGTATTGAACCACGATTTCTGAGAAAACATCACAAGTTATATCCACCTGTCCGTATTTTCACATCAAAACCGGTGTGTTCGATGATTGATGAAGGGGTACGTTCCGGTTGTGAAATAGGAAAAAGTGTGCCACAGAAATCAAGATGAGGAGTTTTGGAACGATGGGAAAAGCAGGTGAAGCGATCAGACATCAGACTGTGTTTACCAAACCGTTCCTCGCCTTCCTCGTAAACAGGGCAACATGGCTAAATTTGGTTGGTATGACTGAAATAGAAGCAAGGCTCCCATTTCATCAGGCCTTCCCCTTGTTCCCGTCGCACCCTTTATACACCTACCCGATTCTCATCACCGGGCCATAAACCAAAACGATTACGGACGGAAACAGAAGTTTATTCGATTTTACAATGTGTCGACGGTCATCGCATAGAATCCTGCCAAGCTCAGTTACTCAATGATACAAATTGCTGTACTATTGGTGGACTCTACAACGTTTCCGCACTTTATTTATTTGAAATTTTCTAATAAGCTCAACTGCACTAGAGAAGTAACAGATGCAAAAACACGACAGATTAGTGGAGATATAGTGGAGATTAGTGCAAATTTCCGAAAAATTTGCATACCAAAATCCATTCAAGACCATCCTGAATCCACTGCCAAAAGACTCCAAAAATCGTATACATATTTTTATACGATATCTCTCGATAGAATTGAGATAAAAGGTTCAAATTTGCACCAAAATCAGTCCTGGCAATCGAAAGGCTAAGTTCGTAGATGGACAGAATCAGGCTACCCATAAATTCCTAAAATGGAACAGTCTGACAAGTGATACCTCATTTTAAAGGGTTTTAAGCTGAAGACGATGGTGAAGTCAGAATTGCGATAACTAATGCCGTTTTCAATACGGAGCACTATGAAGAAGAATAAACGTGATTGTTACTTGAGATGCTCTTCACGGTTCATCTGCTCTAATCTGATAACGTAATGAGATACCACAATTCTGACTCCACCATCGTGTTCAGCGTTCTATAAACTCATGTATTATACGCCAAATAATCGAGACTTTTATCATAAAACCAAGAAAATGGAGACATTTTACATAAAACAAGTTGTTTCTTCGAAATTTCGCTCTTATAGCCATGCTGTATGACTGTGGATTTTTCGTATCCTTACCTTTCTATTCATGCAAGAAGTCAAAAACAAACTAGTCTATACACTACTACTAATCTGTCAATGCAAGAAGTAGAAAAGAGGATGGTCCATCAAACCGGTCAATCGTTGACGGTTTCTGCGCATGTGCCAATGTATAACTCCTAGAACATCTATATCTCATGTAATAGCTCTAAGATCCCAATGTATTTGGAGAACAGTGTTTCAATGGTCGCCTATGAATACAATGTAGGTACCAATTATTATATCATTTTATTAAATTATGTTCACTAGATTAAAATCTTAAACAAGCGATCTTGGATACATAAACTAATTGTGGATATAACATATTATGGTGTGTGAGAGTCTCCGATATAACGAGCTCCAACGTCGGGAGAGAGCTCGTTGACAAATGGATTGTCTGAAACGAAACTCACCCGTCAGCTGATTACAAACAGACGGGTCTCGCTCGAATCCCCCTTCCCGTGTTTAGAGCTATTTGTGTAGAGGATCGACCTATTTCCTCTATGTACTAAGTTCACATCAGTCTTAAGATGTCTCCTACTGTATAAAGATCGATGTTTGTTTCTCCACAATGGGTGGCCGAACCGCTTTCACAACATAATAGCAGATCTGAATTCCGGATCGGACATGGGAATTTTCGGAACCTCTCCCGAAAATGTCGTCGTCCTGAAGGAAGACCCCGTGAGCAACGGAACTGTTGTGATTTGACCGGGCAAATTTTGGTTAAACTTCAACCATTAATGACTAAGAAGGACTCAAAACTTTACTTCACTAATCCAGAAGCACAGTACTATTTTTTCGGACTTCAAATGAGCCTCCAGAACTTCAGATGCCGTTCAAGGCTCCCAAATAATTCCCAAAATAAAATATACAATCCCTGGTTGTAACGTAAAGGTGAACAAATTTAGCTAATTGTTAGGGTAGAGGTGATACGATCTTCAATAGATATTTCTCAACGACCTGACATAATGGTGCTTTATCCACAAGGACACGAGAGTCTATTTGGAAACGTGATCGTCACCCGCTTGCTTGAATCTTCAGACTTCTATCTTGTATTAATGACTGGGAAGGAATTCAGATCTATATTCTTTTGAGCTGAGAAATAAAAATAAGCTGCTTATTCGAGGATTGATACTCAACTCACGAGCCTCTAAGAAACACAACAACAGTTTGGATAACTGACTGAAAAATAACATCTTATCTCATTGGTAGGTAGTAGTTTTATATGCGATTACAGGTCGCTTCTTGAGTCAAGGGCTCACGTTACTTCCATATCATTACTCCTTGGTATCTACCTCGATCCTGAAGATCATCACTGCTGGAAAAAAACGATATGAACTTTGAATAACTGCTTCGTTAGACGGAATTTAATTTTTCATTTAGATTGCACGCCAATAATTATGGGAGTTGCCATCAGTATTCAGTTCCACGTTTATCAGCAACAACTGTAGCATTAAACTTTTGCGGATGTAACAAAATGTGTTGGTACATACTTCGAAGAAAAGGAAGCTCTTGTTCTCTGTCCAAAATGTTTAAAACTCGAATTTTTGAAAAATTTGCATATTAAAATCCGTTCTAGAGCAACAATCGTATACATTTTTATATGTGTCATTTCAGGCGATAACTCGCGATCGAATTGAGATAAAAAGTTCAAATTTGAACCAGAACTCCGTCCTGTTTTTTACGTTAAACACGATGGTGACTTCAGAATTGCTATTTTATTCTGTTCTCAAGCTGGAGCACTTTGAAGATGAAGAAACGTGGTTGTTACTTGATGCTTCACGGTTCATCTGCCCCAATCTGATAATGGAATGCGATATTTGCAGTTCTGACTTCACCGTCGTCTTCAGCGTTGAAAAATCTATAAACTGAGATGTTATGTCTGTAATGTAGGTATTTATATAAACGATAAATTAAAGAACTATATTGATGATAAAATATGTATAATTGATGGTATTAATAAAAAACTGGGAGTTTTACGTCGGCAATTATTTATAACAGAAAGTACCTACCACCAAATATTGTAAAACCTTCTTCCCGTAGACTCAAAAAGTATCTAAGAACAAGAATCCTGACTCGATGTCAGGAAACCATGGTTTGAATCAGCTTCCCCCAAGTATGAACATTGACCCAACTAGCCACCGTTTGATTCACCCCCATGTTGACGATTTTTAAAGCCTTATTGTCAACCTCATTGTCAACCTTATTTAACCTCATTGTCAACGTACGGCTGGTTGATCAAAGCTTTGGGTGGTCTTAACTCTATTCAAATTTGTGCAGAAAAGTACACCATTTCGTTTGAAATTTTTGAGAAAACATCGAGTATCTTGTAATCGAGTATCTTGTAACGCGATCCAAAATTTTTAATGAGGGGGGAGGCGGGGGCTTAAAAATGTTTCTTGATCGATTCCAATGGTTTTTTACCGAAAATAATAAACCAAAACAGATATTATTCCAACTCTTAGCGATACAATACAATTTTAAGGCTGCGTTTTTACAACCTTAAAATTGTATTATTATCTAGATTTGTTGAACAGAATTTCTAAAAGCCCTAGTATAGTTCTTTGGAGACACACGGCTGCTCGCAGCTCCCGGCCTGGCACTGGGGATGTATCGCTTGCCAACAATGAAACAACACAAATAGATTCAACTCTTTACATAGAAAACAATGTGAAACAGGTTTTTGAGGTCCGCAACCAATTGCATTTCGACGTTGCCAAGCCGTGGACAATCGGTGTTCGTTTTGGCACCACGATGTGAAAACATAACCTCTAATCAAGATTCCGATGCTCATAAAAGTAATTCATTGCAATTAATCATTTTTGCGAGTCTAGTTTTATTCAAGTACATACCATGTGAGCACATTCGTACAATGTCTTCGAGTAAAGCCTGGCTTTGGGTTACGAAAGAGTTTGCACAAGCAATATTAAACGTGAAGGAAATGAACATGGCTTACAAAGTCTGATGAGTCCCAAAAGGGTAGACGAATTGGTTCTCATTTTAACCACCCGTTTCAAACTGAACTTGTAATTTTTTTCCTACGGTTCAGACTTCAGCGAATTAATTGGCTTATTGAGTTCGACCTACTCATTTTTCTCAATTTTTCAAAATATACCAACCAGGGAAATCAGTGTTAAAATTAGCTTCTCTAGAAAGTGGTCGTTCAGTTAATATACTAAAAAAAACTCCACAGTCATGCAGCATGGCTATAACAGCGAATTTTCGAAGAAATAACTGGTTTTATGTAAATGTCTCCATTTCACTGGTTTTATAACTAACATTGTCTTATTTTTTTGTGCCGAGTAACACCTCAGTTTATAGAATTTTCAACGCTGTTATTTGATGCTTCACGGTTCATCTGCTCCAATCTAATAACGGAATGGGATATCGCAATTCTGATTTCACCATCGAATGAATGAAAAACATGTTTATTCACAAAATAATGTCAATAACAAAATGCAGCACACGATACGCTTTAGCCGGAGCCGTTAGCGGAAGTTCCGGCTTACAATATCGAAATTTAATTTGAATTGCATTCATCATTTCATTTTTTATTTAATGAATTTAATACGATTCACATCAATGATATGAGCTCAATTGAGGGCTAGATCACGAAGTAAGAAAAAACAAAAATAAACTGACAGGAAGGATCTGTGGGCGAGCGATCAGAGATGCTTGCGACTAGTTCGGCTCCTACTAGTTATAATTAAATTAATTAATTTTTATACATAATTACGAATTGTAATTTCAACGTGGAATCGTACTTCTGCCTGTCTCTACATTGGTCGGAATACCGATTCTAACATGAATCGCGATAACCCTAAATCATAATCCATTATAAGCTACCACACAGTCCAAGTACGTGTTTCTCAAACGTATGTATCTTATTTCTAACTGTTCTGAACGAGTAATAATAGCGAATTTTCGAGGAAAAGGAAGCTGTGTTCTCGGTCCAAAATGTTTAAAACTCTAATTTCCAAAAGTTGTTCACACCAAAATCCACAATGTTTCAAACTTGCACGAAAAATCTGTCTTGGGAATCGAAAGGCTGAGTTCGAAGAAGGGTAGAATAAGGCCACTCGAAGGGGGGTGGGTTTAGGGGAGTTTTAAGGGGAAAAATTTATCGCAATTCTGACTTCACCATCGTGTACTGTGTTGAAAAATCTATAAACTGAGGTGTTACTCGGCGAAAAAAGATACAACATTACATAAAACCCGTCATTTGTTCAAAAATTTGCTCTTACAGCCATGCTGCATGACTGTTGGTTTTTTGTTTGTAGCGGTGGAGTACAGGAAGGAGGATGTAGGAAGCATATGTCATCAACATCATGTTTCTGTAGTAAAACTACACCAGCTACGATTCAATCCCTCAACGAGATTATTCGGGACATCGATTCCTTGTTGTGTGAATAATGTATTGACTATGATGACATTCAAATATTGTAGGAACGTACCTAATCGATGCTCTTTGTATTGCTTCATTAACCAACTTGACAGGTGATGGTGGAGTTCAGATCTCCTAATGCCCCATCCTTGTAAAATTGACAAGATTCATCGTCGTCTTCTCCACTTGCCTGGATTCGCTCCCAATTGAGAAGCTTACTTTCAAAAGGGGTCATATCCACATCCGAAAAAATTTCAGGAGGTGAAAAAAACGTCCAAGGAGTTATTGATTGGAATTTAAATTTAGTTTTTAGTCTAGTATAGCTTATTGAAGCACTAGAAATGATATCCCAAAACCTGATTAGTTAATCTCGAAACAAAGGGGGTACAGCTAATTATAATTAGCTAATTATTATTATTAGCTACTTGATTATAATTTCGCATATGATAAAAACATTTCAAGTTTTTAATAAAAATGTGAATAATGATGTGAAGGTAATTCATATTTTGAGGCATGAAATAACACAAATGGATCATGTTTCCAAATTATGTAATCTAGGTAAGTAATTACATCAATCCATTTTCAGAAAAAAATCTCAAAAAAAGAAAGGTTGTGAGCAACATCAACCCAATTAAGACGATTGCATCTGAAGTTCTCCGTATCATGTGAACAATTATAATTATATACCTATATATAATGTATTATAATATATTATTATAATACTTACGCGAAAAGCTTGCACCCGAATTGTCCCAAGCAGTTAATCTTCCCTTTCGCCTCCTGTAAAAACAGAGTGTGACACTTAAGCGGGTTTGAAGAGCTTCCCGCGCAGGTGAGCGGTTTCGAAGGGCGCGGGCTGCAGGTGAGCGATTTCGTCCAAGCTCTGTGTCTGTTGTGCGGTTTTGTCCACGCGCCGTCCACGTTGAGCGGTTTTGAAGGGGGTTGGGATGCAGGAAAGCGCTTATTTTTATTTATTTATTTATTTTTTTTTTTTTTTAATGCATTTATTGACAAAAACAAAAATAGGTATTTACACTCTTTGAAAAATAAATCATAAATGCTACAACCCTTCTAAGAAAACTTGTGTAGGGGTTGGAGTAGAGTAACAGAAAATAAATAATATAACTTGTAGAAAAATAAATAAATTATTAAATTACAAAATCCAAGACCACTTTATGGAATAAACATAGGAAATTTCTATTTTTACCATTGATAAAAAGATTATCAAGTTTATTCGTTGATCAATATTACACTCTCACTTTTCTTTTTAATTCAGCTTTAAACCTCTGCTGGTCTACAAATCCTTGACTATTAAACTTGGTTGCGCCCCAATAGTCAAAACTTCTCTGACCTGCTGTAGTCAACCGTCTAGGAATCTCAACTTGTATTTTATCCGTCGCTCTAGTAATACTTTTGTTTCTTTTAAGTTTTCCTGTTTGAATTAGTACTTATGGATAGGAGGTATCGAGATGCGAGGAGTGTTCCCTTTGTAACAAGCACAAACGCGAAGACACGTACCTACCATTTCCTCTGTTGTTGCCCAGTTCTCGATGAACTCAGAACGGTGGTCCATTCAATCGCCCGAGTCTGTCGCGTGATGAGGCCAATAGTCTTCCTAATGGTGATAGGTGGCCACAGATTGTACAGTATTGTAAACTTGCCTGGAACTTTAGACGAATAATGGTCCACGAATTCCATTCCTAATTTTATTTATTTATTATTTATTTATGTCTCTAAGGGTTGCCCCCCACTATACGTATACGTATCGCAAACAATATTTTTCCATGAAACAGAGACTTCCGACAGCCGATAGAAAAATACCATTTCGTATTGTTCATTTTGTTATTATTATGTCTTTTCATTCAACAAACGTTTTCTTCTCCTTCTTCTTATTCGTCTTGTTCTAACCTTGTCAGATTTACGAGCTTCCAATATGTAGGTCTAGATTCACTTGACCTTCGAAATTCCACTAGTCTCGCCACATAACCCGTGGTCCGTGTATAGATGTAAGTAATGGATATAGATACAATTGAAGTGTATTCCCCTTCCCACAATTTTTCACGAAAATGCCATCCAGTACACTTCAACTGTATTATAATGTCATAATAATTATGACTCTTGATGTAATATGCTAATAAGTGTACAAATAGACCGGTACACGGAAAAATTAAAATATTGATGCCGTCTTGGAGGAGCCGAAAATGTAATTGCGGCCTTCGTGATTCTGAAGAACGTACAATCGCACCGGTATGTGGTTTGATTAAACTGATTTTTCTCGAGAGGATTTGAATTCATTCCAGTTCTTTCGGTGAAGTAGATCACGAACAGATGCAGTGCTTGGTGGTATATTCTAGTGAATTCAAACCGGAGATCCCCGTACTTGATACCCTCACATTCGTCAGTGAGCTAGTTCTTCCCGTCACTCCCAGTTCCCGTTCTATTCCTGCCCCACATGGCCTTTGGTATACACCCCGCGGCTCAGCCACTCTAGACCCAACATATTTATATCCCCCTCTCACGTAACTTGTCCAAGTATATTTCGTTCATTATTCATACTCAATACTCCCAGTCGGTTTGAAGAGAATGTTCCACCTAGAACTCCACGAGGAGAGGAAGAGCGGCGGCGGAATTTACAGAGGGAGAAATAAGAGAGAAACAAGTTTTTGTATGAAGGTTCTTTTAATGTCGTGATCGGTGTTTTACGAGTGCAAATAGACCTGGTGGTAATAGAAGGTGGTTCATCGTTACTTGTATGATGGGTACTTATGGGAACTTTGAATAAATAAAAATAAACTCTGGTCATTGAACTGAGAATCTGTAATTTCAAATAATGGATCGGATGAATTTGGATCAAAGACCTTAACTGGGATATGGAACAAAAATTCACTCTGTTTATTAAATTACAAAGAATCACGGATAAACTTGAAAATACAAGTGAAGGGTACAGGGGAAGAAGGGTATAATTCCACTATTTGTCGATTTCGAGGTTTCAATGCCTTCTAGAGGCTTTCTGGGAGTAGTTTCACGTGGTAGGTCGGTACTAGTGAAAAACGATTTCATTCCATGTTGGTTTGGAATAGTTGATAATTTTTTTAGCCCAGTTATCTTCTTAGATCTGATTATTGTCAAATTTTTCTCTGAGTTCAGTTGAGTAATAATTATTCATTATTAGTAATTAATATTAATAATAATGATTATTATTATTCTTTCTTTTGCAAGGAATCACATTTTGGCAACGTAGCATGAGATGGTTAAGTTAGTTTTCGCTCTCCTGAACATTTTCCAATTTTGGAATCGTACCCTTCTTCCCCTGTACCCTTCAAGTATTTTTACAGTACGCGATACTTATGAAAATGCGTTGTGGGTAATGAAGCACACAAACTCAGTTGAAGGTGTGGGAAAAAAACCTTAAATCCTTCTTCATTGCTAGACGTGACGCACCCGGAATCACCCATCCTGCATTACTTCACGGTGGAGTCTCGCTCACTGGGCAATGTCACGCCTTCCAGCTCGGTTCCGGAGTTCTATTGCGATTTCGGCTCAATGGATGAACGGATCATGCCGTTTTTTGGTATCGAGGACAAATACGACGCATGACGCAAGCCCATGTCGATTCGTGGGATTTTCGATGACCCCAGTCAATAATCCAAATGAAACATCACTTATATCATATTTCAGAAGTTTGGCCCAGTAACGAAGTCACTTCACTAAGGCCTGCAGGCCCAGCATATCAATGAAATGATACGATCCTCAAAATGTGCTAATAAAATCGCAATATACGACTGAAAAGCGTAATGAGTGTGTGAGGAAAACGTGACGAAAAAAGCGTTAGCACGACCAATTTACTCAGAGCAAAGGTACGAAAACGTGGAACATTCAAATGACTGGACACAAAATAGCTAAAAAATGAAAGGATTCGTGGTAATTATCCCGCTCTTTTATCTCATAAAACCTACAAACTTGTTCAACTGTTACATGCCGGTAACATTTCGTCGAGGAATCAGCAACACCACCAAGCTCGTTTTTCACAACTCTCAGGAGAGAGAAGAAAACGATGTTTTCGTCCATTAAGGCCTAATTGACTGAAGTTTTATCTCGATATCCATGATGAATGATATCTATTCATCATAGATATCGAGATAAAACTTTTCTTTCTTTTTTCTCACTCCTGAAAAGTAGTGAAAAACGAGCTTGGTGGTGTTGCTGATTCCTCGACGATTTTTGTGACGACTGCAACGGGCACTCGTGGCGTTTAATGTTTTTTATTTTATGTTTTTTTTTTTTTTAAATGATGTTTTTTTAACATGTAGAAAACATACAAAATGAAAAATGAAATAAGTAATCATTCAGCCTGCTGTAGACCTTTCAGGGGCAGATATACTTTCGTCGCAATGACGCACTCAAAATATATCTTGTGTGAGTAGTTGACGAAACCATAATCCCCGAAATTATAATTCGATGATCCAAATACTCCAAATCAAACGTCACTTATATCATATTTCAGAAGTTTCTAACAAATTAGGTAGTTTAATACTAACAAATTAAATTTGAACGAATGCGATATTGGCTAGGTTTATTGTCTGTAAACAGTGCAGGTATTAGTAGAGAATTTGAATGAATGCGATATTTCATGTGCCACACTGGGGGTTTCCCGTCTCATCAAAATTACGAACAAACGCGGTTAGTCCAATTTTGGGCGCTTCTGGACGCTCCTAGGTGCGCCCAAACAAAAAGGTTGTCAAGTAAAAAGTTCATGAAATTTGACGTAGAATCCAAATCTGCAATAAAAAGGGGGAGTTCCCATTTGAAAAAACCAAATTGACATGCGTAACCTGCATTTGCGCGCATGCGTGGCACACAAGAATGTAATCGTTGAATTATTTCTAAAAAATTAAGGGGACATTACTTTGATGTGTTTTTTGCTATCTCTCTTTATATCGAAAAGGACCACATTAAGAACCACCCCGTATATACTTCAACACGAACATTCAACACGAACATAAAACATGAAGATTCAACACGAACATGCAACACGGACATTCAATACGAAATTCAACATGAACACGAATATACTTCAACACGAACATTCAACATGAACACGAATATACTTCAACACGAACATTCAATATGAACATTCAACACAAACATTCAACACGAACATTCAGCACAAACATTCAACACGCACACTAAACACGAACATTCAACACGAACACGCGTTTGTGCTCGTGTTTATGCTAGTGTTCGTTTTCCTGTTCGTGTTCGCGGTATCACTTATCTACAAATCTTGAGAAATGTAATCAATGGTAATCAATGGTAATTGCAAGCCTAAGAGGCTGAAGGAAAGACTCCCAACAATGGTAATTAGACGTCCATGAGACTTACAAAAAACTACTGTCAATGTTAAAGATACGTTTAGGCTTCGGGGAAAATTTTACGTTAGATGGTTTTACGTCTCAGATGCTGCCAACATTTTAGGAAAATCATCTTGACTCACCTTCAACGATTCGAACTGCGTCTGGAACACTACTGTCATGTCCAAGTGGTGGTGCTGCAAGCAATCCAGGAGGGCGCGAGCGATAGTTAGATCGAACGATATCTGGTAGCTGTTTTACGAACTGTATACGCCTGAGAGGCGTATGA
The DNA here is from genome assembly GCA_963920205.1 of Stenodema calcarata. Taxonomy (NCBI): domain Eukaryota; kingdom Metazoa; phylum Arthropoda; class Insecta; order Hemiptera; family Miridae; genus Stenodema; species Stenodema calcarata. The sequence continues at coordinate 44,393,269 of OY986048.1, read as the reverse complement.
TTACCAGTGTAAGGTTATCCACCATACGTTTTGAATGTTTTCCAGTCGATTAGACCTTTTTGATGGAACATATTTTTACATATTTTAGTTTATTTACATATTTCTCCATATTGTGATCATAAAGACATGTTTCGTTACATATTTTCGTATTTTTGCACTTTCGCTGTTTCTGTGGTTTGCGGTACTTGCGTCTCCATGCACCCAGGGCAAGGGACTCCAAAATGCATAGTGATGGCTGTTTTGTGAGTCTGTAGCTACATAACAGTGACGATAAGCCTCAAAAGACATTCTTTGGAAAAAAAAACAAAGTGGGTACCTAGTAAAAAATAAAAGAGAAGGTGTGCTTTAAGCTCCGATTGGTGCATTTTTAATGAAGGGAGTTATAGCGCGTATCTCCAGCAACTCCACGTTTTTTTTGGCAAAAACTATAACTCAGCTGGAGTCACAAAATGTGTCTTTGGCAGACAGAATTAGCCACATCCAAACTGCAGTGAAAAAAATTGGAAACAACTCCAGGAGAAGTGGGGTGAAAAATCAAGAAGAAAATGCAAGACGTTCTGAATGAAAATCCAGGATGAAAAGATATTCCGATAACCTCAGTGGAAAAGGTGGGAATGATGAACAGTTGAGTGTCGCTACCTGCCGAAATCGCTTCCTTCATTAATGCTCCAGTAACGTCGATTGACGTTGAACGTTCATTCAGCAAATATAACAAATTCTAAGACCTGATCGCCGAAGAAAAGACCTTCACCTTCGAAAACTTGAAGGTGCGTATTATTATGAATAATTTCATCAATAATTGAACCGATTAAGACCCAAAAAATGAATGGTTTTACCTACATTTTTGTCAATTTATTTTACATATTTACCCAAGAATAAATACCTACATATCTATGTAAATATATCGAATTTTTAATTACATGGAACTCCTTGCCATCAGAAATCAGCGCGTGACGTAAGTAGATGCTTGGGTACGCAGAGTGACATCAGTCGGGCACTGTGCAAACACACGAGACTTTCCCACCTTAGGTACCCCTAGTTAATGACTCACTTGCCTTATTCTACACCGTAAATTGGCTCACGACAGTCTTTCACGTGGAATTTCTGCGTTGAAAGAGTGAGTGATGTGCGACATTCTTGGTTAGTTTCCCTCGGTTTGTTTTAAGGTCAACACCGTCGGGGTTATGGGGTGAACCTGGATCGAGATTCGTTGCGAGGGAGGGAGAATGATCGGGAGGTGGCAACCCCGAGGTAGATGGAGTGGGAGCGAGGTACACCAGGAGTGAAGCCGTCCCTACGCTCTCGTTCAGAGTTGTAAGGGTCTCAGCTGAGGCACATTCCATCTCGTCGCAAACCTTTCCTGCATCTCTGTAAGAGCTCCATCCTGAATACCAGTGTTGCCCTCCCAACTACTAAAACAGTGATCAGTGTTGCCTCGAGTGTTTCATACTGTGATCTACATACCTAGGAATACCAGTGGCTCGTCACTAAAGTGGATATCGGTGCAACAGTTAACCTTCGATCTGTACCTAGTCATCAAACATCACTGAACACATCACATAATCATTGGAAAGTACACAAAATAATTTCCAAACAATCAACCGTTCTATAATCTGCGCCTTCCAGACACCATTTCTACAATGTTAGTACTCCTAGCATTGTCAATCACCATCCTGGACAATTTAATCAGCCTATCAATATCCAATCGTTGAGTTTTTGATTTGTCCCCACCTACAAAAATATTTTGATATGAAGCTACGATAATATGAACTTAGCTACGAGTACATTCTGTTCAAGGCTTCACCATCAACCAGCCAAAAGGTTTTTAGAAACCTGTGGGTAACCTACCCTAGTCCATTTTTCATCATCCCCAAAGTCCTATTATGACATCTCATACGTACAACTAATTTATATCCACATATCTTCACTAATCACCATCTCCAGCTGATCTCTTTCATTTGAAAATCACAATGGTATGTTCATTATCACTCATTCATAATTGTATACAGTACAATAGCCATCCCTCGATCCGTGGGAGTTATCACTGTATTCCCAGTTTCACTCAGCTGTTGGCAGGTTAAGTTAAGCAGTGCTACCTTATCATTCGCAAATTTCTCTATTTGATCTTGGAAATGCCGTTGAATACTAACCTTACATTTCGAAAGCCAGTATAAAAAATGAACCCATTCAATGCCATCTACCTCTCCATTTAGTGCTAAACGATACGGGAAATAAAATTAGATGTTCTACATTACTCCTCCCCCACCTCAAAACACCTCAACCACAGACCATCTATTTTGAAACAAAGACACCTAATGCTCTATTGAAAGTTGGCGCCTGACTCTTTTTGGATGTGTCTGCCGTTTTGGCAGCAGCGCCTATCAACCTGGGCATAGGGTGTTCTTAAAACGACCTTTAAAAATAGTCCTTTACTCTCTACCCCTCTCTTTACTAAGAGCTCAGCTGAGCCAATGAGGAGGTAGTACAGCTATTTATTTTCATCCTTGCTCCGAGATATTTCCACGCTGTGCGTTCTCCTGCCAAGTTGCAAGAAAATATTCCGAACAGGACATTAATATAATAAACATTTAATAATTATTTATTATTCCCTAGTAACGGAATGTCGAAAAGTTTCACATCATCATCCATCTTGCATTCGACTCTGGACATATTTAATTGAATACAAACTGCATTCTCCAGTGCTTAATTAGTACCAGTTTATCTCCATAGTACACCTTGGTCTGATTTTAAGATCAATTAGCCAGATCTAATTTATAGGATCAAGGAGTGACTATGGCAGGTGTAGAGATCGCTTCCAAGTTTTTGAAACTCACACCGAAAATACTCGTTGTATGATTATTCATAATGGACTAAATCAAATCCTACTCAAAAACTATTTAGGGTTGAATTGACAATGTCCATACTCAGTGAAGGTCATATTTGGAATTGGAATTTCCAGACTCATTTCATGAAGTCTAGGAAGTTTTAGTTACGAACAGAAGAATGCAACAAGAATATAAATTAAAATATTCATGAAAATTAATGGAAATTACTATAAATGAAAATATTGACCAAATTAAGCATTGAGTCAAACGTATCCCATGTAGAACTTTCTTGGCAATAACCAGTTGTAACTTTTGGTGACGCACGTCAGTTGAAAATAATGAGGAATTGTACATCTATCTCTACCAAAAAAATTCGGAGTACATCTGATTTATTTACATTTACTAATCACACACCCCACAAAGTATGAATTTTATGCGTAGGGTAAATCGACGAATGATTTCCGCTGAACCACATTTATGACGTTCCTCTGGTATCCTAAATGTACAACAGACATCACGTGCACCATTTCTGATTAATTACCCTAACAAAACGATTAACTACCCCTGTGTTAATCTAACCGAATGTGTGTTGTGGTTGAAGTATGTATCAACTGTAAGTATATTTACAAATTCTGCTGTCCCATATTTATGAACAAAAAAAAACTTCACACAGTTAAAATTGTTAAGCGCGCTATCAAGATACACACGTTTTAAAATAGATGCCGTATTTTTGGTAAATAAATGATTTGGGAACCAAATTGGGAACCTAATTAGGAACTAATTGGTCGTTTTGCTTTTACAAGTAATGGTAATACCAGAAGAAAAATGGGGAGAATGTTCTAAATGTGCAAAGTTTTTGCAAAAAAAAAAACAGAAAAAAACAAAACAGAAATTAAGTACAATACATTTGATTGTACAGCTATCATAATTACCATTCTTATAACGGAATAACATCGAAATTGCATGAGAAATTGTTAAATCTCGATTTTTTATAGGTATGTTCATTTTATTTCAGCCTGGGTGACCGTTAGGTGACCAAACACATCCATCATGTCGGACGAGGAGTATTCGTAAGTATGCGTTTTTTTCTTCAATAAATCATCGAAAAGGTCTACATCTTGGTACAACGTGAGGTACAAATTAAATACTCGTATATTGTAGGCGATTGCATCCCTCCTGAGAATGAATATCACTCAAGCTGTATATGCACTCGTTACGTCCACATGTGCTCCTATTGTAAATTTGTTTTGAGCTGTTATTGTCCCTCCTTTACACACCCCGTACTGTTTGGAATTTCTTGAGAGTTCCTATTTTCTTGTGAATGTTACAAAGCCGTTTATTTATACCAACACACTAAACACACAGTCCATTTTCTAGATGATCTGGAATTCAATGTAAATTGGAGTTTGTTTGAAATGGGAATTCAACGAACAATAATTGTTGCAATGTTGGAAAAATGTGAGGTAGAATAATTATTATTCTACCTCACATTTTTCCAACATTCTTTCAATCACTCTCGATGCTTCGAATGCTCAAAATAAATTCGTACAAAATGGAACCTTGCTTCGAATGAAACCCCAGATTGATGAGTTCGATTTCAGTTATCGAGCCATGATTATATGGATTTGGACGAATTTGTGGCTTTTAATAACAACTACCATCCAAATACGGTAAATGTCATTACCGTCACTCAAGAATATAAACTCGTCAGAACTTGAGAATCCAAGAAAGTCCTTCCCCATAGACGGTTGGAACGGGTAGGAGTACTTTGATTAGAATGCAAAATTAAGGGCATTCGTCGCAGCTTTTGAACTATTGTAACAATTACATCGAGGTATATTTAGAGTAAAATATTTTGAGGGACCGCAATGAGCCTGGAAAGTTACACTAGAAGTTAAATTAAGCTCGATAACCGTTCAATCCAAAGTGCACTTTGACATTGAAGGAGAGGGGTAACTTGATCAGAGGTGCCATAGAGATCTGATCGTGACCTCGCTTTGAAAACCTACTCAGTAAGGATTGGACTCTAAATTGACCGTGTTTGGGAGTTAACCCGATCACTTTTGAAGATCACTCAAAGGACGTGAATATTACACCACCTACAGTGGGAGAGGCAAAGCGAAGCTCAATAATAACAAGGCAGCAGGAACCGGTGAGATCTAGGAAGAGCTACGGATCTGTGGCAATCAACACCTAATGGGAATTGTGACTCTTTGCTGGCATTAGGGACGAAGGGAGTTTCTATGATCAGTGGAATCAGCCAGACTAAGAAGGCCATGGGGTCCTGAAGACGAACGCAACCTTTCCAGCGGTACTGTTCGGCAGAGAGTCAGGAAGACGAAGGAATCATAAAAGGCCATAGAATATAGTGTTGGCTCGATTGGACTGAGGAGCCAAAAATGAGGGAGAAAAACGTTCATATTCATTCTTCACGAGCAATTCCTCACATGCCATTACCCGATCCGGACAGTATATTAGGTATTATAAAAATCAAAGTGTAAATTCCAGTGACAAATAATCCTGAACACCCGTCCAATATAGTTTTGGAATGAGAATTGAGTCCCCGACAGCACTCAACTGGTTCCGAAGCTTGATTTGGCATGTTCCAACAAACACATTGGAACGCCAAGAACCTTCAAAAACAGAAATGGGAACCGATGAAGCAAGGAAGTAGAAGAAAACTACTCAAATTACGAATGATTGAGCACGAAAACCATTCGTTGAATTCCCCTTGAGAATTTGAATATTCAACAATGTATTATTTATTTTCTGAAATTTTGAGCACAATAGAGGAACACCAAACATCGGATAAATCGTGAAAATACCTACACAGTTTCAGACAGGCTAAACGCCCGTACCCTCTTTGGGTTTTGGCCAACATGACAACAATTTAAAGAGACCTCAAATCAAAAACTAAATCACTCAACAGAAAACCAAAAAATTCACTTGAAAATTTCAAAAACTAGCCAAGCCATTTCGTCATACGAACGAGGATGTCTTATAATTGTAGCTCATAACACAACACTGTATTTGTTTCGTTTCTGTACTATTGGTATGTTGTGTACGTTATATTCAATTCGTGTCATTTTAATATTTGTGCATGTTGTATTCTAATTCGTTATTTTCCTTTTTTCTCACCTCTAGGGAATCGGAGGAAGAGACGTAAGTTGTATACTGTTTCCTTTAATACCTTGAGCCCCTTACGACCTTGTTCATTCTCATACTTTTCTCTTTTTAAGAATTCCCTTGCTCTACGATAACAAACATCGGAATGTCAGTCAGATTTTTTTTTTTTAAATTTGAATGACCATGTTAGGAAGATAGTATTGTTTTTTTTTGTTTGTGTTGTTCACGACTAGTTGCTGAAAGCAATAGCTCTGTTGCTCTGAGAAATAGAATAGAGAAAATGTCACAGCGACTAAAATGCCAGTCAGCTTGGAAACTTTACTTTGCCATCTGGTAAAGTTCATGATATGGTTGCTGTTGACTTGATTTCGAATTGGCTATTGGATTTTGAATTAGATGATTCTTTGAGTATTCTTGAAATACACTGTACACCACCCTAAATGCTCCTTTTGTCGAGTAAATGGCTAATAAATTCACAGACAATAATACAGTTCTTAAAACTTCGTGGCTTACAAAATATCAGACAACAATACGTGAATATTAACAACAAATAAGTTAAAGTGTTCATGAATAAATAAATCATTCCGCTACGTAAGTTTCGTTTGGCTAATGTATAATTCATTCCTTCATATTAAGTGACCAGTAAAAACAGTTGCGTTAAGAAAATTAACTGAAACTTACACTTCGTGAGTCAATATTGTCTTGATTTTACAATCCCACAAACCAATTATACTATACATCATAGGTATGTGTGTAGTAATATGTGTATCATACTCTTCTATTTCTGCAAAATGGTGCAATAGATTGCATCCTGCACAAGCGTCAATAATGACTGGCACGCCGTTATTATTTTCGAATCTTTTCCTGAAAAGTATCACAATCTTGTACCTTTCATTAAATTGCTTTATTCTTCTTTTCTTCCTTTTCTCTGCGATTTGATCAAACGAGCAGCCAGCCAGAACCTCAGAAGAAGCCTGAGTAAGTTCATAGTTGTAGTAGGTAAATGTAATGTAGCGAACATACTGTGGTTGATTGCTAACAGATCAGGTTACAGACTTATTAAGCATTAGTAAATAAAGTTTTTTTGCGGTTAGTAAGTCCATAGATGCATCTGTTAACTGCAATATGTTGGACGATATAAATAAAAAGCACCGATTCATTCGCCTTTCGTTTTCCAATTCAGGCAGAGATTTCCGCTTACTTTGAACACACCCATTTGTTCAATGCCCCCTGAAGCTTTCGCCAGGATGCTGGAACAATGCAATTTTATCTTAAACAGGCATTCTTAATCAAATTTTAAGTAATGCCTTACCGTGCTGGAGCTCATTTTGAAAAGTGCATCAATGAAGACAGAAACATCTGCCTGAATAGTGGCTACAAAATATTATGCATTCAACCAGACACTAGATTTCATATTGCTCCACCAAACTGAAATTTATCCCAGGAAAAGCTAATATACAATTGAATTGGGGTGTTTTGGACGGATTTTTAGGGAATTGGACAATACCCTTTTACCAATATCCATTAGTCCACAATAGGTAGGTAAAATATTTGGTTTCTCAATTTTGAATCAAACGAGATTCGATTTTGAATTCGATGTGATTAAATGAAAAGATTACATTTTCCTTCGAAGTAAGGCAGCTCGAATTCATTTTGGTTCGTTACCCTATTGTTTTTTTCAAGCCCCAATACACAATTTCTTAATCAAAAATATAAAAATGCATTCTTAATGATTCGCAAAGACCACCACTTCTGCTGATAGCGATCTTTCTACTTCTGAACATTTTCAGTTTTGTTTTTCAGGAATAACTTAGTCTAATCTCGACTTCGAACGTTCGGTTTAAATCCTGAGAAATAAATCGCTTAATTAATCTATTAACACTCACTTTCCACCCTTATGGATTTACTAAACGTTTAATTAACTCATACAAATGTTTGACAAATGTATTATTAGTCCTATTATATTAGTCCATTTCAACTTGATTCCAACCAGCAAAATACAAGCGCTGGTGCCTTGTTCATTATGGTAGCACTAAAACTGGTCTTGCACGTGTCGACTATTCGGATTGATTAATCAATTGATTCAATGGAACTGTATATACTAATAAAGACTCTATATACTGTAGCACGGCTCTCTCGAAGTGCAATTTTAATTTATTCGCGCGATGATTGACAACTGGATGTGACTTATGTTTGTCGTGAGTAATCTCACCCAACTTTCCCACAGTAAGTTATTCAAATAATCTATGGACGGGTTTGTGTTTTCGATTGTTGGATTGGATCCGATTAGGCTTTAATCAATATTGAGTGCTTCATTAGGCAATCTGTGAATATTGTAAATATAACTCATGTACAAGCAATGAGCTTTCGAGAGGATCAGCTAAAAATTCGTTCCTTTCAAACGTCGAGGGACAAAGCAGTTTTACCTGCAAAAATAAATTTAGCCATTGCGAACGTATTTTTGCTGTTATTAGATGAATCCTCAAAGCTCTTACCGAACAACAGTAGTAGATCGTTGAAAGGGCCAAGCTCTAATCACCCATTATGAACTCCCAATTTCTTACTCAACTCTTTTCATGTAGGACTGTCACGATACCGTAGAGATTTTTAACCTGATGAGTTCTGATCTTTAACACCATGGTGAGTCACTTTACATAAATGAACATCATATATATAATTATATACAAATACCCGGGCATGATGCATGTTAATAACAAAACTGAGAATGAAAATCATTTGGTTCGTTGGAATTATGAAATTGTGTCTGGTAGATTGGGTCTACAGTTTAAACCGTCCCCAGCCTTTACGTCAGAAAACAGGTCGAAAATTTCAACGGTCAAGTAGTAACGAAAAGTAAATTACTGAGGAAAAATTTCTGAAAACCAAATTCCAGGCGAAATAATTATCCATTAATGAATACATCGAGTTTAAAACACACTGCTTTTTTTTTTTTTTTTTTTGAAATGGGAGCGCAAGTACGCATGCAGACAACCTCATCATTGCGAATTGGTGATTTCGGATAAGGCCTTTCAATTTGTCGTTCGATGCTTAAGATTGGATGGGGACGGGTTTATGAGTAACCCAGTATGATGTCCGGCTTGAATTTGCTAGTTAGGCCAAACTTTGAGTTGAGAACAGTATTTTTCTCCCGTTCAGAATCATTCTTGTATGTTGTAGTATTTTTAGTGATTATACAAATTATCTCAATTACATCTTAAATCTGCATTACAACCTAAAAACACGTACGACAATACTGTAGTTAGAAGTATATAGAGCGTAGAAATGAAAAGAAAAATACTAGTCTCCAATTTCCCTGAAGTGCCTGCATTCTTTGTTACATACCTACTCCTCAGTATATGAGTATATTACAAATTTGTTTTATTGGAATTTGAACATTTACTCCATGGTTCAAGTGATGCAACTCATCATATTAGCTCTAAAATGGCAATGGTGTAAAATAAAAGTGGTCCACACTAATTAACGATAGACCTACTCGCATTGAATGGAGGCACTGGCTAGCTTCTAGCTAATAATTGCTATCGCGTTATGATAAAGTGTATGAATTCGTGTATTCTATAGCAGGTGTTATTAACAATATCATGGTACGTTTGAGTAGATAGATAATACGAGTATTGTATCCTTTTTTCTCTTGCATCTCGTCCTCTTTGGAACATCCGTGGAGAATAAATAACCTCTCTATTTCAACATAATGAATTCCTCGATCCAAGTTCACACATGTTCGCTTCCTGATAATTGGGGAGTCATTGTAGCTACAGCGAAACTGGAAGAAATTCGATTTTCATTCTGCGGTATTGTACGACCACGATGAGAGTAGCGGTGAGAATGGTTAAAATTATTTTAGTAAAATGAAAAATGATTTAGTAAAGCGGACAGTATTTACTAAATCTTTACTAAATCATTTTTCATTTTATTCAGTCATACTGAGAAAACATTTGGCAATGTTTTGTATGATGTAGTATGTACAGTTAGTGACTATGTAAATTATCTCAATTATCTCATGTCATGAGTAGGTAGATGCAGTTCCACAGTAAAAAGATTCATGGAAATCTGTAGAAAATTGTTCACAAGAGATTTCCCTCTATTACCTATTCCACTCTTTCGCGTTGCTAAATTTCTACACATTCTTAAGAAATTTAGCAACGCGAAAGACTGGAATAGAGAATAGACATTTGTGCACCGATGCTTACAACTCTACTTTTCATTCGAATCAGCAAAATGATCCCCAAAAAAAGTAGCGCTGTACAACCCTGTTATGCTTCTCCTGACGGTTAGTTTGATGAACCCGTAATAATAAAAGATATTATCTACATTATGGTGATTGGATGTGATGAGTACAAATTACTCAACAATATGTTTCAGCGTTTTTATTCTTCCGGGGAAGGGACAACGTAACCATTACCAAATTTATTATATTACAATATTATTATTCACCTTAGGGGTTTGGATCTTCACCTCAGTGTACGCCAGATGGACATTTGTTTCCAGCAAACAATAACTTGCAAGTTTTATTGGCCTATCAAAAAAGAACACGTTGTGAACTTGGAATTTTTCGAATACGTAGAATTTGTAAAGGCATGACCAAATTAATCTGAATAATCTGTACGTTTTATTTTTAGATTGTAGATAAATTGTGTCTTTTCTGTTTCGTTCATGCCTTCGTATATTATCATCTCTTCGCAATTTGCTCTGTTAAATAATAAACACACCCAGTGTTTATCTGCATACAATTGTACATACGTAGGACAAAAAAGTATACTGTGTTGTTGTTAGGAGAATGTTTTTAATAACACATAACTAATACATGCTTTTTTTTCTCTCTCTTTTATAGGCGTAGACAATCAGAAAAGTAAGTGAGGTATTGAGATGTGGCATGAACCGCTTCTATTAACATACACAGCTCATCTTGATAAACAAAATGAAATAAATTCATATTCCTGCACATATGGCGATCTGCTTATTTGAAAAAAAGGGCGGAAGAATCTACATTCAAGTTTTGCGTTTTCCTACGTTTTTTTGTTCTCTTACACCTTCATAAACCTCCATAAAATTATTTTCTCACGGTTAACCCAATTCCGTTAGCATAATAGTGGGGTTCAAGTAATATCACGTGATAAACTCACCATTCGCATCTACTTCTCTTACGATTGTTTTCATTGGATTCACTTTTTTAATCGAAGTGATTCAATTGTTTTGCGATGTGAGAGGAAACAAAACATACTCCTCACTCACTCCCACAATAGATTTCATCAGATATTGTGTTTCAAATATACGTTCCCGATTCTGACAAATTACTTCCAGTTGATAACTGCATGGATCGCGTGGGATCCGAGGGATATTTATAAGCGCCATAAAGGTTGGTATTCATTGAATTGACCGATTTCTGTGAAAAACTGGTGTCTGTCGTGTCGTCCAGTCAAGTACCTCCTGTTGTGTTTACCTTGTGATTCGTCCTTGTCGTCGCCTACAACTTATAAGCAAAATATTTGTCATAGCTTTATGCAATCCTTTTGAACCATTCACAATTATTTGAGTAGGTATAACTTTTAAATTAAATGCGACTCCTATAAAGTTATACTCAATGAAAATTATTATATTTGTTGATCTTGAGGAAGTTTTATATAATTCTAAAACAGTGAACTATAATTTTAAACAAGTGGAAAGCAACTTTGAAGAACTGAAATAATTCTAACATACGAGTTCATAAGTCTAACAGATATCAGTAGATAGTGAACCGTGAATACCTATATTGGGTTATAAAATAAATACTTAACGAACGATTGTTAACGATTATTTCTTTTTTATAGGGCTGAAGGAGGCGGCGACCCAGAATTCGTCAAGGTCAGTTGATGTCTACATTTATTCACCATATCGGCAATGAATGGGAACGTACTTGATGAATCCATGTTGAAACATTGTATCCCATGAATAAGTACTGAGTTTGACGTATGATCGAGTTTTAATAACAAACTCTTGTGTTCAATTACGGTTCGGAAACTTTGAATTTGAAGGTTCGAATGAAACTGACGTAAATTTCTGGCCATAGGCAACCGTTTCCAATTTGATTTATTCGTAAATGATATTACGTAAACTATATTACGTTAAAATAATCAAGTTGAAAAGACAACAATCAAGAAAGATTTTAATCAGACCAATCAACATGATATAACAGTTTTACAATCATTCAACCTATAGTACGCAGGACGAATTCAATATGTTGAATTTCCTCTCCATTACCAAACCAACTCTCTTTGTTGTCTCAAGTCAAATCAGTATCTGCAATAGATATATACGATCAGCTAATGAAAAGTAAATCAACCGAATCCAGTAACGCCATTCAAATAAATAATTCGCAAAATTCAATATTACAACATACAAGAAGTAGGAAAACTGACCGTTTGTTCGATGAGAGGATTATCCACGAAAGAAATCAAAAATCTTTCCACAAATCGATTGTACTCGTACCTATTTGATTTGAGAACAGAGCACAACGTTGGAAAGATGGAGTAAAATTCATTTCTGGCATTCGTCTTCCATCAGTTGTATAGAATGAATGATTTAATGATAAATTGTCACGTTGAACGTTATGACCTCAATTTTTTAGATGGTACTTATTTGATCGAAAGTCAATGTTATTCTAACATTTATATCCGCTACTAGTACCAAGTTGACATTGACCAATTACAAATGACGACTCTAAAAATTCAAGCGAGTTTCTTTTTATCACTCGAACACTATGGAAATGATACGATGGATAAGGAGGGTTTAATATATTAAGAATACAGTTTGAGTGGAAGTTTGTTATTGGAACTATCAAACTTGAACAGCCTTGAATATGTATGAACAATAATTGTTTGATAATTCAGAGGAAAAATTGAAATGAAGCGAACCGAAATTGACCTCGAATATATTTCATAAAACAAGATCTTAAATGAGATTTTCTTTTTCGAATTGAATGAAATTGAAAACAACGCCTAATGTAATCAATGTTTTGAAATTTCATGTTGGGCGAATTGAATGATATAATGAAATCGGTTTGGAAATGATCGTTTCTGAATAGGGCCAGAGATCGCAAAAGGGTTTTATACAGTTTCTACAGTCGATCAGCTGAGTCGTAAATCCGAGTTTAACTGCGAATCATAAATTCGAAAGGGCAACATATAACTCAAATGTGCTTTGAAACAAATTCAAACTAATCTGAGTACGAGAGAAAGGAGGAGGGGCCTATCCACATCGACGCTCGTTTTCTTTCCACCCCTAACACTTAACTAGAAGGAATTCGGGTGCTGAGAAAGCAGTTGGGGTTTCCAAGGATGCAAATTGTTTTTGAACATCTAAATTTCCGACAAAAATACTAATTCCCATTATCAGTACTCATGTAGATCCGCTATGAAGGAAGCAATAATGTTAAATTTTGAATCAACGGTTGGATTATTCCATTTGAGTCTCGAGGAATAGGCGACCGATGTGAATTGGATGCGTTCTTTATACAACATTATTTTAATTACATAAATAATTCCATTCTCGACTTGTTTTCTATTAATTCTTTGTAGAATTGTATGGAAAAGCTGAATTGTTTCCTTTCTGATATGTACAGCGCAAGGAAGCTCAGACCTCAGCCTTGGACGAGCAGCTTAAAGACTATATCGCAGAATGGAGGAAACAACGAGCACGCGAGGAAGAAGACCTCAAGAAGCTGAAGGAGAAGCAAGCCAAGCGCAAGGTACGTATTATAAGCTCCTTTCATTATTTATGCAATCATCAACTTGTAATAATGCCAGTAACATTACTTCTGTGAATGGAAAACATGGGTGGTATTTAACCCATTTAAAATGAAATTGGAATGACGGTTCTATAAATGATGATTAAAATTAATTGTCAACTTCATCTCTTTTGTTTATTATTGTGGTTTAAATGGAACCAGGTTTGAAACATTATACACTATGGTTTGATGACTGCAAAGCTTCTCTTGCTACGAACTAAATCACTCCATTTTTACGACCATTTGTATAATTTTCTATAATGGCTCGACTCCTATTGACTCCCAGAAGTTGTTTCCTTTCACTTGGTGGCAACCAATCCCAATAGTCCTTTCACTTTGTTCTTCACAATAATAATCCCCTAATAACACAATAATAATCCTTCCCAATTATCCTTTCACAACTCCCCTTCAGCCATTAGCAATGTTTTCTCTTTTCACGTTTATCAACCAATCCTATTCGACCTTACACTTTTGGGGTCCCTATATAAGTTCACCTCTCTGTAATGGACCTTCAGTATTGTTTTGTTACTGACGATGGTTCAATCACTGAAACCGGTCTAACAGTGAACTCATATTTCTGTGGAAATAGACGATTTTTTCAAATACTCTTGTTTTCTTATCTTGCTCTTGTTCTATAGTCGTTATCATGTTCCAGGTCGCTCGGGCAGAAGAAGAGAAGAGGCTGGCGGAAAAGAAGAAGCAAGAGGAAGAAAGGCGTGTGAGGGAAGCTGAAGAGAAAAAACAAAGGGAAATCGAAGAGAAGAGGCGAAGGCTTGAGGAGGCAGAGAAGAAGAGACAAGCCATGATGGCCGCTCTTAAGGTACCTAAAGGAGTGTAAATGAACCATAGTAATTTATAGCCTTTTCCGGTGAATTGAACTGGATGTGGCAGATGATGAGTACATATTTTCGAGCAAATGAAACGCACTTCAAAATCGACAGAGTAAAGTTGGTTGTAAACATACATCCACTATACCATGTTACAACAATTGCGAATGTAGCTATTTTGATTAAAGAATCGACAGGGTTGATTTTGTCCCATTAGACTCCATTCAAATAGGTCCCATTAGACCACATTCTCACCTTCACCATATTGTTAGGCTATGAAAAGCAAAACTTTATTCTTACAGTAATTTTTGAGTACTTCCCGTAACATTTCCAGTTACTTTCATAAGTTATTCAGAAGGTTCCTCCACTCTATGGAACTTACTATAATTTTAATTTTGTAATTGCGACCTAGGAATTTTCAGATTCTTAGCCAACACAAAGGGGGTCAGAAAAAATTGTAATTGTCATGGAAATAATAGTCTGACTGACATACCTACGTTTTTACTTGTCCTCTGTTCTGATATCCAATCACAAATTATTGATAGCAATCTTCTGGAAATCACCTGATATCATGGGCATGGAAAAAGTCATTGTACCTGGTCAACGCACCATTTCCAATTGTAAGGCTCAATCTAGTCAGGTTTCATTTGCTCTTACTGAACAATTCTTATACCATGATACATATAATACGAGTATAGCGTGCAATACGTACATAATTTCATTCTGCCATAATAAATACTATAATGTAGTAGGATTCATATTACCACGTAACGTTAATCTGATTACTGAATTACTGAATATGAACCCTGGCAAATATTGTTTATTGACTGGCTCGATTTCAATATTATTTATATCATAAGAAGTGTATTTAAAGGTGCAAATAATTCGACTATAATCATGAAATTAATTTATTGGGAGACATAATATTAATTATTATATTCCCAATAAATTAATTATTATTCATGGGATTGGTAATTATTATCAATACCATGAACCGAGGGCATGCATATTAGGAATGTGCAAATCCTTAGGACATGCTCAAATATAACATAACATTATGGAACATTAGGTCAAGTAGATCTTGTAATATAGTTACATATCAAACCAAACTAAATTATTGAAAGATACCTACAATGAAAATGATTGATACAATACATTTCATTGATCACACTTTTCATTGAATTTTTGTTTGTTCGCGCTATTGATTATGGAACTTTGTAAAGGACTTATTATGTTGAAATCAAGTTGAAGAATGTATTTTTTTGTTTGCATTCCAGGATCAGAGTAAAACGAAAGGACCCAACTTTGTTGTCAACAAGAAAGCCGATACCGTGAGTATATGAGTAACATTTGCATGTTGACAGGAATATGAGTAAGGTGAAGATATAATTGAATCGCAATATGTCTTTTGATACGAAGAAAAAGTGCGAAGACGATGAATTATTTTGAATATAATATATTATTGGCCAATTTAGAGATTAATTGCTATTCTACACGGAATTCATTTATTTATTAATTAATATTTTTTCTTTAATTTGAAATTGCAAATTTCAAAACCCCACAATTCAGTAAATATTTAAGATATCGAAATGCGGTTTGTTGCTTTTTTGGTCTTTTTATGCCCTCTAAAGAAATGTGCATAAACATATGGGTCATCTGGAAACCCAAACTTTCGATCTTGTGCCGGAGGCGCATGCGCTGCTGGAACGTAGAGTGGTCGTCATTTTTGGAAGGAATGGCTCAAGGGCTACAACTTTTTACTCTGTCACTTTTTGCTCAGATCAACGTTTTTGGCATGAAATGCATTCGAGCCGTCTTAAAATAAACCCTGTATGGAGAGAATACTTGAAGGATTGATTTTTAATTTTTTTTTTTTATTAGAGACCGTTTTTTTAAATCATAATTATAGGCGTGTTTACATCTGTTCACGGAGATTGTAGAACCAATGTCGGCTGAATGTTGGTCATCACTATATCACTATGTCTCTGATGTGTTGTGGTCTTGTTAATCTTCTAATTTCTGGTGGCTTGAATCCTGCTGCAGCTAACTCAAGGCTTCTGAAGGATTCCTTGAGAATGTATTTGTGACATTTCTGAGGGAGTTTCAATTCTGAAATCTTTTTTTTTTTTTTTTTTTTTTTTTTTTTTTTTTTTTTTTTTAACAATTGACAGAACTTTTCAGTAATACATTTTACTCTATAGTTGAGTTAATAAATATAACATTTATCCGTACTAAGTACAATGGCACGAGGGACAAGGTTTCTACCCAGTAGTGGTAGTCCTTGTAAAATATTATAAATAGAGTTAATATGTTAATAAATTTTTGTAAGATAGTATAGGTTATTGCATGTTATTAGTATATATATATATATTTTTTTTTTTTAATCTCAGTTAGTCATCGAAGAGGACAAGGTGGATCGTTGGACCTTGGATTTTTCTTTTTAGGTGGGTGTCATGAGAAGATCAACTGGTCTTTTTCTCTTGAGCCGTCTGCCAGTTCGTCGAGCCAATAGGCGATCGGTAAATCCATGGAAAGTAGGATTTGGGTGGTCTGAGAGGGCTTCATACTGACGTTGGAAGGTTTGAGAAATGACATCTTTCACTTCGGGGATGTCCAGATCGTGATGTATAACCGAGTTCCTCACATACCACTCCGCATTCGTGATCAAGCGAAGTGCACGGTTCTGTTGTATTTGTATTCTTTTAATTTGTGAGGCGCTGGCTGATCCCCATATTGAGCATCCGTACTGCCATATTGGTCGGATTAGTACAAGATATATGAGCCTTTTGTTACTTAAGGTGAGAGGAGATCTTGGTCCAATCAATGGTTTGAGTAAGTTTGTTCTTGTCCTCAGCCTCTTGACCAAGTCCCCAATGTGTTCGGAAAACGTCAGTTTTTGGTCAATTGTGATGCCAAGATACTTTACTGACTCACTTTGTGGTACTGTGGTGTTATTTAGTGTGATGGGGGTAATATGATAGTTCCTTTTGTACGTGAAGGTTGTTGTGTTGGATTTTTGGGGGGTCATCGATGTGCGCCATTTCTTATTCCAATCTTCAATCATTGTAATATGTTCCTGAAGTTTTCTGGTTACCTCAGCACTGCTGCTTACCCGAGATAATATGGCTTGATCATCCGCAAACATAGCTAATGTCGTGTTTGGTGAGTTGGGAACATCGCAAACATTGATGAGATAGAGTATTGGCCCCCACACACTTCCTTGTGGAACTGATGAGATTAAATTTTGGCTAGCTGAGGTTGCATGATCACACTTTACATGAAATGTTCGATCACGGATGAATGATTGGATAATACGGTAGTAGGTATCAGGTAATAGCGGTTTCAATTTGTAGAGCAACCCTGGATGCCAGACCCGGTCAAACGCTTTTTCCGTATCAAGAAAAATGCCCTGACAGATTTCTTGCTCTTCGAATGTGTCCAGGATTTCCTCAATTAGTCTGTGAAGTTGTTGCGGGCAGGAATGAGATCTGCGGAAACCAAACTGATGTGTCGGAATCACATTCATGAAGTGTGGCATAAGTTTGGATAACATCAGGCGTTCAAAGATCTTCGAAAAAATGGATACCAGACTGATTGGTCGATAGCTTTTAGGATCTCTAGCATTTTTCTTAGGTTTGAGGATCATTGTTATTTGCGCATGCTTCCATTTCGATGGATAGTAGGTGATACGAAGGATGGCATTATAAAGTTGTGTGAGGAGCACCAAAGTTTTCCTTGGCATGTTCTTCAGCAAGGGTTGTGTGATCTTGTCGCATCCGGGAGCTTTTTTGGTAGAGGATCGTAGGATGATATTTTTTACTTGGGGAGGAGTAAAGAACTCTTTGAAGGGTGTCAACTGGAGTGGCTGTGCTATTTCGTCAACGACCTGTTCGTGGAAGAGGGGTAATTCGCTGTCGTGAGGCTTAAATTGATCAACTAGTTGTTCAGCAAACATCCTGGCTTTTTCTTCTGGAGTTGAATACCAGATATTGTTCAGTTTGAGCGGTGGGGTGGATTGCGGTTGCTTTACTAGAAGTTTTGCTTTGCGCCACAGCGAGCCGTCTTGTGCGTCTAATGATATCAAAGAGTTGTGTTTCTCTTCAGCGTGGAGTTCCATCAAAGCTTTTTTCAGATCAAATGTAGCCTTGTTGTATGCTTGTTTATAAGGAAGATATTTAGTGGTTTCCCATAATGACCTTGCTCTTTTCTTCACATCGAGGAGATTCTGAATATGTGTAGGTGTGTATTTGGATCGTTGGTGAGGGGTTGAGAGGTGTCTAATGGAGCTATCACTGGCAAGACCTGCTGCGTATTGGATTATTTGGGTTATATGACTGACTGCAACATCAATGTCTTTATGAGTCTTGAGCTGAAGTTTTAAATTGGTTTCCCTTTCCAGAGTTTCTGCGTACAGGTTCCAATTGAAAGGGTGCTTTATGAGACTGTTTTCTTTTGGCTTTATATATGGTACTGGAAAAGGAATAGCGGCCAAGACTGGGTAGTGGTCGGAGGATAGTGAATGCAGGACACTGATATCAATGTGTAGGTTGCTTAGACCTTTTCCTATGAATATATCAAGTATGTCTGGAGAGTGACATGGATTATCAGGATAGTGTGTGGGCTCAATCGGATGTAGCACTTGCATACCGAGTTGTAAAACTGCATCTTGTACCATCCTACCACGCGGATTTGTAGTAGCTGACCACCATCGGGGATGCTTGGCATTGAAGTCCCCCCCAAGCAAGAATTTGAGGCCCATTTCATGAACTATGCCAAATATTGTACTCATTAGCAACCTATGATTTTCTCGGTCAGGAGCAGAGTAGAAGGCTCCGATTTGGTATAAGATCCCGTTGATCACTAGGCTGATTCTAGCTACTTGTGCGTCGTCTTCACATATCGGGAGTCTGAAATCTTTGTTTAACGGAGGGCTGTGCACTATTCTCTTTTGTAGTATTGAGTTTTGCTGTTGTTTTACCCTCTCGAACTCTAATCGCGAGCATGTTCCCCATATCCCAATACTGTAGGTCCAAATCGGACGGATGAGGGTGGTATGCATCTTTATTTTATTTTGTATGGATACATGAGAGCTTTCGAGTAAGGGTCTGAGTTGGGATTCACTTTTTTTATCATTTCGGAAATGTGGTCATGGAATGTCAAGGATCCATACAACAAGTTTCCCAGATACTTATGTACTGATGCGTTTGTTAAGGTATGCCCAAGATGGTTGAGTGGTGGTGCACGAGAATGGAGTTAATACGTGTAGGTACGTAACGACTTTAGATTTGTCTGAGTTACTTTCAGTCTTCATTTCGTACACCATCTTCCAAGTAACAGAAGGTGTTGCTGCAAGCTTCTTGTCGTCTCTGATGGATGTGTATGGCGAGTGGCGTACACCAAATCATCGGCGTTGAGACCAGAGAAGTCATTATTGCTGTTAGGGAGCGGCATATCATGACAATAAATGGAGTAAAGATATGGCCCCAGCACGCTTCCTGGGGTCCACAACTCCAGCTCTCATAAATCTCACCGTGGATTGCTCATTTTGAACTGTTACTACGAAAGAACGTTCGTTCAGATAATGAGCCATCAGAAGTTGCATATTATTAGGGCCGAAGCTTTGCAAGCAATCCTACATGCCAAGTCCTATCAAACGCGTGTTCCACGTCAATATAAGCAGCTCAGCAGATTTGACGTTTGTGGAATGTATTTGATGAATGATGTGAACTGCAGAGGACAAGAATGAGATCGACGGAAGCCAAACTGCTCATTCTGTATACTTTTAGAGGTGTGGCACTGCCACTGCTCATTCTGTATACTTTTAGAGGTGTGTTACTGCCACTGTGGCAGTAACAGTCGTTCCAGGATTTTGGAAAGGATGGAAGGTAGGCTGATTGGTCGATATGAGGAGGCTTGTTCGGCTTCAGAATCATGCATAAGGACGCATGTTTCCAATCTATTGGATAGTAACCCATCTAGTAGTAACCCATTTACGGCTGTAGAGTAAATGTGAGCAACATGAGTTATTAGCTTTCTTGAGACTTTTAGGGTTAAACAATCAGGTCTAGCCCAGGTGCTTTACGTGTAGGTGATTGTCTTATTATCCTTTTCACATCTTTTGGTGAGAAGAATATGGGAAGCAGCTGTATCTAATGTTGGTGATTGTGTCAGAAGCTGAGCATGGATGGGGCTGGAATCT
Organism: Stenodema calcarata; assembly: GCA_963920205.1. Lineage (NCBI taxonomy): Eukaryota > Metazoa > Arthropoda > Insecta > Hemiptera > Miridae > Stenodema > Stenodema calcarata. The sequence continues at coordinate 44,372,512 of OY986048.1, read as the reverse complement.
TTCTTGCAACAAATCTGCAAAGTGATTAGCATTATCAATAGGGAGTTAAATCTATCTTGACAAATTTTTTAAAGGTGGAATTGATTGACCTTTCTTTGTTAGTATTTTTGTGGCCCTGTATAAGGTACAATCTGTAGTATCTAGTGATAGTAATTTTTGCCTTCATCCCTTATGTTTTGTACTTCAGTTCTGAGGGTGTTACCAAGACAGTTAGCAATTCTTTTTTCACTCCAGTTTTTTTTATTTTTATGACGCCTTATGTTTAGGACCCACGATATATCTTTAAATTTTCAATAATGATAAGGTGATTTGATCTCTGGCATAGATTATTTGTGATGAGTGATGAGTGACTGTCGGTTTTCTTTCAGCTTGGTATGTCCTCCGCGCAAATTGAGCGCAACAAGACAAAAGAACAGCTGGAAGAAGAAAAACGTATCTCCCTCAGCATTAGGCTCAAGCCCTTGGCCATCGAGAACATGAGCTTAGACAGGCTACGGCTCAAAGCTCAGGAACTCTGGGAGGCCATCGTCAAACTCGAGACCGAAAAGTACGATCTTGAGGAGAGGCAAAAGAGGCAAGACTATGACGTAAGTGATTTGAATTTTAAAAATTATAAGATATGCTACTAACTTCATACGACATCCTGTGTTACCTTTCCTTCCGTTTATGTAGACATTTCGACATGTTGTTAATGGTTGGTCAACTCGATTCAATAATTCGTCATCCCGATAATATAGATGGGTATCAGCTGTAAACTAAATGTGTGAAGCCTTCTTCCTCCTCTCTGGTTCAAAATTATTTTCAAAATCGACCTCAAGCGTGATTCTTACAGAAGATCATCGCCATTTTGGTTTTACCCCAAAAATAGAGGTCAGACGTTGTCATAATTTGTCATATTGTACTTACATCCTCATTTTATAGCCAGATTCGTTATGAAGCCTTCTACCTCGTACGAGTAGGTTATGCGCTGAGGTTGTAACTCGCGGACCATACCATCATTTATCGGTATAAATACATTTTCTTATTCGAACAAATATCAAACCAGCTCTCGTATTTATATATTCCTTCTCACTTTACAATAGTCCTCTTCATGTATCACTGGTAGGTTAGTGCTTTAAATTGGGTAAACAAGACCAGAATATTTCCGCTACTACTTATTAATTCAGATTTATGGTTTTCTGTCTATCATTTCGGTGTGATTCAATGAAAAAAAGATTCATATTTGTTAAATGGGTTCTTCGACGACGACGGGCATTTAATATGAGCTAGTTTATTGCATTTCTTCATATTTGGACTAGCCGTCCAGTCTGGCTAAGCCCTTGTTAGGATACATCAAGTTTATGTTTTTTCCTCGTTGAAACACCTGATCAACATTGTGGCATTGATTTTCTAGCTGAAAGAACTGAAGGAAAGACAGAAACAGCAGCTTCGACACAAAGCCCAGAAAAAAGGCTTGGACCCCGAGTGAGTAAAATTAATTTTTTTTTCATTTTAATTACCAGTTAGGTGTCTACCTACACCGTGCACTTCATGGTCTTCAGAACCTTCTCTTTTCAAATTTCTATACCTTAATATAAATATCCAATTAATGCAGATGGCATACAATTTTTTTATTTCTTATTCATTTATTCAATTCATTATAAGCACTCACTCTTCAACCAACTCAAGTCGTTATTTTGAAATCCTATATACCAACGTCATTTCGTGTACTATTAACTCCAGTACCAATTGCTTGTGATTTAAAAATGCAAAATAATAACTACTGGTGTTTCTATATATTGGTCCTATTCTACATTTTTATCAAGATGGTTTCATTGAGAATGCAAACCAATGCTCATCCTTGGAAAAACACGATTTGGTTTGGGAATGAAATTGGTTTGATTCAAAAATAGTTCAATTTCACCGGAAATGCTGTATTCAAAAATACCTTTGCATAATATGCAAAGGTATTTTTGAATACAGCATATTATGCTATTTAGAATGTACAATAATTGGTCTTTATATTATTTATTATGCATGGTTCAAAAGCAATATCCGCTTGATATCAGTAAAACCAAGTACTGAAAGTAGTAAATTTACGTCTCATAAATACACTGGAAAATCAAATTTTGTCTAACAATAGCCCCTGATAAATAAATAAATAAATAATAAATAAACAATTAATACTTCATTATTATTATATATTGACTTGAATAACTGTAGAACGAAGGATTTTTGAGGGGCTAGTGTCAGACAAATTTGGATTTTCCAGTGTGTTTATGCAACGTAAATTATGTAAACATGCATAATAAATAATATAAAGACTATTTATTGTGACCAAATTTTGATCACTCAATCTTCCTTACTAATCCAGTGCCTCTTGGTTTGTTTCAGAGCCCTCACCGGCAAGTACCCCGTAAGTAACCTGTTCGTGTTATTAGCTTTCAGCTTTCACCTATTTGACAGCCACAATTACCTACTTCTACAATATCCAAACTAAGCTTTCATGATATCTTGTTACTGTTGATTTAATTCAAATGCCCAGAGATGGGCGTATTCATATTCATGAATATGAATACGAATAAATTCATATTCATGTTTATACTCGTATTATGAATATGAACGTGAACATGAATACGAATAAAGCCATAATCACATCTTTTCGTGAACTTTCTCAGAAAGTCACATTTTTACTGTATTTTTTGTGGATGTCACTAATATTTTCCTATTTTACCAGGAATTTTACTTAAATTCAAGTTTTCTACAAAAATTTCCTTTTTTTGTCAATTTCCCACAATTTATATTTTATTCAATAAACATATTTTATTTAATTCACAAATTTTGTGAATTTTCCCATTTAGGGATGAATTACACTAACATTTCTCCCTCTTACTATAAATTTGACAAAAATGTATAGTACAATTTGGCAAACTTTATTATAAAATTCACAAAAATATGTAAATTGTGGGAAAATGTACATCAAAAAATGAATTTTTGTAGAACTTATGTTAGAAAAACTCGAATTTCAGTAAAATTTATTGTAAAATAGGAAAATTTAAGTAACATTCAAACCAAAAACAGTGGATTTTAGCACAATTTATGTAAAACAAATTGGCATTTTTGTGAAATTAATAGTAAGAGAGAGAAATGTTAGTGAAATGCATCCATAAATGGTAAAATCTTTTATAATATTCACACAAAATAATAAATTGCAGGAAAATTCAAACATTTAATGTTTAGGTAAAATTCTTGGTAAAATAGGAAAATTTGAGTGACATCCACAATAAATACGGTGAATAAATAGGTATCTATATGCGTATTCATACTCATATTCCTATTTTCTGATTTATGAATTTTATTCATATTGATATTTTCTGATTTAAGAATTTTATTCGTATTCATATTTATGAATATGAATACGCCCATCTCTACAAATGGGGGCAAGATCTGATGGCTGAAGTAGTTGATCTTTGCAAAAAATGGGTGATAACTTCAATCCCGAACCCTCCAGGCATTGATATGCATCATCATCAGTCGCTTCAACAATAGTGTGCTCTATTAATGTTAATGATATCAGAAAATGTTTCCCTAATTTTTTGATTGTCACTAAACATTTTATTGATTGGAACTGAATAGATTAGGAGCAGGATCACAATCCTCCTAGTAACACTCCGATAATAAATGGCCTAGTGTCATATTTACCAACATGTTCCCTCATTTTCAACACTTATTAAAATTGTCTAATTTTCAAATCTGTTGTCAGAATAGGTAGAATAAATGTACAAAGGGTTGTATATATGTTCTAGATAAAGTGTTTTAAATGAAATAAATAATCAAATAGGATGCATTATGAGGCCAAGTTCAATGGCAGCTGTACCCAGAAATGAGGAAATGCTGCTGCACATTTGACACCCCTCAAATATGGGCACATTCTACACAGGCGTGTATTATATGATATTATTCCCGAGAATTAACTCTGATTCAATTTTCCGCAGCCGAAAATCCAAGTCGCCTCCAAGTATGAAAGAAGAGTCGATACCAGGTCCTACGACGACAAGAAAAAACTATTTGAAGGCGTAAGTTGAACATTAGCTTTAATCTCATCGCTCTAACTATGGAAATCCATTTTCCAGCAGTTCAATGACCAAATAATATTATATATTATATAACTGAGTTCCTATGAACTTTGATTCTATTGTGTATAACATCTTGGGTCATTTAATGGAAACTAAACCAACTAAATGAGCTCTTATGGAACGAGTTAATTTGGTTGAAATCAATCCCAATCCGACTGTCGTTGATCATATTCTCATCGGCTGGAAAGGGACGAACTTTAGAACAAATATGATTAGTAGACTGAGTAATCAAATTTCAACCAAGGTGGAAAGAGTAAATAAAAGTCAATTGCATTGCAAAATAGATTTATACCTACAGTAAATAATTTTAACTCTTATGGTAATTTTTCACGTAATTGAGACTCATTCTTCCACATGGCAGAAAATATGCTTTCCTTTAATTCAGAAACTATTGCACTTTACAACTTTCAATCGCGCTCTCTTTTCTTTTCTGTTTGTGCTTCATTTCATTTTATTTGTGTATTTTATATATCATTGTTTCAATATTGTGACATCCATACCCTCCAATATTTGGTTCAATTCCACGTTTATACCTTAAAATCGAAAAGAAAGATCGAATAATAAATTGCGGGATGTTTAAAAAAGAATTAGTGATCACGAAATATGTTATCAGTTCAACGTACCAAGTGGACCTCTATTTATCTGTCATTTGGTACTCTGATTATAAATTTTTTCTTCAACAACTCACATTTCCAGCATCCCGTTGAATTTATGACATCAAGATTTCCTGTTCACCAAGTATTGTTATATATGACAGGGTTGGGATACCTTGTCTTCTGAAGAGTTAGAAAAGGTTTGGAAGACCCGGTATGAAACCTTTACCAAGCGCAAGAGGAGTAAGTTGGGCGAACCCAATGTAGATATCAATTTGCATTTGCACTCGTTTCGAGAAACCCCCGCTCCCATTCCCTTGGAACAAATGAATGGACTGTACAGTTTTGTGCTTAAGCCTTTTCTTATATCCAAATTATGTTGTATTATTTTGTTCTGTGACCACCAGTGTAGATAGACGGCCTGCATCCCCAATTGAAATACCCTTGCACGAGATCCCTCATTTTCATTTCTTATTGAAATTTTCAATCTTCAATAAGTCCCCTCTCCTACCTATTTTTTTTTTTTTTTTTTTTTTCAAAATTAGAATAGTGATTGAGTTTGTGAGCATGTTGATACAGGGCATCCTGGAGCAGTATAAGGAGTTAATAGAAAAGGTGTGGACCGAAAAAGTTGATCAGTTTGGCAGTCGACCCCATTGTAAGTTTTTGGCAAACAACCTCCTTTCTATGAATAAACGAATTTTTTTATATTAGTAACGCTCAAATTCATCATCTTAGTGCTTCTTCCTTTGTCACAAATATCTACTACGTATGTCAATCTGCATGATCAAAACTAAAAATATAAAATAAATGAAAAAGGTAGTATCAATCCTCCACCTACTACCATATAATAAAATAATATTATTCTGTTGCACAATTAGTCTCAACTCACAAACCTCGTGCTTCGTATTCACTGTTTTCCTAGTGTTTACATATTAAACTTGAATCAGTGCCGTTTCTATTCAGCGCAAACAATTATTTAACACAAGGATCGCATGAAATCTTGTTAAACTCCATGACCCGTCATTATTAAGTACCTAATTGTTATTGTTGTGATTCTGTAATATTCTTAAAATTACTTACATAATCATGTTCCTCGTCAATACTGTCGTATGTTTGACTGTGCGTTATGAGTGATACAGATTGTTTGAACCAGTTCAAAATAACAGATTTTGACAACAATGTAGGTAATACGCATTATTATGATAACGCAACTGTGTTTGGTCATGTTTCAAAGAATGTTTATGTTGCCATGTCAGAGAGTAGTACGAAATCCTTTGAAAAAAACCATTATCTCAGTTGTCAGTACTACTAATCACTGTTGCCAAGTTCTACCATATTATTGAGTCGGTACTGGATTTTCTATCGTCTGAAAACCCTCTTAATTTAAATGTACTCTAATAATATCACTAATAAAATTAGTAAAATCATAAAAAATTTAATGATTTTCTACAGTTGAAAAGATATGTTTTGAGGGACTTCATCCTGAATTCAAACGATGTCCTTCAATACATGTGAAACTCTTGAATAGCATTAAGTACTGTTGTTTTCATGGATTGGAGTCGTCTCCAGGGATCGCCCTTCAAAGGATGTGCTGGTAACCATTCCTTGTTGTTTGTGATGAAATAGACGATAGTACATTTTTAGGAAGCACAGACTGCTGTTCAATGTATGTTCCGCATGGATGTTCTAGCGGTCTAGTTGCATGTAATACGAGTACTCCAGTACCATCATTGTGTGTGCTATTTTAATCAAAATATCACAAAATGATTTGAAATTGCTACAAAGTGGCTAGACAATTAAGTAGATATTTTATTATGACACTATTTGCACACCAAATAGAATAGAAATTTACGAATGTCATCCCTCAGCAAGGGGAACAGAATTAATTAACGAAACGCACAAACTAGAGCGTCATCAAGAACCCATCATCAGATGGAGCAGTCCTAACGCAGCGTCATTACATATATACCATTTTCAAGTCAAATTCACCTTTTTACAAGTCAAATTCACCTTTTTACTAGGCAAATTCACGCCTTTACAAATCAATCTCACCCTTTTACAAATAAATTCACCCTCTTTGAGCAATCTATGTATTAGATGTGTAGTAATAAAAATACCTTACCATGGTGCCATGGGGAGATTTTGAAATGGGTACGGTGCTTGTGAAGTGCATAGGACATCTCTTTAGTTGGAAGGAAAAAGCCGGGCCGGGAAAGTGGATATGATATTTGCGAGGATTTTTACACTGAGACGTTTTTGGGGGATATCACATCTTTTTGTTGTTGAAGTTGAAAACACCTGTATAGGCTATAAATAGATTTATAAATTATTTATTTATTAATAAATTTATAAATTAATAAAATTAATAAATTAGAAGTTACATAGGTACCTCGGTTCCCTTTAGATCTAGCGACTTGGATCTTTTAAAAGGCACTGGATTAAGTTGGAACGAAGCTCTGCGCAAAAATTCAAGTCAATCGGTGAAGGTGGAGAGGATGTAGCCTTGGCTAACTGAACAAGAAGAAAAACATGCTAAGGGGCTTCTGAAGTTTGGGAATTGGGCTCCCGTTAGACCTAGCGACTTGAAACTTTCAGGGCTTTTTTCTATTACCGACACCATACCAAATTTCCATACCATGTTGATCGTCTGTGGATCCGTCAAAGCGGCCTAAATTAGCCCAGTTTCAGTTTTTAGTTCCTAACATTTTCTTGGGTTGGGATAATGGGTTCAATCTTTCAAATGGCGCTAGGACGCGTTATAAATAAGGTCTGTGCAAAATTTCAAGTCGATTGGTCCTATTACTCAGGCTGTAGACTCGTCAAAATGGACAATATTAGCCTAATTTTTTTTTTTTTTTTTTTTTTTTTTCACACCTTGAGCCTATGTGCCAGGATACATCTGTCGGACTGTACCTAATATTATTACACCTATTTTGTCGTATTCAATGTATTCAGTTCCTTTTCTTTGCCCTTTGACGCGTTTCTCGCATTACTCAAAGAGGGTTAATTTGATTTGTACATTACAATGGTAATTCTGACTTGAAAATGCTGTATTATACGTTATATTGTGTAAGCCTCACTCAAAAACAGACATGATATATCAATTGCTCTGCATTATATCAAACATTGCTTCTGAAATTTTACTGAAACAATCTGTTTTGAATTAGTTTCAATTAGTCCCTTCCTTTGTTCTCAAATTGAGGCTAACATGGACTCAAAAATTGCAAAAAATTCAAATGTAGGGAATACATAAATTAGCTAAAATCAAGAATAAAATAGGCATTTCGCTCTTCCTATGTAGATATAATCAAAAGAATTCTTTCCTAATAAACGCATTGTTTGATAACAGCCAAGCTTCCCAAATGGTTCGGCGAGAGGCCCGGCAAGAAGAAGGATGCCCCCGAGAGCCCGGAGGAAGAGGAAGTAAAGGTCGACGAAGAGCCTGAAGCTGAGCCAACCTTCATGCTCGACGAAGAGGAAGAAGAAGCGGAAGAAGAGGAAGCGGAAGAGGAGGAGGAAGCCGAAGAGGAGGAGGAAGAAGAAGAGGAGGAAGAAGAGGAGGAGGAAGAAGAAGAATAGATCTTTTTCTACGTATGTACAAACAGTGCTGTCACACCTAACTTGCACCTATTTTGCTTTTAGCGAATATTCGAAGAAAAGGAAGCTATTGTTTCGGTCCAAAGATTTTAAAACATGGATTTCCGAAAAAAATTGTATACAAGAATCCGTCCAAGACCGTCCTGAATTCACTGTCAAAAGACACCAGAAATCATATATGTATACACATCATATGTGTATATGTGTATACGATGTAATATATATTATATCATATACCACACGTGATGCATACTGAGTTACATAGTTACATACTTGAGTAGGTACCCATAACTACTGAATAAGTCTTGATTTCTCATGCAGATGTTGCAAACATCACATTTTCTTCGAAAATTCGCTCTAGTTGACTAGAAATCTTTAAGAATTGAATCCAATGTACAATAATCATCTCCGTTCATTATGCATCTTTTTTCTGTACATGACAACGCCGTTTTCTGTTGCAAAATTTTCGGCTTTCCAACGAAATTTCACAAAAAATGGTATATGCGCGCTTAGTGTTTTCTCTCTTTTTAAATGTCTCATACATTTTCAAAATATCAAATTCTAATTTGCACTCCTCAAAATCTACGATAAATGGGAACTTAATTAGGGCAATAGGTACATATTTAACTTGGATTATTAAACGGTATCAATGCTTCATGTTGAGAAATGGAGATAACAAAAGTTCAATATACTCGTAGATAAATGGGAATATAGATAAATATAGATATAGATAAATGGGAATTCAATTAGGACAATACATATTTTAACTTGGATTATTAAACGGTAGCAATGCTTCATGTTGAGAAATGGAGATAACAAAAGTTCAATATACTCGTAGATAAATGGGAATATAGATAAATATAGATATAGATAAATGGGAATTCAATTAGGACAATACATATTTTAACTTGGATTATTAAACGGTATCAATGCTTCATGTTGAGAAATGGAGATGACAAAAGTTCAATTCGCCATTCAAAACCATCGGCATTCTCGGACTGTGATATGATCATGCGGTAGACAAAACGGAGCGCGATACTCGGCTTATGGATAATTTGTCCGCAATATCCTACGATGTGTCTGAATGTAAATGTACAGAATGGCGTGGGTGCTCGATGAATAAAGCGAAATCCATTGTGCCAAGTGAGAGTGAAACGAAAAGGCTGAGGCGGTTGTTTCTTACATATGCCTCAAGGCTGTTGAGGTGACATCAGCGAAGCCGTTCTCGGACTGTCGTGTGAATATACCAAATAGTACAATAACCAAACTACGCGAGTTTCTCTTTTATAGTCACAGAATTCTGTGTCCAACATTGATTTCTAGCATTCATGGGATGTTTGCATATAGATACATTAGCTGTATACATGTCACTGGAACTTTAAGGCTCCAATGTTTTGTTTATGGAATCCTCAGGTCTTAAATATATTTTCATTTTTTCCCACAGATTTCACTGCACCTACAGTTCCACCGTCTTTCCACTCACAAACCCAACCTGTGCTCACAACACCCTAGCAGGAGAAGTATTGCGACCCGATAAAAAATCAAATAAATTATTTTTTGAATATCTCGTTCTGTTGTTTGGTGAGAAACAATATAATTCATGTAAACGATTAAAAGAAACAATACATTTTCAGCTGATTATTTATATTATCCTTGCCAATAATCGATGTTAGTCAATATTATAGAATTCTATAAAAATGTGGAACAGGTTATCTCCTGTATTGATGGAGATATTCCAACTAGCTACTTACAACTGCGCATAGGCTCACGATTGGCTGAAGTAGTGGTTCCCATTGAATCTTTTTCAATCGTTTACGAAAATCGTTCATTGTTAGAAAGCACATGTTAGAATGTCTAACAAGTTAACTAACTTTGGATGGCTATCTTTAATCTAGATGTTTGAACACTATTTACTTAAACTTTGATGTTTATTACAATGGGTGTGACTGATGGATGGAACGCCCCCACTAGTATTTCATCGGGATTGAAACAAAATCTTTCGACATTGGAGAAGTATCTAATTTACTTCACCTATAGAATTGGGGGATAAAACACAGAACTTATGCAGGATAACTGACAGCAATTTTTTTCAATTTCATCACTTCATGTAAGATCAAAAATGACATTTTAAGGAAACTATATTATCAGTGTGATTTTCTGATAATATTGTCAATTTTTATCATGATATTAATGTATGCTGGAGAAAATATTGAGATATGTGGAAATTAAATGAACAGTTGGTCAGAGACTGGTCTACTGGACATCAGGGGCCGAGATTCTACTACCCACTGGTCTAGGAACGCGGTAGCGTTCCGCCCCGCCAAGCAAAGAAGTTGAGAAAACGAACGCTGTCGAGTGTATGTTTACCGGACGTCACGAAACGCGTTTTCGAGGTATCCATATCTCGGCTCCTATTTGACCGATCAACTTGAAAATTAGTGTGGGTCTTCTTTGAGTGTATATTAGAAAGCCCTGAACGTTTCAAATCGATAGGTCTAAAGGGAGCCGAGCTACATAACTTCAAAAACCCGGTTTTTCGGCCTTAGATTGTTCTTCTCCTTCTTCTCCTTCTTCTCTTCCTTGTTCAGACAGGCAAGGCTGGAGCCTCTCCACGTTGACCGATTGACTTGAAATTTTGCACAGAGCTTCATTTAACTTTGAGACAGAGCCTTATATAAGATTTAACCCATTATCTCAACCCAAAAAAGTTTTAGAAACAAAAGAACAGAAACCTTAGGAAAATTCTGTCCACTTTGACGAGTCTACAGCCTGGGTAAAAGGACCAATCGACTTGAATTTTTTTACATACCTTCTTTATAGCATGGCTCAGTGCCATTTGAACGAAATAAGCAATTATCTCAACCAAAAAAAAATTAGGGACAAAAAAACTGAAATTTAGGGTAATTTAGGCTAATTATGGCCATATCTCGACTCCTAGTGGACCGATCAACTTGAAATTTGGTATGGATCTTTTTGGTGTGGATAATGGAAAGCCCTGAAAGTTTCAAGTCGCTAGGTCTAAAGGGAGCCGAGTTATGTTTTTCTACTTTTTTCAGTCGGTCAAGGCTACAGCCTCTCCACCTTCAACGATTGACTTGAAATTTTGCACGGAGCTTCATTTCAAGTGTAGCAAGTGCCTTTTGAAAGATTCAAGTCGATATCTTTAAAGGGAGCCGAGTTATATAACTTCAAAAACCCGGTTTTTCACCCTTACCTGTTCTTCTTCTCCTTAATCAGTTAGGCATTTCCACCTTCACGGATTGACTTGAAATTTTGCACAGAGCTTCGTTTCAACATCAGACAGTGCCTTTTGAAAGGTTTAACCCATTATCTCAACCCAAAAACTTTTAGAAACAAAAAAATGAAATTTAGGCTAATTTTGGCAACTTTGACGAGTGTACAGCCTGGGTAACCGGACCAATTGACTTGGAATTTTGCATAGACCTTCTTTATAAAATGACCCACTTCAACAACAAAAAGATGTGATATCCCCCCAAAAAACACTCCGTGTAAAAATGACCCCGCCTCGCAAATATCATTCTTCAGAGGCCAGAAAAAGTTATGATATCCACTTTCCCCGCCCGCCCTTTTCCTCATTAAGGAGCTAAGTATAATGAAAAGCTTAACCACTTCACAAGCACCGTACCCCTTTCGAAATCTCCCCTTGGCGCTATTGCGAGACGTTTTTATTACTTCCACAAGCAACTAATACTTGTAAAAAACGTTAACCACCATCAAGTATTAGTTGCTTGTGGAAGTAATAAAAACGTCTCGCAATAGCACCAAGGGGAGATTTCGAAAGGGGTACGGTGCTTGTGAAGTGGTTAAGCTTTTCATTATACTTAGCTCCTTAATGAGGAAAAGGGCGGGCGGGGAAAGTGGATATCATAACTTTTTCCGGCCTCTGAAGAATGATATTTGCGAGGCGGGGTGATTTTTACACGGAGTGTTTTTTGGGGGGATAAGACCTACGATAAGTGGGTGAAATGCTTTATGAAACATTACTAATTTGCACATTTCGTCAAAACTGAATCATGTAAGGGTGGGGAGATCATCGCACTGAAGCGATAGCAAAATCAGATAAGACGAATGACCGGTGACACAAAATGTATTGAATAAGGTAAGGTAAGGTAAGGTTGATTTACAATATCCAGAGATTGTGAAATCAATGTTTCGAGTAAATTATGATAAGCAGTAATTATACTTGATACAACAAATCGAGGGTCTCACGGCAACACCCCACATCGTCACTTTTGGCCAAAATGAGTTATGCATACCATTCGAAGCGCCTTCCCCCGGTGGTTCGATCTAACTAAGTATAAGTTAGGTAACACTAAATCTCACGATTATTTTACTGAATTACTCAGTAAACATAGTCAATGGCAGATGGTTTTTTGGCTCTGCTGAAAAGTCATCCAAATGACGATGTGGGAAGTTGCCGTGAGACCCTCGAAATGTACTGCACAATTAGGTACTTATAAAACTAGCTGTTGGTCCCGTCACTGACGGGCAGAACTCGGGGTGTGTCCATCTACATCTGTTACCTGTCCCGGACAGGCAGAACTCGGGATGGATCCATCTGCCGCTCTTACCTGTCGCTTTACGGATTATACCTCTTACATATCCCTTTAAGAACCCTTATAATCTCAAATACCAAAAATAATATTTATCTGTCTCACGGGAAGGAAGAATTTGAGATTTTTATATTTCGGCTTCCCTATAAACCCCCACCCCTATGCATTGGATTCGGAAGTGAACCCCCCTATGTCCTTCCCCGGTCACGGAAACATTTAAATACAGGAGAAAAGTTCGATCCATTGAGCCGTTTTCGAGAATTAATTATTTAGGTAACCAGTAATCATTATAAGAGCTCTCAACAGACCTTTGCAAACTAGAGATGAGATAAGGAGCCTATAAGGTCAATCAATCATTTAAAAAAAATTATTTTATTAATTAAACATAATTGGGTTTTCAAGGTACATATTGATAACCCAATGCAAAGAAACTCATGACGCAAGCAAATTTATTTATTTCTTAGATACAATACGGGACGATCCCAATTTAACAATAAAATCAGTTACACTGAGGTAAATTAAGGTATTAGGTAATTAGAGAAAAAAATTATAATGAAAAATAATAGTATGATTTGCTCCACCTTTGAGCCCTCATTGTGAACGAACGGCTGGCCGAACAAAGCTCGAGATGGTCCTGAAAAATTCTTAAAATTAAACTCTATTTAAATATCAGCAAAAACTACACTGTGCAATCTATATTTTTGGAGATTTGACGCCTCTGGTTGCTGCTTGGCAAAGTGGAGCGGACGGCTTACGACGGACGGACGGATGTTTTGGTTTATTATCTTCAATAATGAACCTTTGGAGTCACCTAAGAAGAAAAATATTCCTCCCCCCCCCCCCCCCCTCAAAATTTGAGGGTTTATATTTCAAGATACGAAGATTCCAAAAATCGAAGTAAAAAATTCCGTCCGTAGGCGGACCAAATTTCGTAATTTTAGCACAACGCTAACTGGGCAAAGTGGTGCGGTCGGCGTTTCTTGGCTGTAAAATTGTTTAACAAATTAAATTTGGATGATGAGCTATAGTTTCAGGCAGGGGCGGCTCGTGGGCTCAGAAACTGGTGGGGCACCAGGGCAATATTTAGGTGCATACCTACCTATTAGGTACTCACTATAGGAACTAAACTCAAACTACCCTTACAGCTAAACTGCTTCATAATTAGTGGTATGCAGCTCTTAGCAAGTCAGGAAACATCGTTCTCCAAAGAGTTCTCTTGAGGAGAGGGTCGGTTACTGACCAGTATCCAGGATTACCGACGAGGAGGTGGCTGCAAGGCAATCCCACCTACCCACCAAAATAATTATCTTCAAAATTATAGGAAGAATAAAAGAGAAATTGTGACTGTACGAGTACTATTCAAAGAGTACATTATAAAGGTAGTCAAAAAATTATATTATTGGAGTTTCTATTACTGGGGTTTTTAAAAATTAGCAATCGCGACCATCTGCTTCCTAGCCGAGTGGTACGTTGAAAACCCCCTCTAAAAATGTCCTCTTATGCCCAGATTGCACATACGTTTTCTTATCCAATCGTATCAAAACATTTTGAGCGATCACAGAACAGCAAGATTGATTTCAACTAGCTTTTAGAGTTCGTTGGTTAGCTCAAACAAAGCTCGAGTCAACGAAGTCACCATCAGTTTCAGGGATAACAAATAAAACAGTATTCTCAACGGTTGGCTGAGCTACATAATAATATTATGTATATTACTGTTATTAACGGTTATTAACTGTTATTAACTTACAGAATGTAGAAATCAACAAATGAGATTCCCTTGGGCGAATAGTGATCCACGTAGTATAGTAGGGTTTTCTGTGGATCCACTTCAGTCTTGACGACTAGCAAAGCGTTCACGCGTTGCACGTGAGATATTAAATTTCAATGTTTAGTTGATTAATATTATGGAGACAATAACTCACTTTTACTATGATGAGTAAATACGAAGCTAAAAACCACCAGTCAATGCATTCAAAATAATATTATAACGTCAGGCAACGTTTTGATATCATTCTTATCAAACATGGAAGAAAGCATGGAAGAATGAAACTCGTTCTTCCTTGACAAGGAACGATTCAACGATCGATTGTTTTCGGCGTTCAACTTGATACGATATTTTGGCCACCGCCCGGAACGCCTCCTATCTCGCAACACAGAGTGCCTTCCCCCACCCCAGGAAGCGCCTATACCTTCAACATTGAGACTGGGGCACTTCTGGTCGATCCGATAATCGACTTTTTTAATCGATAAATCGAAACAAAATGCGACTCAGTGGAAGTGGGTAGTCATGGAGGAAGGGAGATCTCCCTTCTTCCATGGTGGGTAGTAGTAGGTAAGATTTTTTTTCTCCTTGTTCTATGTTTTTTCTGTTTTCCTTTGCAAATTTTTGGGTGGGGCGAGGGCCAAGGTGGCCTTATGGACGAGCCGCCACTGGTTTCAGGTATCATTTCGTGAATTAGATGGAAGGGTAATCTGCTCAAAGAAGAAATCGTTGTCAAGAATTCTCGGAGGTTTTTTATTCGAGTTTTCGGGGGGGTAATATATTTTTATTGGGCGATTCCAACGGATTATTATCGGAAATAATAAACCAATAGCAGTGGAATGCAGAGCGGGAGAGTCGAATTACAACCTCTTTAGTTGTAATAATGTTGTTCTTCAAAGAGAAAGTAATTTTAGCCTCCTGACTCCAACTGGAGTTTTGCGTGGAGTATCGTGACGTTCGATCGGCCTGACAAAACCTTCAAAATAGCCTTCTAAAGGATTCGCCGTGGTTCAAGGACCGTCTCAAAAGCCCCACCCAATACAAAAACACCAAACGATTAAACCGGTTAAACCAAAGATCTTTATTGCACCAGCAAAATGTGCTGAGGAACATGGCGTTTAATCGTATAAGAAATGTGCATAAACATAGCAGTCTTCTTCGTTAATTACTTAACATGCCTTTATGATATTGCATCATCAGCAACCCCTAATTCTGAATTAGACATGGTGCCTAATCTCCTCATATTCTGGCAAAGCTCATGAGTTCTCAGATTTTTTTTTTTTGACAAATGGGTTTATTAAGTATAGAGTTTTATAATCCAATCAGCATTCGACCTTCCTAGTGAATCATACCTACCAAATCTTTTTCGATAGTCACCATTTATTTCAAAGGCGCTAGTTATGGCACCATTACTATTATATTCGACGTACTTATGTCATAAAGTTCGAACATTCAAACATGCATAAAAAACTGTGCGAAACACGTACTTGTTGTCAGACATCATTATTGGCTCCATTGTGGGGCCACAACTTGCCATGTGTGATCCATAGGGTTATATAAGGGTATATTATAGAGCGTGAATCAAACGGTGGAACTTCAGACCGATTTCATACTCGGAAACACCTGGTTCCAATAATACGTGGTTTTGTGATACCTAGTGTCTTGTTCTATCCACGAAAAGATTGTAATTCTCTTATGAGACTCACAAGTATTTTGTATAAATAACAGTGATCTTGACAGAAGGGTGATCAATGCAGTAAATAATAAACCGTCGTGGAACATAATGCAACGTTTTTGAGCAGATTTGATTAATTTTTGTTCCTTCTTGGTCGATTCAAATGGTTCATTACAGGAAATAATATACGAGTATGTACCAAAATGAAGAGAGGATGCTGTTAGCAACTGGTTATCAACAAGTTACTTTATCTATGTTATATTATACCTCGTTAAATAATAATGTTGATCTACACACACCGCCCTGAAAGCCCTGTACCTAATGCATCCATGAGGTGTTCAACCAAAGGTAATTGATACCGTCTACTCCATAACAAGGTACGGAAACCATACGTCCCATACAGTTGTCGGCCAAGGTTTTGCTCGGTATTATGCAGGTGGACCTGAAACACCCCGCAGCTCGTACACAAAAGAAAAAATCAATTAGGTGGGGAGCAGGTACCGAGGCTTTTGCGGTGGTGAATAAACAGAGTGGAACCCCAAAAGCTGGGGAATTGTGGGAACGATGTAAATCGGTTGGAGCGTTGCAATATGCTTTTCCAAAAGAACGCACCAGTGGGCTCGGTGATCCCGAACGCCTGCGATCAATTTTCCAGTGCATTTGCAATCGATACGACCTCGACTGTTTCTACAACGGCTATTCTTCTTGGCTTAACTATGGAAATCAGTGCTGAGCGATTATTTTCTCCGCTAGCTCTTTTTTGTGCAATCGAGTCATTAGGAAACGAGGAAGATCTACCACCATGAATGGATGAAGTGGGGACTGATATGACATGTAATTATTGATTTCGCCCTATTCGGGCAGGGTACCAGGTGTTCGTCTACTTAAAGGCTTTTAAAGTTGAATGAGTACCTCTACTAATATCCATGTTTTCTTTTTTATTATTGAAGATAATTTGAAGATTATTATTATTATTTGAACTATTGAAGATATTATTCAAACTTTTTTTTATTCATCCTATATAAGGTCTACTATCTGTAGTCAAAACCATGTCTCAAACATGAATATTGAAGATTTTGATAAAATACTGAAGGATCAAGTGGTTGAGTTCTTGTGAGTACCCATGGATTATGGTGAGAACATGGTATGGTGAGAACACCATACCATTACTATCATCGTAAACGCCTGCTGATAGCTTTATCCTGTATACTGAATCGAGTTCAAACTTTCATGGTACCTATGGTGTTCTACGAAGTTTCATGGTATTTAAGGAATGGTGTTCTACGAATGTAAAATTGTATACTTGTATCTTTGGTGTGCCGGTGTCGATTATCCTATTGCGGTGATTCTAAATTCCCATGCAATTTGAGAAAAGTATACAGCCCTTTCACCTGTAGACATGTCTGCTCCATGATTTAAAAAAAAAAAAAAAAAAAAAAAACGAAAATTTAATATCTGAGAATTATTTGATCTTACTTGTTTGTCAACCCCTTTTTTCATTATAAGTTACTTTTATTGAATTATCATGAAAAATCCACTTAGGGATACTTATAAAGAGTGACTGTAATATTACAATAAAAAGGATGAGTTCATGGACAAGCAAACTTGGATTAGGTAGGTACTAAAGAAAAAGAGCTAATACAAGTTTATGTGAGAAGAAC
Organism: Stenodema calcarata; assembly: GCA_963920205.1. NCBI lineage: Eukaryota > Metazoa > Arthropoda > Insecta > Hemiptera > Miridae > Stenodema > Stenodema calcarata. Next base: position 44,354,532 of record OY986048.1, on the reverse strand, counting down.
GCAATAATATCGCAAAATTTATAGGGTGAGAAAACGATTATCAATACCTTAAAGACAACCGCTCAATAACTCGCTTAATACCTTAAGGGATTCATAATTCCTAACGATTCCTTAAGAATTTTATGCAGTAGCTAGAAGAGAGCTTCACAAAAAATTGCAAGTATTATATGACATAGGGGCGAGAGGGAAATTTTATAAAGAAATTAACCCTAAACTACATTTCACGCCGTAGTTTAAAAACATTACCATGACAAAAAGAGACACCAGAATGATATGCTGACTCAGAGCGAACCACGGGGTGTGCCCAGCTTACCTCAACCTCAAAGGAAGAAGAGACAGCGAAATATGCGATTGCGGCCATCCGATAGGCGATTTGAGCGTTTAGTGGTGGTGAGCCCAATATAATATATTGGGCACACTACGGAATATTATTCCGTGCCTAGGGAAGCTGTTACGTAAAGTACATATTAACATGAACATCAGCTTAGTTGATTATAAAAGCCTACTCAGACGAGAAAATAGCGGATTATGGATAGAACTGATTTCTTTTATAAATCAGACCTCCATTATAATATGAAAACAACATCATTCAATTTATGAGACGCATTTATTTTTATTTTATTCTATTTTTGATTTATTTTTTAGTGTTATAATTATTTTTGTGAAAGAATTCAAAGCTTCGTTAATATGAGTAGGTTCTTATTTGCCTTTTTCGAACATTTTTGTAGTAATTTGGTTCATTTGTAAACGTGCGTATTTTCCAAAAATGTTGGAATAATGAGGTAATTTTGTAAATATGTTAATTTTCCTAAATTTTGTAAAAATGTAGCTGTATGTTAATGAACAATGCAAAAAAAAAAAAAAAAAACACCTTGAAATTGACCTAACGTGTAGACGTATTGGTGGGGGGGGGGATCACCCATCCCAGTGTTTAAACCTTCTGCTCTGAAACTTTTGCTACCTCTTGAAATAAAAACACAAATACCTCCTTACAAAAAACCAAGGCATTGCAGTACAGGTTCATTAATAATTAATGAACCTGTACTGCAATAACGCGTGCCTTGGGTTTTTTGTAAATATGTATTTGTGTTTTTATTTCAAGAGGTAGCAAAACAATTATTGTAACCCATAACAGCAGGAGGGAGAAAACTAATTTCGATAATTATATAGTGATATGCTTAAAGTAGGACCGCAATAGCTATCCTTGAGTTGAAGCCCCCTAGTAAAAATAAAGGAAGTGGATGGCAGGGCGAGTAAACTAGGTATAGAAATTACTTAATAATAACAATGCTCCATGGTATTTTATTGAGTGGTGATAAATATAATATAGTGTATGTTCTATATTGGGCCGTTCAGAGAGGATTCTTCTCCAATTCCTTCCAGGAGAGATGCATGAACGCTAACCATAGAGTAACAACAAACATTTCCGTTCACTCCTTGATAAACAATGACGTAAAATAGTAAGTGAGAAAGTTGCTAATGTGTTTCCCAATAAATCTTGCGATTGAGGGAAATCAGAACTTCTCCACTGGGGGCACTCCCGTTGTTGACAGCTTCACAGAAGGAACTACGGGTTGTGTTATGAAAGAATTCAGCAGACCTTGTCTGAGGGTGACGCGAGGCTCGTAGAAGCTTCCCAGATTTGTGGCAACCGCTCCTGATGTAGGACATCATAAAACCTCGAGAGTTTTTTGAATACCGCCCATGAGTCGAAGTTGAAATGATTGAATCAAAAAGCGAGTGGTGTGAATTTGATGGAAAATTTGTCCTGATTTTTCTAGGGTTATTGCGGTTTGCGTACACGGAAAGGCTAGAAATAGTTTGATTAGGATGAATAAGAACCGAACGTCATCTACCCCAATATTTGGTTGGAATTTTTCATTTACCAATCACTAGTATCACGTAAATAGTGACTTCATTTACAAGTCTCGTGACGCTCTTCGAGTCAACTCTTCGCCTGACGTGACGATGTTTCCATTTTTGTGACGATCGATTTACCTAAACTCGTACAAAACATTTATTATCTATCAACCTATATTTAGTCGAAATCGGACGAACAATTTGTCACAACTCAGTGCTGTGATTGCGTGACGAAATTCGTATAGTAATATAATATTATAGGGCCTTGAAATCGACCTATCAAACCCTATAAATACGCTTGACATTGTTGGCATAGCTAATAGCATCGTTCGAACACAAGCCTTCAGTCGTAGGACAACAACAACCGCATGTACATTTGCTGTAGATTTCACGGCTAAATTTCCGACTGTTACTGTCGATTCCAGCACACTTATTCGGTTAATAGAAGTTGAACTGCAGTCGGATAGGACCTGCATGCGGTCGGGTGCCTTTGAATGGGAACATTACTTCATAATAACTTCATGACTGTGTATCTCGACACTGGTTTTGTTACGTGCTTTTGATTTCAGTTACCTACCATGGATACGCTCTTATCGTTTTTCGATGATCCGATTAATGATTCTAAGTAATTTTTGACGACCAAGACGAAAAATTCGTGACAGCTCACCAGAGCCTAGAAAACGTTCAACCAATGTTGAGTACGCGCAGAAGAGTAGAGGACGGGTTGGGCCAAATATGGAAACAGAGTTAAATTGATGTCCCCCTCAAACAATTCCTCCTTTTTTAACCCATTTCTGGCTAGTGAGGTTCATAAAGTGATGGATGAAGAAATGCTTGACACTAGCGAAGCCACCAATACCTCGTCCGTTCTTTAGTATGTTTTATACTGTGTAAATAAATATTTCAAGTATAGCTGTGAGTTATACATTGCCTTCATGACAAACCAACTTGTCACTACCCTTGAGATTTACTGATTTGTTTCGAAGGTCTTATGTTCTGGGCAAAAACGATTGACTAGCACTCTTTAACAGCCCTTGTGATTCATTGGAGGGTTCGAGTACAAAAACAACTGACGATGCCTCCCTTGTGAATTATTGAAGGGTTTGAGTACAAAAAACATCGAACGACGCTAGGTCGAGGAGTACCTAAGTAAACACGCGCGGTTCGTAAACATCTCTTCGCCACTCATATCCTATTGACCTGAAGTTGCTCATCCGAAACGCTCACTAATTTCCAAGGGTGAGATGAAGCGGACCATTAGGGCCCTCTAATAGATAATTCATTTTGAGGTCTCAACACTCATTTCTTCACGAGTCAGTGCACCTAACAGCTGAGTTAGACCTCATCATCATTCATTAGAGTAGAAGGAGAAACAGATGGTTTCAAACCCTCTTTCAGACGAGGACAAGAGCCTTTCCACTCCAAAAGAATAAATCGGTTTAAAATAATATCGACGTTTTTACAACGTCTTTTTCGAGTCGAATATAGGTCTGAATGAATTGAAATCGGCGTTTTCCGTATTGTCAGGATTGACTTGTCAAAGAGCATTTTCATCGCAAATAAATGGACCTGTCAAAAATGGATTTTTTCGTCTTTATTGGACTTTTTCGTCTTGCCGAAGATATTTTTTATTTAAATTAGTATGTCTGTTTGGATCAAAATTTCCTTTTCGATACCATCCTCGGCCTGGTGCCAGGACCTCTTTTTTGATTCTAATGCGTATCTTGAAATGCATGGTTTAGGGTTACTTAGAACACGATAAACAGAAAATTTATCGGATTTATTGCATGGTCATGCTCCATATATGCCATTTGTCCCATATATGAAAACGACTGGAAGACCAAAAGAGCTAGCAAACCGATCTAGGTTGTTGAGGGGGGAGGTACCATAGGTAAAGGTGATCCTAAGAAGAATCCCTCCAGCCTAATTCCTACGCCTGCCTTCCCACTTCAACAACTCTCATTTCCAATATTCAGAGCGTTATAGGTACTTTCAGAACAATGTTTTGTCTTCCGCCGCTAATTTCCAATATTTATTTGTGAAACTGGTTTTGAACATGCTTAATGCTTAACAGGAATTTCTAGGCTATTTCTAGGTGTTAAGTTTCAGCTTGTGTCCAATGATATGCAGTGAGGTGATGGGATATCAGCTCCTTCCGCGATATTTATAGGTTTATATAAATGGTTCGATTTGGCAAGAAGTGAGAATCAAATAGGTCTAGAATATTTCGTATAGTACAGTATCGTGCGAATTTATAAAATCCTCCCGGTAAGGAAGGAAATTCTAGGGAAACTCATCAGATGCAATACTTTCGGGTCAGAGCAGCTTTATCCTCTTTGGTTATTTTTCTGAAATGACAACCTTACAGGAATATTGTGGCAACACACATGTTTTTAGATCCAAGTTGTTGTTGATATTGAAATACTTGTTGTCAGTCTTGTTACGAAATTATACCCGAAAAGTTAATTTTGTTGATTTTGATCGTAAACAATTTACAATATGTATCTAGGTTTGAATGCAGTTTCAAGCATAAATCAATGCTGCCATGATGCAGGTCCTCATTGTGGACAACCATTACGAAACTAACAGATCGTTAGTAGCCTTCAGGTAACGCCGCGACGCATCTAAATCCGTCACGCATCACAGCCCTGTTTTGCGTTCTACTGATTTCGCGCCGACAGCGGAATGGAAAGGTTCCATAACCTTCACTTGTTGAAACCTCATCTCATAAGAGCGGGAAGCTGGAAGGTCGCTGAGCCTGCATGAGTGTTCGATAAAAGGAGTATTATTAATTTTAAACAAACAGGGATGATTGGGGTGGTTAATAAACCATCATTTATGATACCTTGGTACCTAGTTTGTAGTAGAACGGCAAAATTAGGCTTGGGTAGGTATATCAGTCTCCAGAGAACGATGCACAGCGCTGTTATATCTTCCACTTGGTGCTTCACTGGCAAGTGACGTACCTCAGGGATTAGGAGGAAGCTGTAAATTTCGGCGATATCAAGAAGATCGTTCATCGCGACGAAAAAGGTGAGACAAATAGATGAATTGCTGGTTGACGCGAATTTTGACGTTACTTGTTGGTTGAGGAGAGTTACGTCGGGCGTTACAGCGATGCGTCGACGTTACAGCGAAGACGCACCATGGGATACGTTCTGTCGATACGTCGTCTGTTTTTGTGACAAGGTGATCATGGTGGGTAAGATCCGTGCCTGAGCGACGGGTTTGCGCAATATGTCTTGATTTCAAGTTATTTTCACGGTTTTCTACACTGCTCCTCGAGGGATCGGAATGTTCCGCAATACTTTACCGCAACGGCTACTGACCGTGAGATTTCTTTAAGCGAGAGAGCGACCGTTCTATTCGACAAGTCATTCCGCTTTTGAGTCCGCAATTAGAAGGGCGGATCGACGTCTCAGCTGTCCTTTCAGGTGGACCTTCCTCGATCGAAGTAACTCGAAAGTGAAATTGATTTGACTTGGCTTCAGATTCATCGTAAACATCCAAGAAACTGAAATGGCAGCTTTGCGCCTGAGTCTAATCAATCGTGAATACCAAATTATACGGAAGTAATCTATGTAGATAGACGTGACATTCCAAGGAATCTCTTCAGTAGGGGATTGTAGAATGACGAGGGAAAGGATAATACTTTGATTGATTTTCAAAATGAACCATTCCAGCGACATTATTTGGTTTATTTAATATAAAAATGTCAATGAGACTCTCTGAAAAGCTGCAGTATGACGGCGAAAGTGGATCAAACCTTGTCTTCCCTCTTTCTTCTTCATCAACGTCACCATCTACCTTCGTGGTTTGTCGCGGCAATAATTACTCGTATGTATGGACTCTAACAACGTGAAAAACTAATCAGAAATCGATATTAAAGTAGAACCTGGCTCTCGATGTGACCGCTCAGTTCACCACACACCAATTCAATAGACTTGGCTTGGGCTTCAATTCATAAGTCGCCTCTGGGTGGGCTAATAATCTCGATACTCTCGAATTATTACTGATAGTAAGCCACGTCCCATTCCTCTTATACTTATCCCATTATGAAAGAATTGTACTTCCAGTTCCAAGATTATTCCGAATTTCAACTTCAGACTTTAACGTTTAAATCCTACCATGGAAGTCTCTTTCAATTGGTTCAATCGAATTATTTAAAATTCACGTGACTGAAATTGAACCTAACTTCAAATGAGCTGTACTTCATGGCTTTCAATTGATATAGTAAATGTTACTACATACCTTGTTATTTATATTGATCAGCATTTAAAATGGAATATTCACCTTGAGCTGTTAGCAGGGAGAATGAAAAAGCTCATTTATGTCTTCGCTAGGCTTAAGCATTGTTTAAAGAAACACATTGTTGTCTGTGTATTACCTACAATAGGGGATTCTAGCATGGAGCGGTGCATCCCATAATCCCATTCCTGGGGTTCAAAAAACATTAATTACTCAAATCCCTTTGTCAACTACTTTCATCCGAAACGGTATATTATAATCGTAAAATCGAAGACCCCTCCCTACCGTAGCGATAGGGGTAGGGGGGTACCCAGGGGTTCGGAAAACATTTATATTTCAAATCCCCTCGGCAACAGCTTTTGTTTGAGCCCTTAGACTAGGATCGAAATTTCTAGATGCTCCAGGTCATTTTTAGAATTTATAGGTAGTCCCCCCCCCCCTTAAACTCTCAAAAACCCTTGGAAGCCCCCCGCCCCCATCCGACCCCGATTCTGTCAATCTACGAACGTAGCCTTTCGATTGCCAACGCAGAATGTTTGCTCAAATTTGAACTTTTCATCTTAATTCTATCGAGAGTTATCGTCTGGAATGACACATCCATAAATATAATATTAATATAAATATATGATGATGAGGGATGTCGAGGGTCGGTCAAATGAAAATTGATTTATGTGCCAACGTTTCGAAGAATATATTTCTTCATCTTCAGGGCAGTGTACAAGATGGAGTTGGAGTCCAACAGGGAAGTTCTTGCCTCCAGATCACAGAATTAACAACTTGTGTTGTTACTTCTGTGATCTGGAGGCAAGAACTTCCCTGTTGGACTCCAACTCCATCTTGTACACTGCCCTGAAGATGAAGAAATATATTCTTTGAAACGTTGGCACATAAATCAATTTTCATTTGACCGACCCTTGACATCCCTCAACATCATTCTTACTGAAGGTAAAAAAAATCACACACACTTAATATAAATATATATACATATTATATAGGTAAATATTATGTAAATATATATACATATGATTTTTGGTGTCTTCTTGCAGTGAATTTCTGAAACGGATTTCGGTACAAAATCTTTTCGGAAATTCGAGTTTCAAAAATTTTTGATCGATAACAATATTTCAGCAACTCGCACCAATTACAGTCACCGAGTGTCGAATCCTAAATGAGAAAGCGGGGTCGTATGTCGAATGAAAAAGTAGGATCGCCCTGTTGTTGGGGTCATGAAAGGTTTGAATGACGTTAAAAAGTCACTCCTCCAAATCATGATCGCGAAGAATATTCCTATAACAATTGATAGTGATCAACCACTCTCAAGCTGCAACATTAACTGGCTGTATAGCGATTAGGGTGTTAGGTACATTTATGGAAAAATTCGCCGAATGCGAATACTAATCTACAGAGAATAGAGACATCATTTACAGAATCATCAAACAATCGAAGGTTTGGGCTACAAAAGGAGATCAACGTCCAGACTGTAAGTCTTAGAACGAAGACTGCTGAACACGGCCATTGACTTGGTTACTTGAGATTATTATATCATGTGACGTAGACCGTATCCCAACAATTGGAATCTGGGTAACACCTGACCCCAAACAGAATGAGACAGAACTAGTTTTCTAGAAAGCTCTTGGTCAATTATTTCCAATAATAAAAAATTCGTCAACCCCATTTTAGGAGACTCAGAATTGGGCTTGTGGGTTTAGACTGTGAAACTGCATAACCGAAGAATATTCAAAGAAGGGGTGCAAAATAACAGTGGGAATATTTAAAACACCATATCTCGAGAACATTTGCTAAAACGTTACCTATAGTTGTGTATGCCGAAATTTGAATTTTTGTTGAGTCACAGAATTTTTCAAGACCACCTGGACCGCTGTGCGACCACCCGTTTGTTCGCAATGAGGGCTGGAAGATAGAACCGAGAAAAAGTCGTCAATATGAAGCGTAAATCAAACCGTGCTGGAACTTCAGTCCAACTCTCATACTCGGCAACAGCTGGTTCATACAACAAACGGTTTTGTGAAATCAACAGTCTTGTTCTGAAATACCGAAAACCGATACATTATATTCATACCAATAAACCGCCAATAATTTATGTTTCGTATACAAATTATATCAATTTATATGTTATGTAAATAAATTGTAATAAAGTCAGCCCCTTGTTATTTCGTATCTACAGGGTGGTTCACAACGTCACACCCTTTTTATTTCGATATTTTGAGAGAAAGCGAAAAACTCATCAAGGTAACGTCATCTTATGTTTTTACAAAGAATTCAAGATCACATTTTCGTGGGCTGCGCATGCGCACCAATGCTGACTACGCGTGCCAACTTGGTTTTTTCGAATGGAAACCCCCATTTTTTATTGCAGGTTTGGATTCTACGTCAAATTTCGTGAACTTTTTGCTTCTACAACCTTTTTTTTGGCGCACCTGGGAGCTTCCAGAAGCGCCCAAAGTTGGACTAACCGCGTTTGTTTTCAATTTCGATAAGACGGAAACACCCCAATGTGGCACATGAAAGTTCATTATTTTTTGAAAAACTCAAACGCCCAAAAAAAAAAGTTCTCGAAGTGAGAAGTTCATGAAATTTGAACAAACAAAATTTGCTATACGCAGTAGCATTTGTGCGCATGAGCGACGCACGAAAATGTGATTGTTGAATTCTGTGAAAAACAAAAATAAGGGGACGTTACATCGATGAGTTTTTCGCTATCTCACAAAATACCGAAATTAAAAGGGTGGGACGTTCATTAAGAACCGCCCTGTATACACAAAATAGAAACCTATGGGGAAAAAATTTTAATCTACCACCGGTAGATACAAAATGAAAAAGTCTTCCAAGTGAAGAGGTGAATGGGCTTGGTAAGTGTATAGTCATTGGAAGTATAGTCATAAACGGACCAGGACTCAAAGAAACTGAAGGAATCAAATGTAAGTATATGGTCATCCTGCCATTGTCTCAATGGCCATTCTGTCCACCTTCAGGCGAAGTTTGATATTCACTTGATATCGTATTATCGGAGGCTGCACAAGCCTCCGCTGCGGCCGTGAGGTAGATAGTGGGGCGAGGGCGGCGGACGGAGGCGGCTAGACAAGCCATTCCACCCTCTCAGACAGTGAGAGTGTATGCATAAGAACTCTTGGATTACCGCATTGATCCGAAAGCGTAACAACCAATGAGCTGTGGCCTGTTGAGTCCCAGGTGGAGGTGGTTATATATAAACATTGAGGTAACTTGGAAAAAAAGTCACTTTTAATAATGTTCAATCTGTCAGTGCTTGTGTGCCTCAGTGTTGTGGCTCTCACCGTCTGCGAAAGGATTTATTACCCTCTGCAGCCACAAGGGGTGAGCTATGTACCTCAGGATACCCCGGATACACTAAACTTAGGTAAGTGGTTGAACACGATTGGAATTTACTGAATAGCCGAATCATACTGTACTCAATTAAAACCAAATCCATTCTTAGATAACTAACAGAAATTGTCCTCCTGAAATTGTTTGGACTATTTGACAATAATTGAGACGATAAAATAGTGATGGTAACATTTGTAATGAGTTTACATCCTATTAATTCGTAGTTTTTAGCAATACGACTCTTGAAGTTTGATTAATAACAACTAGATATTGATTGGGTTGTCAATACGTGTTGGATACGAAAACATGAATGGTCCCGTATTCTTCACACAACCGTACACTTTATTGAGTACTTATACTTCCAACATTGATTCACGCTTCCGTTACTTTATTCAATTCAATTTATCACCATTTTTTTTCACACAAATTTTATTCAGGGATAATTCAAGCCCTAGTAAGGTACCATATGCTTAACTATGTACAACAACAGTCCAATGTGATTGATAAATGTTTAAATAATCGTTGAGTCGACAGAAAAAGGATACAAATAATGTATAGAATCTACAATAAAAAAATAACTCTTGTTTATTATTATTACCACACAAATTCAAAAACTTTTCATACTAATTATACTAATAATTTTCATACCAATAATTATTTATCACCTCTTGATAATGTTGTAAATTAACTTGTGCATCTTTAGATAATTGAAAATATTGAATTCAACAACACGGATCTCCCATATTTTACAAATCCAGTTTGAAATTGAGATGATTCGCAAAACAATTCGTCAAATATTTATATTATTATTATTTTTGATTCAGTGTGCTATCACTTCAAGTTTATAATTTCAAAATTCACTGAACAATTTGGGTTCCATGTCAGTTCGACTGTCCAGAAATCCTTGCTACGCGCATAACATTGTTTCTATTGAAACGACGCTGGTTGAATTTGCAGTTTACTGACCAATCCTGTGGATAATTGAAGATTTAAGATCGATTCTTTAAAAAAAACTGAATTGGGAGTGATTCACACATGAAATGTGATAAAAGTGGAGTTGAAGTTCATGATTACATTCTGGCAATTGGATTCACCAACTAAATTCAAATTTGAACGAAGCGGTGTTACTTTCCCCATGAATTGACGCACCAACAGATAATTCAATCCTCCCAACAGTAAGGCTTGAAGATATAATGTGACACTAATAAAGCCACACTGGACACTTTGGAGAAGATATAGAAACATCAAAAGTTGTAGAATGTTCTGAATTCCAGTGTAATGTAATTCTAACCCACATTACAACTCAAAACAGCTCATAACAACATAACTACTCAGAGAAAGAGAACACATGTTGCATTTACAGGAAAAAAGAAAGCCTTGAAAAGCCTACAAAAACGAGCTGCAAACGTTGACACTACGGTACCTCCATGTTTCTTGCATCTATCAATGTTCTTTTCATACGACTGGCCTGCTAGGTCCATTTCAATGTGTAAAATTCAAATTTTTCTTGCAACACGAACGACCGACATATAGAGCGATCACAACAAATGTCTCCGACAGATACGAATAATTGCGAAATTCGATTAGATAATATGGCCTTATTTATTCAATCAACTTACAAGCAGCGAAATATGAGTGTTATCCGTGTTTTCACGAAAAAAAAAAGAGTATAACGAAATAAATTATCAATTCCCGCTAGGATTCGAAGCCGCACCCGCAGGGCCGACCGCGCTGAAGCACCCCATCGACGTATACCGAGACAATGCGAATATAAAATAGTTTTTTCACAGTGATGGTGTCTTCAATTTTGAACTCTATTTCGGGCCCATGTGGTAATTTATTCACATGAATAATAAATAAAATGCGTATTCATAAATAATTATATAGGTAACATAAGAATAAAATAATCATATAAATTATGAATGATGTATCATTCATTTGTATTGATATGAAGAAGTAGCCATCTGTCTGAAACATATCAAGAAGTAGCCATCTGTCTGAAACATCTGAAGAGCAGAATAACTCCATCTCATGCCTGAAAACAACTTCTTCCTCATGCCCTGAGGAATCTGCGATTAAACGCGGTGGTACTTATTGCTCTGGAATACCAAATCACTGTACTGTTTTTAATGTATATGGCATGAGCAGGTTATCAAACAAAACCATCTGTTCTGAATGTGTTGCAATACGTATGAATCTATGGTTATCAGACTCTAAATTTCAATCAACCAATCACCAAGGCTGCCTACTCCTGCTAGGCAACAAAGTCATAAATGGTTCGTAACTTGAACTCCTGCCAAGAGCAAACCATACCATTTGCACTTGAAGGGTTATACAGATTTTTGCAATCGCACAACTTTTAGCTGAGTAGTCCAGTTCTCTTAATCTTCAGGGCATTCATGTTGAAATCACGAAGTGAATCCTTCAACATAAAATCAGTAAACAGGAAAAGTGTAGGTGATGAATAAAATAACCAATTAGATCAACCAATTCCCAAGGAAGCTAACAGAAGTAGCAATTCCCCATTTTATTTGGTTAATTATTTTCCATAATGCCATCGACCAAGGAAAACAAATCATTCCGTTTTGAAATTGATGTACGACTAACCAAATTCTTGTACTTGGAATGATGTCGTGGAAACCCAATTCAGATAGAAAACGAGGGTGATTGTGCCTAAAGACCTCTTCTTAAGTCCCAATCGAACAACTTTCGACATTTTTGCGTGTCCAATCAATCGTTATAAATAATTAATTATTCATCAGTCAACACTGATGGAGAAATTGGTGAACAGCCCTGGATAAAAAGCTGGTCTTTGGTGGGACATCGGAAGAATACTTTTTCAACGCTTCCTACTGCCTGTATTGCTTACTACGAATCTGCATGAGGTACAACCAGAAACTTACAAAGATCTAAGAGACGAAATTTCAATAATTATAATAACCTCGATAATGAATTAAAATAAATGCTGGAATGTTGAGTAACAGGCAGTAACACATTATACAAAGAATTTATACATCTCATAATACTTGTAGAATTCATCGTGTAATGGGATGCGAAATTAATTTTGTACAGGATCACGATGCGACCTTTAGTAACGAATGGTTTGGAATCCCAAGAATAGGAAGGGAAATCCTCAGACGGATATTTGGACCAGTCTTCAGTGGACCCATCTTTGCTAGAGACACATAGAGTTCCACTTGGTCTTGTATACTGAAATTCTGGTGGCAACAGATGGAAGAGCATGGATGAGATACTCGTAGGTGGAATAAATTGAGGCCGACCACAGACATCTTAGGGTCAGGCAATTGCCAGGTAGAAGTGGAAAAGAACTGCTAAGGAAGCTCAGGTTCTCCAAAGGACAATCGAAGATCTAATTTTGTTAGTCTAGATTCCCCTTCACTAGTGATTAGATTTATTCGTCCTCAATATCGAATGTCACAATGTCAATCACGGTATCGTACTTTTGAACTTCTGTACATGGACTTTATTCGGAATCAGCACAAAGTGTTCTATAAGGATAACCCAAATCATTTGGTGAAATACAATTTAACGATCGTGCCCTTTTGTGACATGTCAACCACTTTCCAACCAACCACTACTTCCCACTCTCATACCAGTATTGCTAATTAATCTTAGCTTCTGATTTCAGAAGCGAAGTCAGCTGATCTCGCTGAAGCCAGCAGTCATCACGGTCACCACTTCGAGAAAGGCGGAGGGTCGAAGCATCATTCAGACCACTACGAAAGCGGAGGGCATAAAGGTGACAAGGGATACTTGAGTAAGCACCATTTTGACAAGGGCGAGGCTGGAAAACATGGGAAGGACCACCACAGCGGTCATTATTCAGGTCATGAAGGCCACAAGAAGAAACATCATGACGAAGGTAATAATAAAATATGAGCCAGGTGTGATAATAACAATGTTTCCATCATTTGGATGAGCTGCCAAAAAAACTTTACCTTTATAGAAATGGCCTTTCTGAGTAAATCAGTTACAACAACTGTCGCCAAGTACAAAATAAACAATGATTCCTATTCATTCTTTTTGGAAATCAAAATTTTTCATTTCATCAAGTTCTTTCTAAGCATAACATGTTATTTATGTTATCGACAAACAAGGTTTTTACATCTGACTGTGAATTTTAAATCGCACATTTCCTGAATAAATTTCTTTCATCTACAACTTATCATTATTAAATTATTATTAATTAACTCGATATCAGAAAACCATGTGATGTTCGAATCAGCTGGGTATCAACATAAACCCGACAGTCTGCCACATGATTCACCCTCATGTTGACGACTTTTGATCTGCTCCAAATTTATCATTGTGAACGAACGGCTGGTCATACAAAACGGCAGATGGTCTTAAAAAACTCTTAAAAATAAACTCTATCTACAAGTGAACTGAATACTATACCGTTCTATTTGAATGTTTCGAGTTATGAAATTTTCAAAATTTCAAAATCCGTTTTGAACCCCTTCCCCTTGACCGAGGGTTATGAAAAGTTTCAAGGATCATTGTGCGGTTGGACCGAACCCGTTAACCAAATTTCGTAATTTCATTTCAACGCTACCTAATTGGTAACTGGATAGCGGACGATCGATTTTCTGAATGTACGTATCTTGAAACGTAAACCAACAAATTTTGAGGGGGGTTGAAATTTTTTTTCTTTGGTCGATACCAATGGTTCATTATCGAAGGTAATAAACCAAAACTTTACCATTCTACATAAAATTTTCGAGATATGTCGTTTTAAAAATTTCAAAATTCATTTTTGACCAAAAGTTATGAAAGGTTTCAAGGATCATTGTGGGGCTGGGTAGAACCCGTTAACTAAATTCCATCATTTTAGGACAACTCTAGCTGGGCAAAGTGGCGCGGACGGACAGGCTCTGTCCTATATATAGATTCTGGTTTATCATCTTTGATAATGAAGCATTGGAATCGCCCAAGAAAATAAATTAACCCCCAAATTTTGAGGGCTTACGTTTCAAAATTCAGAAAATCAAATGAAAAAAAAAAAAAAATCCGTCCGTCATATTTGGAAAAATTCATAGGTACGGAAAATTCGAACGGTATAGTTTTCAGTTCACATTCTAATAGAATGTTTAGAATTCTTCAAGACCATCTGGACAGGGTTTTCAGATATCGAGTTAATTAATAATAATTTACACTACTTGCTAATAATAATCAATAATTAGTTATAATTCATATTAATAGTTATTCTACCATTTAGTGATCTAGACAGAAGAGCGATCTGCTCAAAAATAGAATAAACCGTTGTTTCAAGAATTTGCAGAGTTTTTCTTTCTCCTACGGGAAATTAATAACCCATGTTACTGATTGAACTACTTCTGTCCCCAGGTGAAGAGCATGGATCTCATCACAAAGGAGAAAAGGGCCACAAAGCGGCAAAATACGGTAAGAAAGGAGGACACAAAAAAGGTCACAAAACGAAAGGATACCACAACAAATTCCACAAGGACGAATTTCATAAAGAACATAAATTCTATGACGACTACCACAAGGGAGGCCATCACCATAAACACGGTGACTACCACGGACACCACGGGAAGAAGGAAGGACATCACAAGAAAGGAGGACATCACAAATCCGAATATCACGATGACCACCACGGAAAGAAAGGACATCACGACAAAGGACACTATGATGAGGCTCATAAAGGCCATAAAGGCTCTCATGGCCATGAATCCCACCACGCTCACAAAGAAAGCTACGGTAAAAAGAGCGGAGACAAGGGAGGAAAGAAGCACGGCTACTCCAAAGGCCACCACTGATAACCTCATATCCGTCAAGTCTGTTATTCTGATTATAAGTTTTGTTGTTGAATTTAAAATATATGATGTTATATAATAAAGATTGTTGAAATTACAGTGTCCAATGATTAATATCACAACCCGAATTTTCGATAATAAACAATGGGAGTAGCCCAAGAAAAAACTCTGCAAATTCTTGACACAACGGTTCATTATCTTCTTTGTACAGATCACCCTTCTGTCTAGATCACTAGGTCTAAATGTCTAGATCCTAAATGTTAGATTAATTATTATTATCAATTATCACTAATTATTAACAATTTTATCAAGTACCTACTGAAAATTATTATAATTTATTGTTAGGTATTAATAATTCGTATTTATTAATAATAATAATTATTATTAATTATGATTAATTAATACGATATAATTCTGGGGTTTTTAATACTACGTCGGTAATAATTTTTCTATAAAAGAAGTACCTACCAACAAACATTCGAAATTACCTTCATTTCCGTAGCACGAAACGCACCTCAGAACAACAAACTCGACATCACTTAAGCCATATGATGTTCCAAAGAGCTTGTTAGTATGAAAATGGACCTGTATTTCAACATTTTGATACACGATCGTGTTGTGAGGCACAATCTTTGAGCCCTCATTGTGAACGAACGGCTGGTCGTACGAAGCTGCGGATGGTCTTAAAAAATTCTACGGAACAAACTCTATCTAAATATGAAATAAAAAACATACCGTTCTATATGAATTTTTCGAGATATGAAATTTTTAAAATTTCAAAATTCGTTTTGAACCCCTTCCCCTTGACCTAGGGTTATGAAAAGTTTCGAGGACCATTGTGGGGTTGGTCGAAACCCATAAAAAAAATTTCGTAATTTTAACTCAACGCTAACTGGGCAAAGTGGCGCGGACGGCGGACGGCGGACGGCGGACGGCGGACGGCGGACGGCGTACGGCGGACGGACGGATTTTTTTTTATTCGATTTTCTGAATCTACGTATCTTGAAACGTAAACCAACAAATTTTGAGGGGGGGTAAAAATTTTTTTTTCTTTGGGCGATTCCAATGGTTCATTATCGAAGATAATAAACCAAAAGTAAATGGGCAGAATCGTGCAACTCTAGGGGGGTTTAGGGAATTTTAATGGAAAAATTGCCCATAAATTCCAAAAATGTAACAGTCTGACAAGTGACACCTCGTTTTAAAGCTTTTTAATTTTTTATTTCAATTTTGGTTTTTTTATATTTTTTGGTTTATTATCTTCGATAATGAACCATTGGAATCGCCCAAAGAAAAAATTTTTTTAACCCCCCCTCAAAATTTGTTGGTTTACGTTTCAAGATACGTAGATTCAGAAAATCGAATAAAAAAACTCTGCAAATTCTTGACACAACGGTTTATTATCTTCCTTGTGCAGATCACCCTTCTGTCTATACCAGACTGTATTGCAAATCGGCACCATACCATATTCTCACCGTACTCATACCATACCATACGAATTTCTTTCCTATCATACCATACTGTATTATACCAAATCATACATACAATAATATACCATACCATACTCATACCATGTCATACAAACCGAGTGAATAATGAAATGTCATCCATTTCAGACCTATATTTAAAATTTCAAGTATCTAGCTCATCATCAACATTTAATTTGTTTAAACAAATAGGTATTATTTAAACAATTTTACAGACAAGAAACCGAGTGAATATTGCATTGTTATCCAGTTCTAACCTATTTTTAAAATTTCAAGTCAATAGCTCATCATCAAAATTTAATTTGTATTATTACAAAAAGGTATTATTTAAACAATTTTACAGATGAGAAACCGAGTAAATATTGCAATGTGGTCTATCCCCGACTCACGGTTAAAATTTCTAGACTGTAGTTTACCGGGAAGATGAAAAAAGGTAGTTTTATTCTGGGCGTCTGGTGGTTGGGTCACATAACTACCGTTTTCGGCGCGAAAGTTTAGTGTTTTTCCTAAACCTTTGCGCGCTCACTGTGAACGAACGGCTGGTCGCACAAAAATCCAATTGGTCTTAAATGATTGGTAATTTTTCAGGTCATTCAAAAATGAACTAAACATTACACGGTTCAGTTGAATATTGGGAGATATGACATCGTCGAAATTTTAAATTTCGTTTTGAACCCCTTCCCCTTGACCTAGGGTTATGAAAAGTTTCGAGGATCATTGTGGGGCTGGTCCTAACCCAGAAACCAAATTTCGTAATTTTAGCTCAACGCTAACTGGGCAAAGTGCCACGGACGGCGGACGGCGGACGGCGGACGGGGGACGGCGGACGGGGGACGGCGTACGGCGGACGGACGGATTTTTTTTTATTCGATTTTCTGAATCTACGTATCTTGAAACGTAAACCAACAAATTTTGAGGGGGGGTTAAAAAATTTTTTTCTTTGGGCGATTCCAATGGTTCATTATCGAAGATAATAAACCAAAAAACTCTGCAAATTCTTGACACAACGGTTTATTATCTTCCTTGTGCAGATCACCCTTCTGTCTATACCAGACTGTATTGCAAATCGGCACCATACCATATTCTCACCGTACTCATACCATACCATACGAATTTCTTTCCTATCATACCATACTGTATTATACCAAATCATACATACAATAATATACCATACCATACTCATACCATGTCATACAAACCGAGTGAATAATGAAATGTCATCCATTTCAGACCTATATTTAAAATTTCAAGTATCTAGCTCATCATCAACATTTAATTTGTTTAAACAAATAGGTATTATTTAAACAATTTTACAGACAAGAAACCGAGTGAATATTGCATTGTTATCCAGTTCTAACCTATTTTTAAAATTTCAAGTCAATAGCTCATCATCAAAATTTAATTTGTATTATTACAAAAAGGTATTATTTAAACAATTTTACAGATGAGAAACCGAGTAAATATTGCAATGTGGTCTATCCCCGACTCACGGTTAAAATTTCTAGACTGTAGTTTACCGGGAAGATGAAAAAAGGTAGTTTTATTCTGGGCGTCTGGTGGTTGGGTCACATAACTACCGTTTTCGGCGCGAAAGTTTAGTGTTTTTCCTAAACCTTTGCGCGCTCACTGTGAACGAACGGCTGGTCGCACAAAAATCCAATTGGTCTTAAATGATTGGTAATTTTTCAGGTCATTCAAAAATGAACTAAACATTACACGGTTCAGTTGAATATTGGGAGATATGACATCGTCGAAATTTTAAATTTCGTTTTGAACCCCTTCCCCTTGACCTAGGGTTATGAAAAGTTTCGAGGATCATTGTGGGGCTGGTCCTAACCCAGAAACCAAATTTCGTAATTTTAGCTCAACGCTAACTGGGCAAAGTGCCACGGACGGCGGACGGCGGACGGCGGACGGGGGACGGCGGACGGGGGACGGCGTACGGCGGACGGACGGATTTTTTTTTATTCGATTTTCTGAATCTACGTATCTTGAAACGTAAACCAACAAATTTTGAGGGGGGGTTAAAAAATTTTTTTCTTTGGGCGATTCCAATGGTTCATTATCGAAGATAATAAACCAAAAAACTCTGCAAATTCTTGACACAACGGTTTATTATCTTCCTTGTGCAGATCACCCTTCTGTCTATACCAGACTGTATTGCAAATCGGCACCATACCATATTCTCACCGTACTCATACCATACCATACGAATTTCTTTCCT
Source organism: Stenodema calcarata (assembly GCA_963920205.1). NCBI lineage: Eukaryota > Metazoa > Arthropoda > Insecta > Hemiptera > Miridae > Stenodema > Stenodema calcarata. The sequence continues at coordinate 44,335,552 of OY986048.1, read as the reverse complement.
ATCATACCATACTGTATTATACCAAATCATACATACAATAATATACCATACCATACTCATACCATGTCATACAAACCGAGTGAATAATGAAATGTCATCCATTTCAGACCTATATTTAAAATTTCAAGTATCTAGCTCATCATCAACATTTAATTTGTTTAAACAAATAGGTATTATTTAAACAATTTTACAGACAAGAAACCGAGTGAATATTGCATTGTTATCCAGTTCTAACCTATTTTTAAAATTTCAAGTCAATAGCTCATCATCAAAATTTAATTTGTATTATTACAAAAAGGTATTATTTAAACAATTTTACAGATGAGAAACCGAGTAAATATTGCAATGTGGTCTATCCCCGACTCACGGTTAAAATTTCTAGACTCTAGTTTACCGGGAAGATGAAAAAAGGTAGTTTTATTCTGGGCGTCTGGTGGTTGGGTCACATAACTACCGTTTTCGGCGCGAAAGTTTAGTGTTTTTCCTAAACCTTTGCGCGCTCACTGTGAACGAACGGCTGGTCGCACAAAAATCCAATTGGTCTTAAATGATTGGTAATTTTTCAGGTCATTCAAAAATGAACTAAACATTACACGGTTCAGTTGAATATTGGGAGATATGACATCGTCGAAATTTTAAATTTCGTTTTGAACCCCTTCCCCTTGACCTAGGGTTATGAAAAGTTTCGAGGATCATTGTGGGGCTGGTCCTAACCCAGAAACCAAATTTCGTAATTTTAGCTCAACGCTAACTGGGCAAAGTGCCACGGACGGCGGACGGCGGACGGCGGACGGGGGACGGCGGACGGGGGACGGCGTACGGCGGACGGACGGATTTTTTTTTATTCGATTTTCTGAATCTACGTATCTTGAAACGTAAACCAACAAATTTTGAGGGGGGGTTAAAAAATTTTTTTCTTTGGGCGATTCCAATGGTTCATTATCGAAGATAATAAACCAAAATCCGTCCGTCCGCCGTACGCCGTACGCCGTCCGCGCCACTTTGCCCAGTTAGCGTTGAGTTAAAATTACGAAATTCGGTTTCTGGGTTTGGACCAGCCCCACAATGGTCCTCGAAACTTTTCATAACCCTAGGTCAAGGGGAAGGGGTTCAAAACGAAATTTAAAATTTCGACAATGTCATATCTCAAAATATTTAACTGAAACGTGTAATTTTCAGTTCACTTTTGAATGACCTGAAAAATTACGAATCTTTTAAGACCAATTGGATTTTTGTGCGACCAGCCGTTCGTTCACATTGAGCGCGCAAAGGTTTAGGAAAAACACTAATCTTTCGCGTCGAAAACGGCCGTTATGTGACCCAACCCTCAGACGCCCAGAATAAAACTACCTTTTGTCATCTTCCCGGTAAACTACAGTCTAGAAATTTTAACCGTGAGTCGGGGATAGACCACATTGCAATATTTACTCGGTTTCTCATCTGTAAAATTGTTTTAATATATACCTTTTTGTTTAAACAAATTAAATTTTGATGATGAGCTAGATACTTGAAATTTTAAATATAGGTCAGAAATGGATCACAATGCAATATTCACTCGGTTTCTTGTCTGTAAAATTGTTTAAATAATACCTATTTGTTTAAACAAATTAAATTTTGATGATGAGCTAGATACTTGAAATTTTAAATATAGGTCAGAAATGGATGACATTTCAATATTCACTCGGTTTGTATGACATGGTATGAGTATGGTAAGGTATATTATTGTATGTATGATTTAGTACAGTATGATAAGACAGAAAAGAAATTCGTATGGTATGGTATGAGTACGGTGAGAATATGGTATGGTGCCGATTTGCAACACAGTCTGGTATAGACAGAAGGGTGATCTGCACAAGGAAGATAATAAACCGTTGTGTCAAGAATTTGCAGAGTTTTTCTTCTTTAGATTTGTTAACGCTGAACACGTTGGTGAAACCAGATTTACGATATCTTATTTTGTTCTCAATCTGGAGCACTATTGTGTTCAGCGTTGAAAAAGCTATAAATTGAGGTGTTACTCGGCAAAAATGGAGACAAAAATGATTACAAAAGCAGTAAAATGGAGACATGTTACATAAAACCAGTTGTTTCTTCGAAAATTCGCTCTTATAGCCAGTCATGCATGTTTGGAATATATAGGTAATTTTTCCCTCTAATAACGTCCCAAAAACCCCCTTAGATTGGGCCAATTCTGCCCATGTACGAACTTATGGGAATTCAGGATGGTCTGGAACGGATTTCGGTATAACAGGTTTTTCGGAAATTCGAGTTTTAATCATTTGGACCGAATACAATAGCTTCCTTTTCTTTGAACATTCGCAAAACAAGAAGCAAGTACGCCGATAATCTTGATTTTCAATACATAGGTTATCTTTTTTCTTGTAGAATACGGTTATTGTAGCTCGGAATTAATCACAATCGGTGTTGAACAAACATGAAGATCTTCCATTGCCTGTTAAGGCTTAAAATTTAACATTTCCATGTTCAAAAAATACCCCATAATGTTTTTAAATAGGTTATACAGATACCTTATAGAACTCTATACACGAGGGTGGTGACGCCTCGACGAACAAATACGTGTTTGGTCCTTCATAAAATTTGGGATGCTTAATCGACTCGTATAAGGTAAGTCAAAATGGTCAATGTTGGTGTCATTGTTGTGAGTAACGGCGCCAGGCTGCTTATTTTTTGTAGGTACGTTATTTCAAAAATTCGCTAATCTATGCATACCGCATTACGGTTGACTTTTTTTGTAATTTCTCTGCGTAAACTATTATGTCAAAGCCTGTCCTTCCTCCCAGTTGAATGTGTTGTTGACACACGTATTTACCAAATCACATGGGGAATAGTTATAATCGTACGTATAAAATTGCTTCTTCCACAATATTTGCCGACCCGATCGCAATTGTCCCTTATCGGCCTCACATGTGTATTTGACCAGAAAGATTGATAATGTCCAATAGACTTGAAATGAGCAGGCATTTATAACCCCTTTCACTTTCCTCGTTGCCACGTCGAGCACATCAACTACCTTAACCGCAACTGAGCTCCTAAGGGTCAAAACATTTCAAGTTATATAATTTTCAACTAACTTACAAGTAAGTATTTCTTTCTTCTCAATACATGCTTACAATGTTATACTTGAGGTTCCAAATATCTTTGTGATGTTCACGAACAAGATTAACGAAAAGCTTTTGGATATTTTGCTGACTTGTTTGCTACCTACTCCAGGAGGTTGAGCGTTGGTATTTCTCAAATACAATTTGGTTTCATATTTTTCATCATTGAATTTTGTCAGATTCGTTTGTTTTACGTACTCATCAGTTTACGTACTCGTGATAGAATCCTCAAAAAATCGATTTGAATAACTCTGTCCGTTGATTCGGGGATTTGAAATGTCCGTTGAATTTCCTTTAGGAGCTTCCTCCCCCAGTGAGAGAACAGGGGGACATGACTCGTCATACAAAGCGGTTCTTGTTTCCGATCCAGTCGTTTTACCTCTGATTTTGAGTACATATTGAGTAAGAATAGAGACAGCGACCGATTGGTTCCGATGATTATTTCGCTCAAGGATTCACATTACCTCACCATCGTGGGTTGCGACAAGGTCCACTGGGATTCGGTCTCAGCCGCCAACAAGTGACTGAGCGCAACCCGCTTTTCGTCGGTGAAGCGGTTCCATATTTCCCTGAATACGAAGGACAATACGGGTAAATATCTCCGGCAGAGGTCCACCATCGAGGTATATACATCGATGAGGTCCACCGACGATAAGACGAAGCGTAACTGGTGAGCGTTCGAGTTTCAATTTCCAGTGTAGGATAGCGATCCAAATTCGTTATAGAAGCATCAATTGATTGCGGATGCCTCACAAGAAATCATGAAACATTCAACAACTGAAAATCAGTGAAAATTTAAACTATAAATGCAAGGTACGATTACAAGAAGGCTAAAATTTTCTGTATTGTTCATTACCTCCTTTGGTTGAAAGACCTTTGTCTGTTTGGAGGGTTGTAGGAGGCTAACAGGAAATTAGAAATCAACCAGCAACTCCCTCATTCTGTTCAATTTTCCTGATGATAAAATCGGAGTGAATCCTACAAGGCGGACTTAACTCCAGTCTCCCTTTCCGCTCATTTTAACTTGGGACTAGAACTACTGAACAAGGCATTAAACCAACTCGATAACAAACCAAACGAGTCAACAACAAAAAAACTCAAGTAATCTGAGTTCAGCAAGACCCCCAAACGCACGAATTATCTTATAAATATGGCTCATCAATCTGATATAACGGGATTTCTTCGCTTGTGCTTTTCCTTCAGGACACTTGCACTTATACGCTGTGCATTACGAGTACATGCACTTGTAACCTTGTTAATTGTTAACTTCTGAATTGCTGTTTCACGAAAAAATACCCCTAGTCACCTGTCGAATCAACTAAAAGCTAATTTCTATGTCATTCACACTATGAATCTGTGATTTGGCATGTAGCCTCCTTAGGACTTACGCTTTGAGCAGCATAGGGCCGGGATCAGTTGAGTGGCCCCTAATGCGAATTTCCATGCTATTCACACTATGAAGCTATTATTTTGTATGTAGCCTCCTCAGGACTTTAACTTGAGGCTGTCCAGAGTCCGGAACAGCTGAGTGGCTCCCCATGCTAATATCTATGGTATTCACACTACAAAGCGGTAATTTCCCATGTAACCCCATAGGACTTACACTTTAGGCTGCATAGGGCCGGGATCAGTTGAGATGCTCCTAAAGCTAATTTCTATGATATTCACACTATGAAGCTATAATTTGGTATGTAGCTTCCTTAGGCCTTACACTTTGTACAGCATAGGGCTGGGATCAGCTGAGTGACTCCTAAAGCGTCAGTGTATGGGTTGGTACGTGTGCAATTTAATCATAATGTACATAACAGAAATGTTTGATCACTTGGGCAGGGAAAACACTATGTTCTACATTATATCTCGATTTATATGGAATAGTTATGGGGCTTTCGAAGATATTGTGTACAGACCAGTTATCGAGACGGGAGTGTGGTCTCAACAGGAGACGCGAACCACCGAATTTTGAGGAAGAGTAAAAAACAAAGTTGAACAAACTCGAAAGTTGAAAACCCAAATGGTCTATCGAAAAATCAAACAAAAATTGTAATTTTCGGATTCACCACTGACGAAACCCCAGAGTGAAGCCAAAACCTACAACTCGTCAGTAACTTTTTTTTTACAGAACATTATCCAATATTGCTTTGAAGGAAGGGCTTTCCATCGAACTACAGATGTATGTTGGAGCCTTCATATGCACTGTATTCATCGGCGTAGCAGCCTCATTCGACGGTTATTCAGCCGTTGTCGGTCTCCTGAATCACAGATGGACTGACATATGTTCTAGTGGACTCGACCCTCGTGAAGTGCGCACCTACTTGAACCTTACTGAGGCCATTGGACCATGTCAATCTTATCTTGAGGTATTAGTTGGCTTTAAAATATTACTGTTTAGATAGCAATCAGTGTTACCCGGTCATTGAGCTAGCTTTTATTTCTGGTAATGGGAAGTTAATAAGTGTAGAATACCTAGCGTACACCAGTGAGGGATTCAGGAACATTTCCCGCGGTCCTCGTTATTTCGGTGCCACAATATTTTAGTTACAAGCTTTGTAGCGCTTTCAAATGATAGTCTCCACTCGCCGATAGCGATTTTGTTCTGTAATTCCACAACCAAGATCATGGCCATAGCAGGCTTCTTTGCAATAATACGACTAGTAATTTTCACAAGGCAAAAATTGTTGTGGGTACCCCAAAACCAAAATTCCCAGCCGGGTTTTGCGTAATTCTCAACTTTCTGAACGGAATGGTTACGTAAAGATGCACAAACATTTGCGGAAACCCCCTCCGTAACACAGGTTTAGGTAATAATTTAGGTTATAGCTGAGGAATATCTGGAATGTTTTTAGCGCAAAACAGTTAGAATTTGTGATTGAATTGATTTTAAATTGATAATTAATGAATTTAGACTGATGGTTTTGAATTGATTCCAAAATTCACATTTTACTTTAAATTCTGAAATATTTAAAGATCAGAATTTGATCATCACATATCCGGCTGAGAGTTTTACTTTCTTGAATTTTTGTGAGGTGAAAGGTCAGAAATGCTTATAGTGTCACTTGAGGATTTGGGACACTCATTCAAATGGATGTAAATGCCTAACGCCGCTTTTCTGTATATGATAAGTACTGAGATTATTTCTCTCATGATCAAATTTTATTCGCCGTAACAACCATACACCTATATATAACTAAACTTAGAGACGATTTTCGTGTTCCTTGGGTATTTTCGAAAAATTTCACTACAGTTATTCGTTTCGCGTGAAATGGAGTCGAACCATGCCGATTTTGAATTTGGTGTCTGTTTGTTTGTCCTTCAATCACGCAAAAACGGCTCAATGGATCGAACTCTTCTCCCGTATTTAAATGTTTCTGTGACCGGGGAAGGACATAGGGGGCTTATCCGGCTCCGATGCATAGGGGTGGGGGTTTATAGGGAAGCCGAAATATAATAATCTTAAATTCTTCCTTCCCGTGAGACAGATGAATATTATTTTTTGTATTAAGATTATAAGGGTTTGAAAGGGACATGTAAGAGGTATAATCCGTAAAGTGACAGGTAAGAGTGGCAGATGGTTCCATCCTAGTTCTGCCCGTCCGGGACAGGTAACAGAGGTAGATGGACACACCCCAGTTCTGCCCGTCAGCGACGGGACCGACAGCTAGTGAAGTAATAAATGTGGGATTACCAACTACAATGTAAAAAAAAATAAACTCTTGGTACTACTGAACTTACAAAGTCGACATACCGCCAATTTTACTTTTCTTTACAGGTCATTCATTTACCACCTGCGTACTACCCCAACTGGCTCCTCAACGCCGATTGCGCTCAAGACTGCTTTAGGAAGCGCTGCTTCACCAACTTCTCGGCTACGTACTGTCAACAAGTGCCACATTCCGTCTCAGTTATCGATCATTTGGGTAAAGTAGTGACTTACCAGGTTTCCATCGGCTGCGTTTGTTCCAAAATCCCCAGCATCAAAGTGGACTACAAACCCGCCAACTGGGTTTCGTAGTCATCCGTCATCCAGGATGATCGCCATTCTCAAAATACCAAAGCCTCTCTGTTCTACTTAATTGGAATGATTATCAGCTTGAGATGATGTACAACTTGGCGGGCTGTATTAGTTACCTATGGATATTGAGAGTTTATCTAGATTCATGGATCCATTTATAGGTGAATAGAACTGCTTGTGTGTTGAAACAAACGTATTTTTACTGCAACCTCGTCTATCTTATTCTCCTGCAAGTACCACTTGTTGCCCAACTGTAGAATCAATTTAAAAAATTAAATATAGCGGAATATAACCAACATCGAGTACGAGACATAAAACGAAGATCAGCTAATCCAATGAATAGATTATTACACAGCACGAAGATTACTACACCATAATCACTTAGTTCAGGGCTCTGATAAGGCAGTGGTCAACGTATGATAACAGGGTGATTAAAGACCAAATTTGGAGGCCATTGGGTCAATCATCTGACGAAACTGGAAAGTAATTTCTCGATACTCAATTCATGATTGAACTATCTAATACTCAGGTTTTAGTTCTGTAGAATTTCCTTCTTTCCTAGTGTACTTTAAAAGGTCACCTCTATTTCCTGCGATGCTGATTCGAACAGGTACTACCAAGTATTACTGGAGTGATTCCCTAATGTGTTACATTGAACAAAATAAGATCCTCAACGTTTACATCTACAGCTGCTGGAAGAACAAGACGGAGCCCTGATAGGTACTTACAGCAGGACATTACAATGAATGGAATTGATCATTAAAATGTCCTGTTATATTCATATTGTAATTCATATCTTTTGATTCGATTTATTTGCTTATTCAAAGAGGTATTTGAATACCAACCACACGCCAGGTGCTTAGTGTTTAGAGCCCGTCAAAATTGCACTTTACGTTCGCATTATTTCCAAGTGAGATAGACACGTTATATTGCCAGATTCCTGCGAGTATCGATTCTAATAATACATGCATAAGAATTCATATGAAAATCATTCGATGTGATTAGGTAGATGTGTGTTCAGAATAGTCAACGAAGAATGTTGGATGAATCGAGATACGCTATGAATAATTTATTTTTCAAATAGATTTCAAATCCAAATAGTTGCAGCGTGAGTTACTAGGCTAAAAACTCAATAAAACTGATGGGCTGATAAACTCATTTGCTATATTATTGATAAGCCAAATACAAGTAAGTATAGACCAATTCCAAAAATAAACAAAATATATAAATACATAAAATATATAAAATATATTGAAAGAAAAATATGTCAAATCTTAGAAGTGTCCACTTTGTTCAAACGCTCATAGACCCCTATAATCCAGCGTTTAAAAAAAAACATTGTTTTTCATGGATAGAATTTTGTGTTCTTTCCAACGTAATCAGATTTGAATTTTCATGTAAATTAAGGGATTTATGGTCATTTTAGTGTGATAAGGTCAATTTTTTAACTGAGTAAAAAAAATGCTACAGGACATTTCCAACCAGAAATTCGCTGTAGAATCGATTACACGAGTATAGAAATATCCCTACTTTTTGAGAATCTCCTATGTATTATTTATTTGGTCATCCTGTTGGTTCCAACTGATTCAATTCCTCGTTTACCGCTTTATGAACTACTGACACTCAAATGAAGTAGGAGGTAATTTCAGGTCTCATAAATATCAATGTAGAGTTTATCCGAGTACAAAAACGACTGTCTGTAACATGGTGAAAATGATTACTACTGTAACATGATTACTACTAAGCATAGAATTGGAGGTAATTTATCAACGACGAGGCACTTGACGTTTTCCTGGTCCATGGAGATCGAGTGGTTCCTTCGAGTTTACTTCTTGCCGAAACCAGCGCCGATCAGGACTCCGGCTGAAAAACGTACGAAAAAAATTAGTACAGTCGCCGTATGTTGTGGCAAGCAGTGGTGTACCCAAGAACCCCCCCACCAGTATTGGGATATATTACAAAATATTGAAAAATCATGAATTTAAAAGCGATTACCTATGAAAAGTTTTAAAAACAGTTTAAAACCCTCTATTTGACGATCGCATTTGAAAATTAGGTAAATAAAGACCAAGACGCGATCTAGTATACATGTGAGAGGCCCTTCAGTTAAGAGAAAGCGAACGTTCGTTATACCTACTACCAATAAAATATCGAAAATATGGTATTATACAGGGTGTCTACAGAAATTTTGGGACAAACCAAGGAATCAATTCTACAGCTAATTTGCAACAAAAAGTGCCTCTTGGAATTTTTTCATTACCTACTCAATTAAAAGAAAAGACTTTTTTCACTTTTAAGAATTTTTTGTGTTTTCGACCTTGTCTCCGTAAAACGGCTCAACTCCCTTAAATTAATATGTAAAATAAAAGTTGCGGGTACCGTTGGAAAGAGCGTTGAATTTGCTATCTTCCGAGGTGAGAAAGGCCGATTAAACTAGTTTTTTTAAAAATTATTTATTTTTAAGAAAGGATTAAGTTATTTTTTTGAAGAATTAACAATATAATGAAAATAAGACGCCGAAAAACGAGTTTCTTCCTTACCAGGGAGTCATGGAAGTGTCACCATTCCATTTAGCGTCAAAAAATGCATAAGGTGCGATATCGAACTCAATTCCATGAAGAAATTTGGCTTTTGGTGAAAAACGTCTATTTTCACCTAAAAACCCACGTTTTTCAGCACTCAAAGGTCATTTTCTCCACCAAATTTCACTGTGAAAAATATTTTTTTTATTTATATACCAATGAAAAGCTGAGATTCTGGGCAAGTTCTCCACGGGGAGTGCACGCCGAAATAACCCCGTACTGATAGCGCAAAATACGAAAGAAAAATTATTGTTAGGAAATCTTCAAATTTTGGACTTGGCCATTTTTTGATCAATTAGAACTGTCTTGAAAAATCGGATTTTATTTCAGGGAGATAGCAAATTTAACGCTTTTTCCAACGGTATCCTCCACTTTCATTTTACATACCAATTTAAGGGAGTTAAAGCCGTTTTACTGAGAAAGGTTGGAAAAAATCTGAAATGTGAAAAAAGTCGGTTTTTATTTTAGTAATGAGAAAACTCTAAGAGGCACTTTTTGTTGCAAATTAGCTGTAGAGTTGATTCCTTGAGTTTGCCCCATCATTTCTGTAGACACCCTGGATATATCAAAAATCTAAATAGTTTCCCATGTTCTGCTTTCAAAGGCTATCGTGTTCTGCATAGAATGAGTGTCAAATTGGAGAAGCCCTGAAAATGAAGACCACTTGTTACACATGAATATGACACAAGCAACATAATGACACATCAGCGGCACTTTCAACCCCAACAAAAATAAAACTCTACATGTACGAGTGGACCCAGTACGACATCTGGTCATCTCCTCGCAGGATCAACTCACTCAAGCGCTTCGGTATCAATGCTCGGCACCGACCGCATATTCAGTACGATAATAACTTAGGAACACCACATCTGTAATGGTGAGTGAGGTATCAGTATAATATGGCTGTTCAGTTTGACGACTGGAGGGGTACGACACATTGTAGAGAATAAATTAACAACCAGAAGAACGGACCGCTACGACCAATGTGCACATTCCAAACTCTAACAATATGTTGTAATAAATTATGTTTGTTTTCGACTGGTTTTTTCAACCTTGAAAGCTGCAATCGTGACTTCAAGAATTCTATCAACATTAGGTTTTTTCCTATTAATGGATATTATATGGATTGATAATAGTAGATTCACAACTACACTCACATAGGTCAGAAGGTCCTCACAATTCAGGCGAGGATGACGAGTAAGGTACTCGTCCCTCGATCACATCCCTCCATACCGCTTCGGCAAAATCTGAAAGAAAATCAATTCTAATAATATGGAATAGAGGAGAACCTTACAAAATGGCACCCATTCCTGATAGGTGTCTGGAGATACTTTGCAAAGGGCACTCTTAATGAACATTTTGTTACCAAAGTGCAGTTGATTCGTTTAAACACAATATAATATATTATACACAACAGTAAACTGCTATAAAATCTCAAGCAACACCGATTCGCCCCACATTTAAATTACTGAAATGCTGACGTCTAACGAGGGTCCCCTTCATTACAAACTCTAGTCTGTGCATAGGCGACTAGGAAATTCTCTATGCAATAAGTTTGGTAGTACGGATCGGATTGCGTTAAGATATGAAATATTTTATGAAAATGAAATAAAATTGTATTGTTATTTACTTCGGAACAAAATTGTGAAGTAAAACCAAAAACATGTTTATTGTGTGTGCAGTATTCAGTCAGCCGTGTAGATCAAAGATTTTGAAATTGCCCCACAGTTTCCTGATTCTACGAACGAATATTGTATCCATGAAAAATTGAGAGAATTTTAGGAATAACGTATCTACTATAGATCGATGAAACAATACATTTATAGGTGGAAAACAGTCAACATGAAATTCACAGAACACACCCTTTTTTTTATTGAAACTTTTCTCAAGCACATCAGTCAACACAATCATTTGGTTAACAAAACCTGTAGTTTCAACTACCTAATACGGAACACTTGAAAAAACCATTAATGAACTGAAGACTGCATCAAAACATATCCCCTTCAATTTACTACATTTTCAAACATTTCCCTACATTTCTAACCATAAAAATACGAATTTGACGATTCATTGCGCTCTGAATGTTCTATCATTAAATGTTGTTTATTGCATGAATTGCGCATTCCACCATCAAAAGTTAATCGTTTGCATTGTGAGCGCAAATTTGGGAATCACAGATCTTCATGTCCTCCAACTCCGACAGATTTCAGAGATTTCAGGAATTTTACATTTTCCCACTACTCAGACTCAAAAACGTATCTATGAACCAGCTCTCACCATGCACTCGTAATTTCAGCTCCAGAGGTTTTCACTTTTAAGTGAATACAAGGCCTCCGAAGAAATGAAAATCGGGTGACAGTTTATATTTAGCGAATTTTCTAAAAAAAAAAAAAAAGATATTGTTCTCGGTCCTAAATTTTAAAACTCGAATTTCCGTAAATGTTTGTGTCATAAAGATAACTCTTAGAATTGAGATAAAAAGTTCAAATTTGCATCAAAAATCATTCTTGGCAATTCAAAGGCTGAGTTCGTAGATAGGCAGAATCCGGCCACTCTAAGGGGGGTTTAGTGGTTTTTAAGGCATAAATTCCAAAAATGAAAAAGTTTGACAATTGAAAGATTATTAAAGGTAGTCTTAAGCTTAACAAGCTGGTGAAGTCAGAATTTCGGTATATCATTCCGGTATAAAACTGGAGCACTTTGAAGATGAAGAAACGGGGTTGAAACGTGGTCTGCTCTAATCTTATTATGGAATGAGATATCGCAATTCAGAATTCACCATCGTGATCAGCGTAGAAAATTCTACCTATTGAGGTGTTACTTGGCGAAAAATGGAGACAAGATTGGTTATAAAACCAGTAAAATGGAGACCTTATACATAAAACCAGTTATTTCTTCTAGCAATTCGCTCTTATGGCCATGATGCATGACTGTCGAATTTTCATTACGTTCGACGTACAGATTCAATCCGATCAGATCGATAGCTGCTTCTCCGCAAAAGCAAATTGAATTGGAACGCGAACGTTCTTTTCGACCCAACAAATTTCAAGTGTTGAGGTATGCATTTTGGTGTTGGATGTACTTTAGATCGGAACGATTGTGGAATCTGAGTATGCGCAAACATGAAATTCCAATTCAACACCATAATTAATACAGAAATGAACCGATGAATGGAAATTGATGTTCATGTTACTCATTAGTTCCGAACTCTCGTGTGTCTACATAACACAGCCCCACAAAAACAAAAAACAAAAAAAAAACAAAAAATGTTCAGATCCTTGAACCGGACCCGCATGTCTCTATGCATTTTTGGTCGCTGAATCCTAATCCGGGGTCAAAAAAAGCCGGACACCCCAAAAAAAGTTATAGCCGAAAAACACCCCCAGAATGGGGTGAATCCTCGGAAAACTTTAAAGTAGGCATTATTATCTCAATGAATCCTGTTTTTAAGAGATCAAATTATAATAATGGTGAATTGTGGGGTTAACATTTCACTGGTACAATATAAACCCCCAAAGGGGTGAAAACTACCCCCCTGCGTTACCAAATCGATCGAATAAAAACCAATGGTTTTCAACTGGCTCATTTTTTGTGAAAATCCATACTCGGGGGTTTTCGAGGTCGCTGATTACGAATTCGAGTTCAGATTTATGCAATTTGTAGATGGCACCACCGTACGGCGCATGCGCAGTGAGAAAAGTGTTGAAGAGTCTATGGATTCCGTTGGAACAGTGTTGCTCTGTAAAACAGTGGTCGCGAAGGCGAAGTCACGAAAAGTAATAATTATTTCAATAATTTGGAACAAGCTCATTAGAAATAGTTCTTTCGGTAATTAATATACTGAATGTGTCAAACAAAATCAATCCCTGATGCCCCCATCAATCCCATTAAATATAACCCTTATAGTAGTGTCGTTATCCAGTTATAGTAGTGTCGTATTCAGAGTAGGGCGTTAATCAATAATTGATTAACGCCCTACTCTGAAGTAAAGTAATTATTACTATTGCAATCGAATACAAAATAAATCGACTAAGTAATAATCGTCTATTTTTGTAACCGATTAGAAAGGCGAATATTTATTCCCACTCTGCACAACCTGAGGTAGGTAGGTATACATATTACGTATACATACAAGGTAGATAGGTATTCATATTTTCGTCCTTTATTCTATTTTATTTAAATAACCTGGGTTTAAACTAATTCTTTTCAATAGATTAGGATTATTATTTTTCAACTTGCAACCTTTGGAATTTAAGGGGAAAAAAGAAGAAACATCTTATCAACCTTCTTTAAAATTTCATGTTCTACCTGAGTTCTTTCTTCTTTCGATTTTTGATACTTGTTTAGACAAGAACCCATCACCAGAGTTCACGTGAGCTCATTGTTACTGGTGATAGCATGAGCGTACCTATTATTCTGTAGTTTAGTTTGGGCTAATGAGGGAGACTATAGTAACTCGAGTAAAATTTGAAGTGGGTACCGCTCGCATCCCGTAGAGTGACTAATGAAAATATGATTTTTCTGTTTACAATCGATTTGGTTAACCTATTTAGTCTCTTCCATTCATTTTAATGCTCCTCAATTCCTAGTAGCTAATAAATGAAGAAAAAAGTTCAAAAAGCGTTCGATTTGTTGGCCCTATTTTTCATTACGAGACAAGACAATACAATTAACGCCTAGCTAGAGAAGTCGCAGCGTACCTACCAAATATTTAATTTTGGTCGATTTTAACTGGGAAAAAGTGCCGCGTGCGATTTTTTACTATTCTACTTTAGGATCCTACTTGGAACATGAAATTTTAAAGAAGGTTAATAAGAATTAAATTTAAAAAAATCTCAAGTTCGGCAGCACGACTATAAAAGCGAATTTTCGAAGAAATAACTGGTTTTATGAAATTGTCCTCATTTTACTGGTTTTATAACAAATTTTGTCTCTTTTATTGCCCAGTAACTCCTCGTTTTGTAGATCTTTCAACGCTGAACATCTTGAAGTCAGAATTGCGATATCTCATTAGGTTATCTGATTGAAGCAGATTAACCGTGAAGAACATCTCAAGTAACAACCAAGTTTCTTTATCTTCAAAGTGCTCCAGTTTGATAACGGAATGAAATATCGCAATTCTCATTTCACTATCGTGTTCAGCGTAAAAACACCTTTGAAATGAGGTGTCACCTGTCGGACTGTCTCATTTTGGGAATTAGAAAGTAATTATGATAAAATTAGTAACTATAATAAATAATTGCACACTGTTCATGAACCAGGCATCACCTCCATGTCCTGATTGCTGAATAAACGGCCGAAACGTCGGAACCAAAAATTGTTCTCATTGACCGAACCTCGAAACAAAATATCTCACACCATAAATAAATTATGTGTCTGCTAAACTAAATAAATCAAAATTAAAATAAATTGTATACACTCCGATAACTTGAAATTAATAGTGAACATAGAAGCAATGTGGACTGTATATAATATTTACAATTAGAGATTAATAATACAAAAAGTGTAAGGTGACGCCCCCACTTAGCACTTCCAAAAAGTGGGGTAATTCCATGGTTAATTTATTTATTTTATTTTTTGCATTGCTGTAAAAGAAGGAATAAATTTCATTTCAATTCCCCCCCCCCCCCCCCACCCTTCGGTGTCACCCAATTTCGCCACCTACGAACTTAGCCTTTCGATTGCCGAAAGGGATTTTTTGTGCTAATTTGAACTTTTTATCTCAATTCTATAGCGATTAGTCATCTGGATAGCCTGGATCAGCCTGTCGGGTCATTGTTCGTACTGGCCCAGCTGATTCTAACAGCACATGGTTTTCAGATATCGAGTTAATTAATAATCATTAGTAACAATTAATAATAACTAACAATAATTAATAATCAACAATAATCTTTCATTTGAATTCGGAATTCGTTCGAATTCTGCTTTGAAACAATGGTTTTGAACAGAAATACTCAATTTCCTTTTACCTACCGAATCTGTCAATACGGTCTAAGGGATTTCTGCCTGGGACGGTGACTCCAATGATACCCAAGGCGCTGATGCTCATTTTTTTGATGAAAACCTCTGGAACCAGATAACCGCGATTGACATGTACAGCTAACAACACGATGGAGCGCGAATGATGATCAATGGAGTGGATAAAACCATACATGCTGTGACCATTGCGGCAATGAATCAATGCCCGGTACCCGACGAAGCTGGACAAGTACTCGAGGAGTGTGGCGACTGCGAATTCAAACGGTGTTTGGGACATAGCGCGCTCGTTCGAGGAACACTGGGACCGAAGACAGAGACACTGTGACTGACGTACGGTGCGGCTCCTCAACAACTCGTCTTCGGCGCTTATCTGTCAACATCTGTTCGAACAGTGTTGCTCATCATCAAGTTCGCCCCGTGCGCACCAAGAAAAACATAATTTGGCAACAATTTGAAAAATATTATGTCGTACAAGATCTTGGCTTAAATCTTATTTTCTATTATTTACATTAAGGACCTGTCGTACAGCTAGAAATCGAATAACGTTCTAATTAA
The DNA here is from genome assembly GCA_963920205.1 of Stenodema calcarata. Classification (NCBI taxonomy): domain Eukaryota; kingdom Metazoa; phylum Arthropoda; class Insecta; order Hemiptera; family Miridae; genus Stenodema; species Stenodema calcarata. Next base: position 44,319,308 of record OY986048.1, on the reverse strand, counting down.
ATAACAAACCAAAAGCCATTTCGTTCAGACGAGTGGGTTTCTACTCTTCCCTCCAGACGCGGCTGAAGGCTCAATTATACAACTCTCTCGCTTTTCATCCTTAGAACTACGATTCTCTGTCAGATAGTTCGGTTTTTATCTAATGAACATTTAATATTGAGCTAAAGTTACGTTTGGTAAAAATTAGGAAATTCTGGGTTCGCGCCACACCCGCGATGATCCACAGCCTCCATAATCAAATAATTGCATTCATCACTCCACTCAATACTTTTCATTCGATTGCTTATTATTTAAAATATTCAAGTCAGGAGGATGTAACAATATTTATTCTACCTCAATCCGGATTGTCCTACGAATATCTTTAATTTAATATAGTCATGGCCTTTTTGTCAGATCATCAATTCCTCTCGTCGAACATCAGTCGGGCAGGGAACCTCCCACTAATGCTAGGATCTTCCACATTAGTTCGTATTTGCTTTCTCAATTTTTCCGGAAATGAGTGATTCCTCAAACCCACGGCCAGGGCCGGTTACTTCGATGAATACTCGACACGAGTATGACGAACAAGGACGACTTCTGCGCGTACAAGAGTTCCAGAAGGGAGAAAACTTCGTCGTAACTCTCAGCGACAGGTCCATAACGGCCAAATATTCAACCACCATCAAATTGTATGAAGTGGTGGGAAATTCAGGTATGATACACAAAAAATATCAACTTGTAACAACAAATATCTTATTTTTAGTTATGTGTGATACTGGTAGATTTACACGACGCGTTACAGTTCTGATGAAGCTTTTCAATTCCTTCCAAAGTTGCTCTTCCATAACTCTTTTTTGGATTCCTAGAAACATTAATTATTTTAGTTGAAACTATTTTTGTTGCCTGGTTTCGGCCGTAAACCGGTGAGAGAAGAAACATACAGAGAAATGTAATCGCCCGATCCGGGGGGGGGGGGGGGATTACGTAACGATGAAGATGTTGGGTAGGAGGATTCTGTGAAGCCCAGGACAATCGAATCTTTACGTATGCATAGATCGAACATTTTTGCTTTAAAACAGTTGCATTATTGTCCTTGTTCACTTGAGGTTACATATTACTGAAATCTTCCGATATATTTTAGAGTCTACTATTATTTGATTAGCCTGATTGATTATTCCATTGAGCCGGTAATTACACAGTGTGTTCATAGAAGATGATGACGTGCCATTATAGGCTTATCAAAGCCTTATCAAAGATCTGAACTGCATGATTTGAAGTCTATCAACCTACCGACCTTAACCGTATTTATCAGAATCGGGCCACTCTATGGAGGGGGGGGGGGGAATTACCCATAAATTCCCAAAATGGAACATTCTGACAAGTGAACACTCATTTTTTCGGGTTTTTTACGCTAAGCACGATGGTGAGATCAGAATTGCGATATCTTATTCCGTTCTCTTCATTTCTTTGAAGATGAAGAAATTTGGTTGATACTTAGATGTTCTGCATCGTTAGTCTGCTTTAATCTTATAGCGAAATGAGGTATCGCAGTTCTAACTTCACCATCGTGTTCAGTATTGAAAAACCTCCTATCTGAGGGGGTTGGGGAGTTTTAGGGGGGGGGGGGGGGGATTACCCTAAATCCCCAAAATGAAACAGACTTACGAGAGACACCCGAGGGGGGTTTTCGGAGGTGAAGGGGGGGTTCCTTAATATGGTACACAATTACAGGGACCATATTGCAAAAAATGTTTCCATTTTCTGAGAACAGTGTGCGACCCACCAGGGGTTCTATGGCACTAATATCATATTCAGACTCTCTTCCTTCCACTTATAAACATTCCACTTATAAACATGAATAACGTCCTTTGGATGATTTATTGGATGACAGTGTGGAAAAATGTTGCTTCCAAGATGTATCTTAGGTAAGTTCAACTAGTGGAAAACTAGAGAATAAAAATTAAAATCGGACTGAAGAAATTTAAAAATTAAAAAAAAAAAAACATTGAAAATAGCGACTTTTTTTCAGCGGTTTTCTGCAGATTTGAGGATCTGTGGGGTCACAAGCCGCTGCAACCCACTACTACACCATATTAGTGAACCTTACCATAACTACCCATAAACCCCAAAAATGAAACAGTCTGATAAGTGACACCTCATTAGCGAATTTTTCGGACCAAAATTTTTAAAACTCGAATTTTCCAGACCATCCTGAATCCACTGCCAAACGACACCAAAAATTATATGTATGTATGTATATATAGGTTGTATTCAAATGACCAAGCTAGTCTTGTTTTCAGTGTTTATTTACTCACGACGTTTCGGCCATGGAACAAAGCCCTATTCATGTGAGACTATCGACATGTAGACGTGAAACGTTTTACTTTAAATTAAACCAAACGAACTGTTGTAACAAAAAAAAAAACTTTTTTCTCGTATTTCTTGACTCCCTAGCTTTAGTTTGAGCCCATAAAAATACTAAAAAAAATATCTGTGACGATTCAGTGAGGAGTGGGAGGGTGTGCCATATACGGCACACTCGTCGTCTGTGGGGTCATAATTACACTGGGTCGATTTAATAAAGAATTAAACGCAGTATACTTTTATATCATATAATAATGATATGATATTTGAATTTTCAGAATTTGAGAGAAATTATAATCTTTGTATGTCTTATTACTAACTTTTTACCAAACTGACAATAATTATCACAATTTTGTGACTAGTTATTGTCAGCTTGGTAAAAAGTTAGTAATAAGACATGAAAAGATTATAATTTCTCTCAAATTCTGAAAATTCAAACAAGCCAAAGTACATTAGGATAGCAAATTTCGAAAAATCACGGCTTTGAATGGAACGGGATATTGCACTTGAGACACAAACCTACGTCACCTACACTCATTGATGTTACTCTGCTTTTGCATCCTTCGTGTGTACATCTCCTCCTCTTCTTATCATCAACCTCGCCGAGGAGATGATCAGTTCGATCATATCGTATATCATCTAGGACTCTGGATGTCCTCTTCGTCCACAATGCTGTTGGACCCTTTGATTTGACCGGGGTTTTATACTTTGTGAGGTATGTGAGAACTATTTCTCTCCTGAAATCAAGTTTGGTAATTCTCCTCCCAGTATTCTTATATTCCTCTGCAGAAATCTCCACATTAGTTTCTTTTTTCGACAGGGCTTAGTTTCTGTCACAAAAAGGGAAATTACTTCGTCGTCGATGAAAAGCTCAAAAAGCTCAACAGGGGTCAAACTTCTGTACTTATTTGCAAAGTCTCCCGAAAAAAAATTCTTTTTTATAGGATCAACAAGATCTCCGTCGATCCAAACCCGCTCCCTATTTTTGGAGTACCCAGAAAAATCATGTACTGGGGGGCCACCAATATGGATATTATTAGATAAAACTGCCACAGCTTCACTCACTAACTGGTTGTGGATTAAATTGTCAATAAAACCTCCGCTATCTTCACCTCCGCTGTCTTCATCTGTCAATTCATTAGCTGGCGGTGGTGCGATGAAAACGTCCCGCACATTTACATCATTGTCCTCCCCCAAGGTATCCAGGATATCATCCTCGAGTAGTTGTACTACTTCTGCAACAGTTAGCCCGTCTTTGAGAGTCACGTTCATCCTGTAGAAAGAGAGAATATTGCAACTTCGCTACTGAACATTACATTGAGCAAGGAGAGACAAAAGCACCTGGGGGGGGGGGGGGGAGGACACACCCCCAGACCCAGGTGAAATGACGACATAGCTAATTAAATAATTCTCATTAACATCTAAAACTACCTATTTAAATTGAAGATACCATAAATATGGAATGAATTTTCAAAAAATAATAAATGATATTCAACCAAAGGATAAGTTCGTAGATGGGCAGAATCGGGCCACTCTAAGGGGGGTTTTGGAAGTTTGCGGGGGGGGGGGGGGGATTACTTTCTAATTCCCAAAATGAGACAGTCCGACAGGTGACACCTCATTTCAAAGGTGTTTTTACGCTGAACACGATAGTGAAATGAGAATTGCGATATTTCATTCCGATATCAAACTGGAGCACTTTGAAGATAAAGAAAATTGGTTGTTACTTGAGATGTTCTTCACGGTTAATCTGCTTCAATCTGATAACCTAATGAGATATCGCAATTCTGACTTCAAGATGTTCAGCGTTGAAAAATTTACAAAACAAGGAGTTACTGGGCAATAAAAGAGACAAAATTTGTTATAAAACCAGTAAAATGAGGACAATTTCATAAAACCAGTTATTTCTTCGAAAATTCGGTCTTATAGCCGTGCTGCATAACTTAGGATTTTTTTAAAATTTAATTCTATGTATATGGCTATATTCTATATAAAATTCCAAATAAAATGTAAAAAAATAAAATAAAAGCTAATCAAATTCAAAATCACTTTCCGAGTGCCATCATCATCATCATCATCATGTGATCTTATGTTCCATGTCTTTTCCAATTTCACGACAGATCAGCTAGAAAACCATTTGCCATTTGAATTTATAGTTATAAGTTGATTCAAACATACGATTAACCACATCGAATGATGATAATAACTGTGGCCCATGGGACTCGAAAGGCGACGGAGACGGTAGACAGTATGTAACGATTCGGAATGCATGCAATAAATTCCATTTATCTAATTAAAGTACTTGTCGTTGTTATTTTTCGGTCACATTTATATCTTACTCTTTTAGGATCTGTATATCTAATCCCCCCAAAAAACACTCCGTGTAAAAATCACCCCGCCTCGCAAATATCATTCTTCAGAGGCCGGAAAAAGTTATGATATCCACTTTCCCCGCCCGCCCTTTTCCTCATTAAGGAGCTAAGTATAATGAAAAGCTTAACCACTTCACAAGCACCGTACCCCTTTCGAAATCTCCCCTTGGCGCTATTGCGAGACGTTTTTATTACTTCCACAAGCAACTGACTTGTGGAAGTAATAAAAACGTCTCGCAATAGCGCCAAGGGGAGATTTCGAAAGGGGTACGGTGCTTGTGAAGTGGTTAAGCTTTTCATTATACTTAGCTCCTTAATGAGGAAAAGGGCGGGCGGGGAAAGTGGATATCATAACTTTTTCCGGCCTCTGAAGAATGATATTTGCGAGGCGGGGTGATTTTTACACGGAGTGTTTTTTGGGGGGATATCACATCTTTTTGTTGTTGAAGTGGGTCATTTTATAAAGAAGGTCTATGCAAAATTTCAAGTCGATTGGTCCGGTTACCCAGGCTGTAGACTCGTCAAAGTTGCCAAAATTAGCCTAAATTTCAGTTTTTTGTTTCTAAAAGTTTTTGGGTTGAGATAATGGGTTAAACCTTTCAAAAGGCACTGTCTGATGTTGAAACGAAGCTCTGTGCAAAATTTCAAGTCAATCCGTGAAGGTGGAAATGCCTAACTGATTAAGGAGAAGAAGAACAGGTAAGGGTGAAAACCCGGATTTTTGAAGTTATATAACTCGGCTCCCTTTAAAGATATCGACTTGAATCTTTCAAAAGGCACTTGCTACACTTAAAACGAAGCTCCGTGCAAAATTTCAAGTCAATCGGCGAAGGTGGAGAGGCTGTAGCCTTGACCGACTGCAAAAAGTAGAAAAACATGGTAATTGGTTTTTGAAGTTATATAACTCGGCTCCCTTTAGACCTAGCGACTTGAAACTTTCAGGGCTTTCTTCTATCCACACCATAAAGATCCATACCAAATTTCAAGTTGATCGGTCCACTAGGAGCCGAGATATGGCCATAATTAGCCTAAATTACCCTAAATTTCAGTTTTTTTGTCCCTAATTTTTTTTGGGTTGAGATAATTGCTTATTTCGTTCAAATGGCACTGAGCCATGCTATAAAGAAGGTGTGTAAAAAAAATTCAAGTCGATTGGTCCTTTTACTCAGGCTGTAGACTCGTCAAAGTGGACAGAATTTTCCTAAGGTTTCTGTTCTTTTGTTTCTAAAACTTTTTTGGGTTGAGATAATGGGTTAAATCTTATATAAGGCTCTGTCTCAAGGTTAAATGAAGCTCTGTGCAAAATTTCAAGTCAATCGGTCAACGTGGAGAGGCTCCAGCCTTGCCTGTCCGAACAAGGAGAAGAAGAAGGAGAAGAAGGAGAAGAAGAAGGAGAAGAAGGAGAAGAACAATCTAAGGCCCAAAAACCGGGTTTTTGAAGTTATGTAGCTCGGCTCCCTTTAGACCTATCGATTTGAAACTTTCAGGGCTTTCTAATATACACTCAAAGAAGACCCACACCAAATTTCAAGTTGATCGGTCAAATAGGAGCCGAGATATGGATACCTCGAAAACGCGTTTCGTGACGTCCGGTAAACATGACTCGGCATCGTTCGTTTTCTCAACTTCTTTGCTTGGCGGGGCGGAACGCTACCGCGTTCCTAGATCACTGGGAGTTTTATTGTGACACCGAAGCATCACATTCAATCGAACGCGCATTTTAGAAAAGAGGATTGTTGGCTTATATTTGTTTTCAAAAAGTAATACTTGGAGGTGGGGGGGGGGGAATTCCTCATAAATTTCCAAAATGAAACATTCTGACAAGTGACACCTCATTTTAAAGGTTTTTGTATGCTGAACATGATGGTGACTTCAGAATTGCGATATCCCATTTCGTTCTCAAACTGGAGCACTTTGAAGATGAAGAAACGTGGTTGTTACTTGATTTAATCTTCACGTTAACTCTTCTCTAATCAGATAACGGAATGAGATATCGTAATTTTGACTTCACCGTCGTGTTTAGAGTTGAAATATCCAAAAGCTGAGGGGATTTTTGGGTGGTGGGGGGGGGGGGGGGAGCCAAAAAGTGAAAGTCTGACGAGTGACAACTCATTTTAAAGGTTTTTACACGCTGAATACGATCGTGATGTCAGAATTGCGATAGGTAGGTACCTTATTTCGTTCGCAAACTTAAGTCTGATAGTGTTAATAGTCCTCCAAAACTCTTCGGATTTGCGTACTTTATACAAGGATACTTTTATATTCATATTTAGATAGAGTTTATTCTTTAGAATTTTTTAAGACCATCCGCAGTTTTTTACAACCAGCCGTTCGTTCACAATGACGTGTCAAAGTTCCAGCAGATCGAAAATCGTTTACAGTGAATCGTGAGTGAATCGTGAGGCAGCCTGGGTCAATTTTCAAACTGGCTCAGCTGATTCAAACAACACTTCAAACAACATTTCAAATATCGTGTTAATAAATAATATTCAATAATAATCATGAATAATGAAGCATAAAAATTATTAATAACCATCAACAAATATTAATAATTTACACAAGTAATAGAATCAAACGCATGGAGTATAATCGAGTGTGTGTCACCGTTATAATATGGAATTCAAGTTTTATTACTACAATAAGTTTTATTTTATTTTTTATTTATTTTATTTATTTATTTTTTATTATTTTTTTTTTTTTTTTTTTTTTTTGCAGGCAATATTGGACCGGCAACGCAACCGTACAATTGCGAAGCCATTTGCGAGTCGAATACATTCATACAAACCATACAAGGTGCGGGGTAACCGAGGATACGTACAACTGGGATATGTTATTTGGGCGTTAGGAATATGCTTTTCAGATTTATTCGCTCTGTATTGATTGGTTATTCTACCCAAATTTCTTACAGGTGCAGGTGACCAACGATATGATCAGCAGGCTCAAAATGTCGGTGAGTGAAATAATTGAATTATCATGTAGAATAAATCAAACGCGTGGCGGGTAATCTAGTGTCTACCACCGTTATAATATGGAATTCAAGTTTTATTATTATTATTTTTTTTTTTTTTACAGGCAATAATAGACCGGCTCTGCAAACCAACAACGCCGAAGTCATTGGTGAGTCGAATACATTCATACAAACCGAATAATTTCGTATTTGAACGTCGTTAGTATTTTTTTTCTATTTTTTCCTGTTTGCAACGCCTCGGTGAGTTGAAGAATCATGATAAAAACTCTGCAAATTCTTGACACAACGGTTTATTATCTTCCTTGTGCAGATCACCCTTCTGTCTATACCAGACTGTGTTGCACATCGGCACCATACCATATTCTCACCGTACTCATACCATACCATACGAATTTCTTTTCTATCTTATCATACTGTACTAAATCATACATACAATAATATACCTTACCATACTCATACCATGTCATACAAACCGAGTGAATATTGAAATGTCATCCATTTCTGACCTATATTTAAAATTTCAAGTATCTAGCTCATCATCAAAATTTAATTTGTATTATTACAAAAAGGTATTATTTAAACAATTTTACAGATGAGAAACCGAGTAAATATTGCAATGTGGTCTATCCCCGACTCACGGTTAAAATTTCTAGACTATAGTTTACCGAGAAGATGACAAAAGGTAGTTTTATTCTGGGCGTCTGAGGGTTGGGTCACATAACGGCCGTTTTCGACGCGAAAGATTAGTGTTTTTCCTAAACCTTTGCGCGCTCACTGTGAACGAACGGCTGGTCGCACAAAAATCCAATTGGTCTTAAAAGATTCGTAATTTTTCAGGTCATTCAAAAGTGAACTGAAAATTACACGTTTCAGTTAAATATTTTGAGATATGACATTGTCGAAATTTTAAATTTCGTTTTGAACCCCTTCCCCTTGACCTAGGGTTATGAAAAGTTACGAGGACCATTGTGGGGCTGGTCCAAACCCAGAAACCGAATTTCGTAATTTTAACTCAACGCTAACTGGGCAAAGTGGCGCGGACGGCGTACCAAAGCCAATGATGGAAGAACCACAAAATATAAGAAGAGGTGGGGAGTACTGAGGCCTAGCTGATGAGAAAATAGATCTCAGAAAGGGATCTACCCCTCTGCCCCTAAAAAATCCCGTACAAAACCCGGCACCTCCACGTGGTCCGTCTGGACATGCCTATGCATGACTAAGACCGGAGGGGGCAGAAAAAGGGGGACCTGCTGCTGTGCTTGGCATTGAAAATGCCAAAAACAAGTCTGCCAAAGCCTAAGAGCCTGAAAAACATTGTCATGGGCCCCATGGCCTAGATACAATGTACCATAGAAGTGCACAGCAGTACGGCGTACGGGGGACGGACGGATTTTTTTTTATTCGATTTTCTGAATCTACGTGTCTTGAAACGTAAACCAACAAATTTTGAGGGGGGGTTAAAAAATTTTTTTCTTTGGGCGATTCCAATGGTTCATTATCGAAGATAATAAACCAAAAAGTATAACAAGCTGAGCATTTTGGAATTACTTTGTTGTATACGAATACTTACCATGATACTATCAAATATGTTGAGCTTCAACTGGAGAAATCCAACGATTTTAGTATTTGAAAGAATCGTCTATTTCCACTGAAATATGAGTACACTGGTACACTGATTTACCATCGTAAATAACAAAACAATAGTATAGGGAGGACACTTTACGACCTACTCTTATACCAACCTAATATACATACAAAATGTGGGAAATAAGCAATCTACAATTTGGTGATCTAGACAGAAGGGTAATCTGCTCCTAGTTAAGTTATTGATGTTAGGGCTAGGTTAGCTTGCCCTAATTTCTTGCAGATGCGGGTAACCAAGGATATGTATATTTGGGCGTTAGCAATATGCTTTTCTGATTTATTCGTTATGTATTGGCTTGGTTATTCTACCTATTTTAATTTCTTACAGGTGCAGGTGACCAACTATATGATCCACTCGCGCATATTTTTGGTGAGTGTAATAATTAAATTATCATGTAGAATAAATCAAACGCATGGTGTATAAACAAGTGGGTATCACCGTTATAATGTGGAATTCAAGTTTTATTTTTTATTTTATTCATTTTTTTAAATTATTTATTTATTTTTTTGTTTTACAGGCGAAATAGAACCGGCTCTGCAAAACGACAACGCCGAAGTCATTGGTGAGTTTAATCCATCCATAAAACCCGAATAATTTCTGTATTCTAGTTAAGTTAGGTTGGTTAAGGTTAGGTTAGTTCATCCAAATTTCTCCCAAGTGCAGGTAACCAAGGATATGTATATTTGAGCGTTAGGCATATGTTTTTCTGATTTATACGCTCTGTATTGGCTTGGTTATTCTACCCAAATTTCTTACAGGTGAAAGTGACCAACGATATGAACCACTGGCTCATATTTTTGGTGAGTGTAATAATTAACCTTCCGACAGTCGCGCGTATGTGACACATACCTACACATTTTTCTTCAATCGCTCAGCCCAACCACGTGGCCAAGCAAGGGCCGGGGCCTGCTCTCCCTAATCTTCTCCCTTCTGGCGGAGAAGGCCTCAGTCCACTTGCGGCCTCCTTGGCGCAATTGTTGTCTACATAATCAGAAATTTGTATTACTCACATACATCCGACTGTCTGTGCAAGTGATCCGTCCACTTCAAAATACCCAACTGGAAGATGAATTACGATCTAAAAAACGAACTCGATGTCGATGCTATTCTTGCTGTCAAAACGCTATACTAGCTGAATCAGATGTTCAATTTACTGAAAGAATTGGTTTTGGGGAGTTTTAGGGTGAAAATTACCAAAATTCCCAAAATGAAAAATTCTGACAAGTGAAACCTCATATTAAAGGTTTTTTTTACGCTCAACATGATGGTGAAATCAGAATTGCGATGTCGTATTCCGTTCTCAAACTGGAGCACATGATGAAGAAACGTGGTTGATACTCTTCATGTTTAATCTGCTCTAACTTGATAAAGGGATGATAGATCGCAATTCTGACTTCACCATCGTGTCCAGCATTGAAAAACCTATAAGCTGATTTGGGGAGTTTTTATGACGTGGATCTATGTTTTGTATGTGACACATACGCGCGAATATCAATGTCGAGCTGGAAGACTATCGGAAGGTTAAATTATCATGTAGAATAAATCAAAAGCATGGAGTATAATCGAGTGGTGATCACCGTTATAATGTGGAATTCAAGTTTTATTTTTTATTTTATTTATTATAGGTATATTTTTGTTTTTTCGTTTTACAGACGAAATCAAACAATCTCTGCTAACAAACTACGCCGAAGTCATTGGTGAGTTGAATCCATTCATAAAACCCGAATAATTTCTGTATTCTAGTTAAGTTAGGTTTGTTAAGGTTAGGTTAGTTCATCCAAATTCCTCCCAAGTGCAGGTAACCAAGGATATGTATATTTGGGCGTTCGGAATATGCTTTTCTTATTTATTCGTTCTGTATTGGCTTGGTTATTCTACCCAAATTTTTCACAGATGAAAGTGACCCACGATATGAACCACTGGTTCATATTTTCGGTAAGTGTAAAAATTAAATTATCATGTAGAATAAATCAAAACCATGGAGTATAATCGAGTGGGTATCACCGTTATAATATGGAATTCAAGTTTTATTTTAAGTAGTGGACCACCCTTTCTAACTCCGTTATTTTCAGGAAAATGAAAAAAAGCTTCTATAGTAACCCCCCTTCATTTTGTACAATGAATCCAAATATCTCATCCCCGCACTTTGCGCATGCGCAGAAACATGCGCAATTGACACCAACTTCGGTTTTACAAAACCCTACTTTACCCTAATTTTTTATTGCACATTCAGATTCTACGTAAAATTTCAAGAACATTTGACCCCTCAATCGATAAATTTGACTGCTCAGGACCTGTTCTGCGAGCGTGCAAAGTTGCTTAGATGCCAAATTTTGCGAAACATGGCGTCTAGTAATCCCCAACTGTGGCACATGATTTTTCATTGTTTTTCAACGCTGATTCACATGGTGCTATCCGTTTTTTGATTTGAACGGAATATGGCCAAAAGGCGGTTATTTTTAATGAAAAAAAAAAAAAAAATGTTTTTTGAGGCGTGTGTCTGCACATGAATTACATAATTTGCTATTCCCATCCCCTCATTCCATTACGGGCGCGCTTAATAATGATATATAATGATGAATGGGTGAGGAGAGCGCAAGCCTGTGTAGAAGACAATGGACGTCAGTTTGAACGGATTAAGTATGTAACTTCTTATTTTATTTTAGAAGAATTTTTATTTCATTTTTATTTTTTTTAAAGGAAAATTCCGATTTATTAAGAAGAAAAATTTATTTGTGATCCCGCCATAGCCGGTTCCAAGCCCGAGTTTCAATACGGGCAAAAATATCTTAAAATCATGCGACACACTCATAAGGTTTCAGGGAATCAAAATTGTGCAAAGCAATTTTGCGCGCTTCTGGCGCCCAATTGACGTAGTAGAAAAAAAATCCTCTCGCTTCTGTTGAGACTGGAAGAGAGGATGGGAATAGCAAATTATGTAATTCATGTGCAAACACGTTTTTTTCTCTCTTTTTTTATACAAAATAACCGACTTTAGGCCATCATTTCGTTCAAATCGAGTCAAATCAAAAAACGGATAGCACCATGTGAATCAGCGTTGAAAAACAATGAAAAATCATGTGCCACAGTTGGGGATTACTTGACGCCATGTTTTGCGAAATTTGGCATCTGAGCAACTTTGCACGCTCAGCATTTGAAAAACCGAAGTTGGTGTCAATTGCGCATGTTTCTGCGCATGCACAAAGTACGGGAATGACATATTTGAATTCATTGTAAAAAACTCTGCAAATTCTTGACACAACGGTTAATTATCTTCTTTGTACAGATCACCCTTCTGTCTAGATCACTAGGTCTAAATGTCTAGATCCTAAATGTTAGATTAATTATTATGATGAATTATCACTAATTATAAATAATTTTATCAAGGAGGTGCCTAGTGAAAATTATTATAATTTATTGTTAGGTATTAATAATACGTATTTATTATTAATAATTATTATTATTAATTATGATTAATTAATACGATATAATTCTGGGGTTTTAATTACTACGTCGGTAATAATTTTTCTATAAAAGAAGTACCTACCAACAAACATTCGAAATTACCTTCATTTCCGTAGCACGAAACGCACCTCAGAACAACAAACTCGACATCACTTAAGCCATATGATGTTCCAAAGAGCTTGTTAGTATGAAAATGGACCTGTATTTCAACAGTTTGATTCATGATCGTGTTGTGAGGCACAACCTTTGAGCCGTCATTGTGAACGAACGGCTGGTCGTACAAAGCTGCCGATGGTCTTAAAAAATTCTACGGAACAAACTTTATCTAAATATGAAATAAAAAACATACCGTTTCATATAAATTTTTCGAGATATGAGATTTTCAAATTTTCAAAATTCGTTTTGAACCCCTTCCCCTTGACCTAGGGTTATGAAAAGTTTTGAGGATCATTGTGGGGCTGGTCCAAACCCAGAAACCAAATTTCGTAATTTTAGCTCAACGTTAACTGGGCAAAGTGGCGCGGACGGCGGACCTCCTGCCAGCCGTCTTACGTCATACGCTCGTGCGTCATAGGCTCTGACGCACTAGTTGGTATCCTGCCAGCCGTCTTACGTCATACGCTCGTGCGTCATAGGCTCTGACGTACTTGTTGGCCACCTGCCAGCCGTCTTACGTCATACGCTCGTGCGTCATAGGCTCTGACGCACTAGTTAGCCTCCTGCCAGCCGTCTTACGTCATACGCTCGTGCGTCATAGGCTCTGACGCACTAGTTGGCCTCCCGCCAGCCGTCTTACGTCATACGCTCGTGCGTCATAGGCTCTGACGTACTTGTTGGCCTCCTGCCAGCCGTCTTACGTCATACGCTCGTGCGTCATAGGCTCTGACGTACTTGTTGGCCTCCTGCCAGCCGTCTTACGTCATACGCTCGTGCGTCATAGGCTCTGACGTACTAGTTGGCCTCCTGCCAGCCGTCTTACGTCATACGCTCGTGCGTCATAGGCTCTGACGTAATGGCCCGCCGGTCGCTTGTGTTCTGACGTGATCTGAGGGAAAGGGTGAATCAAGGGAACAAATTTTTCCCGTTTCAGTTTATGTGCCAAAGCAAAGACATGAAAATGTCAAAAAAATATGTAAATAGGTACCTAAGCCCAACTGTAATGTCAATTTTCTGACAATGAGTTTTCGACTATAGTTTTCATACCTTTTTACTTAAGTACTTATTGCAATTTGAGACTGATAATGAGCTGTTTGCAAATAAAAAGTCTGATAACTACTTTATTACATCTTATTAATCTATTTTCAAGTTCCGATTCACAGTTGAATGTATTTTATTTAGATGTCGTAAAATTCAAAAACGATGGAATGACGAAACCTGTCGACTACTGACTCAAGTGATACTGTTGACTTCTAACACATGTAGGTCGACTACTAGTGCAAAACCATGTCGACTACTGAAGAAAATGTTGGTCACTGGTATCGACTACTACCTAGAGCATTGGGATTTTTTACAAAACTTGTTTTTCCCTTTTCAAACCATGTTGAATAATATTTCCCGCTGCCAGGTCTTTTAGGGAAGGATCTTGGGTACACAATGAACAGGTTTGCAATGAGAAAAAACTCTGCAAATTCTTGACACAACGGTTCATTATCTTCTTTGTACAGATCACCCTTCTGTCTAGACCACTAGGTCTAAATGTCTAGATCCTAAATGTTAGATTAATTATTATTATCGATTATCACTAATTATTAACAATTTTATCAAGTACCTAGTGAAAATTATTATAATTTATTGTTAGGTATTAATAATTTGTATTTATTATTTATAATAATTATTATTAATTATTAATAATTAACACTATATAATTCTGGGGTTTTTAATACTACGTCGGTAATACAGTTTCTATAAAAGAATTACCTACCAACAAACATTCGAAATTACCTTCATTTCCGTAGCACGAAACGCACCTCAGAACAACAAACTCGACATCACTTAACCCATATGATGTTCCAAAGAGCTTGTTAGTATGAAAATGGACCTGTATTTCAACAGTTTGATTCACGATCCTGTAGTGAGGCACAATCTTTGAGCCGTCATTGTGAACGAACGGCTGGTCGTACAAAGCTGCGGATGGTCTTAAAAAATTCTACGGAACAAACTCTATCTAAATATGAAATAAAAAACATATCGTTCTATATGAATTTTTCGAGACATGAAATTTTCAAAATTTCCAAATTCGTTTTGAACCCCTTCCCCTTGACCTAGGGTTATGAAAAGTTTCGAAGACCATTGTGGGGTTGGTCGAAACCCATAAAAAAAATTTCGTAATTTTAACTCAACGCTAACTGGGCAAAGTGGCGCGGACGGCGGACGGCGTACGGCGTACGGCGGACGGACGGATTTTGGTTTATTATCTTCGATAATGAACCATTGGAATCGCCCAAAGAAAAAAATTTTTTAACCCCCCCTCAAAATTTGTTGGTTTACGTTTCAAGATACGTAGATTCAGAAAATCGAATAAAAAAAAATCCGTCCGTCCGCCGTACGCCGTCCGCCGTCCCCCGTCCGCCGTCCGCCGTCCGTGGCACTTTGCCCAGTTAGCGTTGAGCTAAAATTACGAAATTTGGTTTCTGGGTTTGGACCAGCCCCACAATGATCCTCGAAACTCTTCATAACCCTAGGTCAAGGGGAAGGGGTTCAAAACGAAATTTAAAATTTCGACAATGTCATATCTCCAAATATTTAACTGAACCGTGTAATTTCTTGTTCACTTTTGAATGACCTGAAAAATTACGAATCTTTTAAGACCAATTGGATTTTTTTGCGACCAGCCGTTCGTTCACAGTGACCGCGCAAAGGTTTAGGAAAAACACTAAACTTTCGCGTCGAAAACGGCCGTTATGTGACCCAACCCCCAGACGCCCAGAATAAAACTACCTTTTTTCATCTTCCCGGTAAACTACAGTCTAGAAATTTTAACCGTGAGTCGGGGATAGACCACATTGCAATATTCACTCGTTTTTTCATCTGTAAAATTATTTAAATAATACCTTTTTGTAATAATACAAATTAAATTTTGATGATGAGCTATTGACTTGAAATTTTAAAAATAGGTCAGAACTGGATCACAATGCAATATTCACTCGGTTTCTTGTCTGTAAAATTGTTCAAATAATACCTATTTGTTTAAACAAATTTTAATTTTGATGATGAGCTAGATACTTGAAATTTTAAATATACGTCAGAAATGGATGACATTTCAATATTCACTCGGTTTGTATGACATGGTATGAGTATGGTATGGTATATTATTGTATGTATGATTTGGTATAATACAGTATGGTATGATAGGAAAGAAATTCGTATGGTATGGTATGTGTACGGTGAGAATATGGTATGGTGCCGATTTGCAATACAGTCTGGTATAGACGGAAGGGTGATCTGCACAAGGAAGATAATAAACCGTTGTGTCAAGAATTTGCAGAGTTTTTTTTATTCGATTTTCTGAATCTACGTATCTTGAAACGTAAACCAACAAGTTTTGAGGGGGGGTTAAAAATTTTTTTTCTTTGGGCGATTCCAATGGTTCATTATCGAAGATAATAAACCAAAAACCGAGTGAATATTGAAATGTCATCCATTTCTGACGTATATTTAAAATTTCAAGTATCTAGCTCATCATCAAAATTTAATTTGTTTAAACAAATAGGTATTATTTAAACAATTTTACAGACAAGAAACCGAGTGAATATTGCATTGTGATCCAGTTCTGACCTATTTTTAAAATTTCAAGACAATAGCTCAGCATCACAATTTAATTTGTATTATTACAAAAAGGTATTATTTAAACAATTTTACAGATGAGAAACCGAGTGAATATTGCAATGTGGTCTATCCCCGACTGACGGTTAAAATTTCTAGACTGTGGTTTACCTGGAAAATGAAACACTAGGTCTAAATGTCTAGATCCTAAATGTTAGATTAATTATTATTATCAATTTTATCAAGTACCTAGTGAAAATTATTATTATTTATTGTTAGGTATTAATAATTATTATTATTAATTATGATTAATTAATACGATATAATTGTGGGGTTTTAATTACTACGTCGGTAATAATTTTTCTATAAAAGAAGTACCTACCAACAAACATTCGAAATTACTTTCATTTCCGTAGCACGAAACGCACCTCAGAACAACAAACTCGACATCACTTAAGCCATATGATATTCCAAACAGCTTGTTAGTATAAAAATGGACCTGTATTTCAACAGTTTGATTCACGATCGTGTTGTGAGGCACAATCTTTGAGCCGTCATTGTGAACGAACGGCTGGTCGTACAAAGCTGCGGATGGTCTTAAAACATTCTACGGAACAAACTCTATCTGAATATGAAATAAAAAACATACCGTTCTATATGAATTTTTCGAGATATGGAATTTTCAAAATTTCAAAATTCGTTTTGAACCCCTTCCCCTTGACCTAGGGTTATGAAAAGTTTCGAGGATCATTGTGGGGCTGGTCCAAACCCAGAAACCAAATTTCGTAATTTTAGCTCAACGCTAACTGGGCAAAGTGGCGCGGACGGCGGACGGCGTACGGCGGACGGACGGATTTTTTTTTTTATTCGATTTTCTGAATCTACGTATCTTGAAACGTAAACCAACAAATTTTGAGGGGGGGTTAAAATTTTTTTTTCTTTGGGCGATTCCAATGGTTCATTATCGAAGATAAACCAAAATGAAGGGGAGTTACTTTAGAAGCTTTTTTTTCATTTTCCTGAAAATAACGGAGTTAGAAAAGGTGGTCCACTACTTAAGAAACACCTTGTATATATATATATATATTTGTTTTGTTTTACAGGCGAAATCAAACAATCTCTGCAAACAAACAACGCCGAAGTCATTGGTGAGTCGAATACATTCATACAAACCGAATGTCCTCATGTTTTATGTTTTATATTTTATTTTATTTTATTTATTTATTTTTTTTTTTACAGGTGGCCCGCATCGTTCCAACAGTTCGTACGGCCCCGGTGAGTTGAAGAATCATGATGAAAAAAATAATAATAATAATCAAGCTGAGCATTTTTGAATTACTTTGTTGTATACGAATACTTACCATGATACTATCAAATATGTTCGGCTTCAACTGGAGAAATCCAACGATTTTAGTACCTATTTGAAAGAATCGTCTATTCCCACTGAAATATGAGTACACTGTTAGGCCTTTTTTGGGGATTAAACCATCGTAAATATCAAAACAATAGTATAGGGAGGACACTTTACGACCAACCCTACTCTTATACCAACCTAATATACATACAAAATGTGGGAAATAAGCAATCTACAATTTGGTGATCTAGACAGAAGGGTAATCTGCTCCTAGTTAAGTTATTGATGTTAGGGCTAGGTTAGTTTACCCTAATTTCTTGCAGATTCGGGTAACCAAGGATATGTATGTTTGGGCGTTAGGAATATGCTTTTCTGATTTATTCGCTCTGTATTGATTGATTATTTTACCCAAATTTCTTACAGGTGCAGGTAACCAACGATATAATCCGCATCGTTCCAACAAATCGTATGGCCTCGGTGAGTAGAAGAAATATTATGAAAAAATCTAACAAGCTGGAATGACTTTGATGTACTTACATCAAACATGTAGTGCATGAACTGGAGAAATCCAACGATTTTATTCAAACATTCGATTAAATGTGCAAATGGAGAAAATATTTCAACGTGTGTTCGAATGATATTGAAACTAGAAGTCTCCGAGTGTTGAGCACGGTATTGGAAACATAAGAATGAGCCTGTTATGAACCATTCCATTTTGTTCCCATTTATCCAGTTGCTATGTCGCGTACACGCACTAAGGGGACCAGCTTAATACATTATTTCCACAAACTAAATCACTCGCAACGAAATCGTAGAAACCATGTTAAGGAAAACAAGAGCACCTATTTGAAAGTTTTTCTATTTCCACTGAATAGTGAGTGCGCTATTAGACCAGTTTCGGGGGATTAAACCATCGTAAATAACAAATCAATATTATAGGGAGGATACCTTATGACCAGAGACGAGTAACATTTGTCATTTATTATTGCGATTTATGTCATTTATTTCATGTCATGTATGTAATTTAGTTTAGTGGTTTATGTCACTTATCCTAGCAAAATGGCCATTTTATGTCATTTATAAATTATTTCATATAATTTATTTTTCAAGTTTTGGCTATCCTCGTAAGTTCTAAATCATTGTAAAACCTGAAAAAAAAGGAAGGAAAACTTACAAACAGGTTCTGTAGGCATAATTCCGATTTATTTCAATAATAATGTTATGAATAATTTACAAAATTTACAAGGAAAATCGTTCTAGAATCATAAAAACTACGTATTTAAAAGTTGTATTTTAGTATTTATTGGCATTAAGTAAATACTATACAGCCATAGGTAAATTATAATACTTTCGAATCGTCACATTGCACTTCTTGATAAAAGTAAACAATTCTGTGTAAATGAAAATGTCTCTCTTCTGTAGAATTGTTGCATAATTGAAAGGATTCTCCACTTTTGGTGAGATCCTGTTTAAGAACTGTAGTCTGGGTTGTACGAAGGCGTGGCATTCCATGGTGAAATGTTCGAGGTTTCCGTTCGGATCTCCACATTCTCCGCATGCTGCTGTCTCCCTCCTGCCTACTCTGTGCAAGTACGCATCGCAAACACCATGATTTGCTCTTATACGGGATATTATTCTTCCAAATACCCTCCGTACTTGTTGTCCCGTAAACCATGGTTTCTTGGGTAAACACGGTTGAATGGATTTGTAAAATTTCCCTTGTAAAATTTGGATTGTCAGCTGTTGCGGTGATGCTGGAGTATCGATGGAAAAAAAATCCTCAACCTCCGTGTCGATTTCCATTATGGTTCCGGTCTCTGCTCCCTCATTCGCTAGTCTATCGACTACTTCGTTTTCGTAGATGCCCGAATGTCCTTTGACCCTGAGTAATTCGACTCTTCGCCCAGTATTCGCACATCTGTTCAGAAATCGTAGAAGTGTCGTGGTTAATCTATTTGAGGCACGGTGGAAAGAGTAAGACTTACCCAAGTCTTAGTGCTGATTTTCTGAGTTAGTGCTGAGTTTCTGTACGGTACTTGATGAGTCCGTGCAAATAACGGTAGTCGCTTCTGTTGCTTCTTCTGTCAATAGCGAATTCCATTGCGAGGATAATTTGCGGCTATTTCCGCGTGAAAGCTTGAAGTTAACCCTGGCAGCTTGAACTTTGCTTGATGGTTCCATCCTAAGTTCCAAAAGCTACATCCCACGGCTTCCTTCTTCCTGGATCCATCCGTGAATATCAGATTGGCCCTAGGGAATTTTGTCTCGCAGAACTTCTTACAAGTTTAAATCATTATTAAAATATAAAATCATTTGGGATTCTAGGTTTTCAACAGTAAAATTAGTTCTCTTTTCACTGAAAAGCATTTTAAATGTTGAAAATGGTCTCTCAACATCAGCAGAGGATGCAGGAGCATATTTCATTAGCAGTACTTTTGCCGTCCATTCTTCAGGTAACGTTCCTTCTTCTTCACCTCTCAGCCTCGCTGCTATTGCACGGATGTCCTCCCAAGCTGGATTACGTTTGAGTACAGCCTCAAGGTTTGTCCTTTGCCTTCTTCCCCATCTGTCCAGCCCACTTCTCCTTGCAGAACTCTTCAACGGTTTCCACTGCTTTGATGAGGAGCGTGTTCTGCCGCTGGAGCGGTTCAATCCTGTCTAGCATTGCCCCAAAATTGCAGTCAATGTAGTGTAGTTGGCAATGTGAAAACCTCACGAATACCGAAAAAAGGCCCGAAAACGCCCGATTTATGTCATTTAATCGGAAAATTGTTATTTTATGTCATTTTAGTATGTAATTTAACATTTATGTCATTTACTCGTCTCTGCTTATGACCTATTCTCATACCTACTAATATACATACGAGTACAAACTTTGGGTAGTAATCATTCTACAAGTTAGTGATCTAGACAGAAAGGTAATGTGCACAAAGAAGATAATAAACTGTCGTGTCCAGGATTTGGAGAGCTTTTACAGGTAATAATAAACCGGCTGTCCAACCAAACGTCGGTGAAACATTGGAGGGTTGAATCCATTTATACAAACCGACTAATTTTCGAATTCCAGTTAAGGTAATTTGTTAACGTTGGGTTACCCAAATTTCTTACAAGTGCAGGTAACAAGGATATGTAAATTTGGGCGTTGGGAACATGCTTATCAGATTTATTTACTCTTACCTAAAATTTCTTACAGGGGCAGGTAACCAAGGATATGTCCCACCGGTTCGAAATTCTGGTGAGTATAACAATTGAAGTATCGTGTAAAATAAATCAAACGGAGTATAATCTAGTGGGTATCATCGTTATAATATGGAATTCAAGTTTTATTTTTTATTTGTTTACAGGCAATGCTAGAACGACTCTGAAATCAAACCAGCGTGCAGTGGTTGGTGAGTTGAATCCATTCATACAAACCGAATAATTTCTGTGTTCTAGTTAAGTTAGGTACGTTAAGGTTAGGTTAGTGCATCCAAATTGCTCACAAGTGCAGGTAACCAAGAATATGTATAATTAGGCGTTAGGAATATCTATAATTATGTATAATTAGGCGTTAGGAATATGTATAATTATGTATAATTAGGCGTTAGGAATATGTATAATTAGGCGTTAGGAATTGTCAGATTAATTCGACCTCTATTGGCTTGGTTAGCTTACCTAAAATTTCTTACAGGGGCTGGTAACCAAGGATATAATATTATGCCAACGGTTCAAAGTTTCGGTGAGTGTAATAATTAAATTATCATGTAGAATAAATCAAACGCATGGAGTATAAGCTAGTGTGAATCACCGTTATAATATGGAATTAAAGTTTTATTACTTTTTTTTACAGGCAATAATAGCCTGGCAATGCAACCAAGCAACGCCGATGTCATTGGTGAGTTGAATCCATTCATACAAACCGAATAATTCCTGTATTTTAGTTAAGTTAGGCTCGCGATAGTGCATCCAAATTTCTCACAAGCGCAGGTAACCAAGAATATGTATCATTAGGCGTTAGGAATATGCTTATCAGATTTATTCGACCTCTATTGGCTTGGTTAGCTTACCTAAAATTTCTTACAGGGGCTGGTTACCAAGGATATAATATTATGCCACCAGTTCAAAGTTTCAGTGAGTGTAATAATTAAATTATCATGTAGAATAAATCAAACGCATGGAGTATAAGCTAGTGTGAATCACAGTTATAATATGGAATTAAAGTTTTATTACTTTTTTTTACAGGCAATAATAGACTGGCAAAGCAACCAAACAACGCCGATGTCATTGGTGAGTTGAATCCATTCATACAAACCGAATAATTCCTGTATTCTAGTTAACTTAGGCTCGCGATAGTGCATCCAAATTTCTCACAAGCGCAGGTAACCAAGAATATGTATAATTAGGCGTTAGGAATATGCTTATCAGATTTATTCGACCTCTATTGGCTTGGTTAGCTTACCTAAAACTTCTTACAGGGGCTGGTAACCAAGGATATAATATTATGCCACCGGTACAAAGTTTCGGTGAGTGTAATAATTAAATTATCATGTAGAATAAATCAAACGCATGGAGTATAAGCTAGTGTGAATCACTTTTATAATATGAAATTAAAGTTTTATTACTTTTTTTACAGGCAATAATAGCCTGGCAATGCAACCAAGCAACGCCGATGTCATTGGTGAGTGGAATCCATTCATACAAACCGAATAATTCCTGTATTCTAGTTAAGTTAGGCTCGCAATAGTGCATCCAAATTTCTCACAAGCGCAGGTAACCAAGAATATGTATAATTAGGCGTTAGGAATATGCTTATCAGATTTATTCGACCTCTATTGGCTTGTTTAGCTTACCTAAAACTTCTTACAGGGGCTGGTAACCAAGGATATAATATTATGCCAACGGTTCAAAGTTTCGGTGAGTGTAATAATTAAATTATCATGTAGAATAAATCAAACGCATGGAGTATAAGCTAGTGTGAATCACAGTTATAATATGGAATTAAAGTTTTATTACTTTTTTTTTACAGGCAATAATAGACCGGCAAAGCAACCAAAGAACGCCGATGTCATTGGTGAGTTGAATTCATTCATACAAACCGAATAATTCCTGTATTCTAGTTAAGTTAGGCTCGCTAAGGTTAGGATAGTGCATCCAAATTTCTCACAAGCGCAGGTAACCAAGAATATGTATAATTAGGCGTTAGGAATATGCTTATCAGATTTATTCGACCTCTATTGGCTTGGTTAGCTTACCTAAAATTTCTTACAGGGGCTGGTAACCAAGGATATAATATTATGCCTCCGGTTCAAAGTTTCGGTGAGTGTAATAATTAAATTAGCATGTAGAATAAATCAAACGCATGGAGTATAAGCTGGTGTGAATCACCGTTATAATATGGGATTAAAGTTTTATTACTTTTTTTACAGGCAATAATAGACCGGCAATGCAACCAAACAACGCCGATGTCATTGGTGAGTTGAATCCATTCATACAAACCAAATAATTTCTGTATTCCAGTTAAGTTAGGTTCGTTAAGGTTAGGTTAGTGCATCCAAATTTCTCACAAGCGCAGGTAACCAAGAATATGTATAATTAGGCGTTAGGAATATGCTTATCAGATTTATTCGACCTCTATTGGCTTGGTTAGCTTACCTAAAACTTCTTACAGGGGCTGGTTACCAAGGATATAATATTATGCCAACGGTTCAAAGTTTCGGTGAGTGTAATAATTAAATTAGCATGTAGAATAAATCAAACGCATGGAGTATAAGCTGGTGTGAATCACCGTTATAATATGGGATTAAAGTTTTATTACTTTTTTTACAGGCAATAATAGACCGGCAATGCAACCAAACAACGCCGATGTCATTGGTGAGTTGAATCCATTCATACAAACCAAATAATTTCTGTATTCCAGTTAAGTTAGGTTCGTTAAGGTTAGGTTAGTGCATCCAAATTTCTCACAAGCGCAGGTAACCAAGAATATGTATAATTAGGCGTTAGGAATATGCTTATCAGATTTATTCGACCTCTATTGGCTTGGTTAGCTTACCTAAAATTTCTTACAGGGGCTGGTAACCAAGGATATAATATTATGCCTCCGGTTCAAAGTTTCGGTGAGTGTAATAATTAAATTATCATGTAGAATAAATCAAACGCATGGAGTATAAGCTGGTGTGAATCACCGTTATAATATGGAATTAAAGTTTTATTACTTTTTTTACAGGCAATAATAGACTGGCAATGCAACCAAACAACGCCGATGTCATTGGTGAGTTGAATCCATTCATACAAACCGAATAATTTCTGTATTCCAGTTAAGTTAGGTTCGTTAAGGTTAGGATAGTGCATCCAAATTTCTCACAAGCGCAGGTAACCAAGAATATGTATAATTAGGCGTTAGGAATATGCTTATCAGATTTATTCGACCTCTATTGGCTTGGTTAGCTTACCTAAAATTTCTTACAGGGGCTGGTAACCAAGGATATAATATTATGCCTCCGGTTCAAAGTTTCGGTGAGTGTAATAATTAAATTATCATGTAGAATAAATGAAACGCATGGAGTATAAGCTAGTGTGAATCACCATTATAATATGGAATTCAAGTTTTATTACTTTATTTTTACAGGCAATAATAGACCGGCAATGCAACCAAACAACGCCGATGTCATTGGTGAGTTGAATCCATTCATACAAACCGAATAATTTCCGTATTCTAGTTAAATTATGTTTGTTAAGGTTAGATTAGTTTAACCAAATTTCTTACAAGTGCAGGTAACCAAGAATATGTATATTTGGGTTTTGGGAATATGCTTATCAGATTTATTCGCTCTGAAGTGGCTTGGTTAGCTTACCCAATTTTCTTACCCAAAATTTCGCGTATCCCCGTTATCAAATCAATACTCCAAATACAAAGGTATATGAATCAGGTTAGAATACGTTACCGTCACCAAGGAAATGGGTTAGCGAGTCCCAGGCAGTGCTTCTTCACGATGTTAATTTGGGCGTTAGGGATATGGTTTTCAGATTTATTCGCTCTATATTGGCTTGGTATTGAATAAAATGGTCAGTATTTATCATTTCTTATGGTCCTGTTAACCCTCAATTTCTTACAGATTTTGTCAACCAACGATATCATCGTGGGATCGACGGAGTGGGTGAGTGTGATAATAAAGTAGTTACGTAGCGTAGCAATCGAATGGAGTTTAACCTACTGTGTTTCTTCGAGTGAAAGTATAATTTGGAAGCGTGAAAATGTAGCACCTAGATTTGTACGCGTTGTAATAAATTTATATTCAGTGAATATATTTCAGTGAATATCTCCGTTACCTTGCGATGCTGTTGATGAGTAAAGATTAGTACCTAATGACTACTTTCAGTGATTAGGTACACTTATACGGGTGGTCCTTAACTAGTGGATATGAATTTCAATTCTTTATTGTGAGGGATTTCGAAAAAAACTGAAAACCCCGTGTTTCCTATTTTTTGTCCTGCATACAACTGCGCTATTTTCGAATTTACAGCAGAAACCTTTCTTGAAAACTAAAAATGTTTTTCAAATTCATACTAAAGCGTTATTTTACACATTTCAGTGTGTGAGATGGTACATGTAACGCCTTGCCCTTCGTATATTTATCAAATTCCAACAACCAGCACATTTATTATTTCGGAGGTGTAGAATAGGTTCAACCTTAATGAATTCGGCTTACAATAAAATGTTTTATTTGTTTGCCGGGTGACCGCCAACGCTCGGAATATTGTACCTGGTCGTTTAGCCCTAAACAAGACAAAATCTGTGTCCATGAACCTCTGCAGCACCAGGAGCCCGATGTTCATACACGTCAGGATCACTGAGCAATTGTTTAGTGCTCGTAGTACTCTCATATTTGAGCTTCTTTCATTTACCTATCTCGTAACGGTCAATCGCTTTAGTAGGAATTTGAAAAAAGTGGTAGGTTTCAAGACAGGTTTCTGCAGTGAATTCGAAAAATTGTGATTTATTTGCCACAATGCCCACCGTTTTTAGCTGCCGATAGACTGAAATCAATTCAGATCGAAAAACGGATAGCACCAGGTCAATCAGCGTACGAACATAATGAAATTTCATGTGCTAAAAAAATATGTAAATATGTACATGTAGAAGTAAAATTGAGCATACATTGCATTGAACAAATTGTATTGAAATGAGGTATTATAAAACTTATTTGAAATTATTAAATTGTAACGATAAACTTGTAAATATACGCTTTAACTCTCTCTCTATTACTCGTTTCAGCTGGCGGGTCTCATCAGGGTCAATCACGTCCTCATGCTAAGAGTGGTACTGCTGGTCGTCATTATGGTGAGTATTTTGAAATTCTAACAAACAATAATTAAAAACTCTGCAAATACTTGACACAACGGTTTATTATAATCTCTGGACATAATCCCTGGAAAAACGGATAGCACCAGGTCAATCAGCGTAAGAACGCAATGAAATTTCATGTGCCACACTTGGGGTTAAATACACAAAATCTGAATTTTGGTCCAATCGGTTGAGGGGTCAAAGTTTCATGCAATTTTACGTAGAATCCAAATCGAAAATGAAAAAGAGGGTTCCCATTTGAAAAAACGAAGTTGGTGTGCATTGGGCCGATTTGGCCCAGCCGCAAAAAATTGAAAATGGGGCAGTTGAATGCAGGATAAAAAAATAGGACACGGGTTTTTCAGTTTTTTCAAAATCCCTCACCATAAAGAATTAAAATTCATATCCACTAGTTAAGGACCACCATGTATATTCAGTGATATTTTTTTTTTTTTTTAACTTATCTGTTTGTTACACCATTACCTACTCCCTCGGATTTAGGTAATTATTATAGGCTTATACCCAGACAGTTTGATAAATTTTAATTTTAAAAGAGTTGCTGCAGCCAACACTTTATAATACGAATCTAGCTTCGAATCTATTACTCGTCTCCTGCGACGGTCACAGAGACCAGCTGCTGCATAAGCGGAGGAGAAAGATGTAAAAAAAAAATAAAAAAATAAAAAATAAATAAATAAAAAATTGAGCATACATTGCATTGACAAATTGTATTGAAATGAGGTATTATGAAACTTATTTGATATTATTAAATTGTAACGATAAATTTGTAAATATACGCTTTAACTCTCTCTCTCTATTACTCGTTTCAGCTGGCGGGTCCCATCAGGGTCAATCACGTCCTCATGCTAAGAGTGGTACTGCTGGTCGTCATTATGGTGAGTATTTTGAAATTCTCACAAACAATAATTAAAAACTCTGCAAATACTTGACACAACGGTTCATTATCATCTCTGGACATAATCACCCTTCTGTCTAGATTACTAAATGATAGATTAATTAATATTATGAAATATCATTAATTATTAATCATTATAATCAAGTAGTGTAAATATTTATTAATATTTTTTAGTTGTTAATAGTTTTAGTAATTACTAATTATTATTCTTAATGTTATTAATTAACTCGATTTCTTAAAACCATGTGCTGTTCCAAATTTGAGCCCTCATTTTGAACGAACGGTGAGTCTAGATTGGACGTAATTTCATCTGAGAGACCCTTTGATTTTCCATCAGGATTTTCTATCTGAAAAGGATTTTGGTATAGAAACCTTTCGGAAATTGGTGTTTCAAAAATTTTGGACAGAGAACATTAGCGTCCTTTTCTTCGGAAATTCGCTAACAAGACTTTTCTTCCTGGCCCAGCTGATTAGAATAGCGGTTTGGTTCTGAGATATCGAGCTAATAGAAATGATAATTAATAATAATTATTAATAATTTTTAGTCATGAATAATAATAATAAATGATTAATTTTTAAATAGGTAGGTGAATATTCAAAAAAACCAGGTTTACATCGGCACAAATTATTTGTAATTAATGCACCATCTACACAAACGTTTCATCTATCATTTAGTGATCTAGACAGAAGGGTGATCTGCACAGAGAAGATGATAAATCGTTTTGTCAAGCATTTGTAGAGCTTCAACTAATGGTTACAGTCCGTTGTATCGGTAATCTATTTGAATGAAGAGAGTAACTCAACTTATGTACCTACTGTATCATCATTGTGCACTGTAGGTACGTACCGAAATGATGCGAGGAGGGGGTTGGTATTTACTTAAATTTCCTGAAGAGTGCCTAAACAAAAGTAAATACAAATAGGTACTTACCAAGTAAACAATAAATAAATAGAAAAAATAGCTACTTATCAAATTTTTAGTATCTGACATGCATGGCCGAGTAGACGAAAAAATATGGACATGACATTTTTCATGATCAGAGATGAGAAAGATTGGGTCAATCGATGAGAAGCAGTAACGTATTATTTTGTACAACACTTGGTGGGAAAAGTCACGGAGGCCAATTGAACCCTCAGAACGTACGACGGCCATGTTGTGAGAGGGAGCTGTAAACTTTGTGATATCTGTATTGGTTCCATCTTGATTTTTTGTTACTTTTGTTCCAGACAACAGAAGCGGTGGTGTCGAGTGAGCGCTTTTTGGAAACTTGTATCTACTTATCTATTTTTTTATGTGCTGTTTTATTAGGAATAATTCGATAGTAAAAGTGTAAAAGTCCGTAAGTTGAAAAATCAAAATTTTACAGGAGACGAAAAAAACTTTCCGAGTCATTCATTTTAATTCAGCTTGCGGAGGTTTTTTATTGGTTCGGTTGCATGGTGATGAGCATAATGAGTCAAGACAAACCACTTTTAGTTTATATTATACCTAAAACCCAGAACAAACTTATGGGGTTTTACACGAACAAACCCTGGACAACAGGCATACAAGAAAAATGAAGAAAAACTAAAAACATATAGGCACTTAATTCCTTTATGACTATTCATAACTCTTAGGTAGTACGTATCACTGGCTAGACCGTTGGAATTCAGACTTGAATCTTTTTAAGATAACTAGATAGGTACCTACTTCTCAACTAGGAAAAATTATTCTCAGTCTTAGCCTGAGTCGATCTAAAAGGTAGGTACGAAAGTTATTAAAACGTGCTAAGTTTGACTAAAATCAGTCTTAAAATCAGACTTTCAAAAAATCGTAAATCACTTCTTTTTTTCAAGGTAAAATCCGTAACTTTCAATTGGAAAAAAAAACTTTTGTCTCTTAAAAAATTATAGGTAGTTGATCTTGAGTTTCCTCTCATAAATTTCAGTTGGTTATTGAAAAATCCTAAATCAGGCGAAGGAACAGTCAGGACTAGTTCTGAGTCAGGATTAAAATAATAAATAATAATAAATAATCAACTGACATTTATGAGAGAAAACTCCAGAATAACTATAATTTTTTAAGAGACAAACGTTTTTATCCAATTGAACAGACAAATAAAGGTATTTACTCACCTTTTTTGGAGGAACCTCAAACCGGCAATGCTCACGCACAAACTTACGGATTTTTACTCACACGCAGGGAAGGTATCAAACTTACGGGTTTTTACAACCGGCCACCGAGAAGAAATTAAACGCATTAAACGCGGGGGCTCTGTTTTCAATGTTACATCACGTGCGCAAAGAGCTCAAAACCTTTTTACTTTTACTATCGAATCATTAATCATTATTCTGGTTGTAGTCTTGTTGTTGGGTGTGTATACCTCCCCAATTACTCTTCCTCGGTCAACTTGGAGGATTTTAATTATTTTAATGTACAATTTAATTTCGATTAATTTCATAATTTGTTAATGTTTCGTTCATTTCCTCCTTGGCTTATGACCGTTTTTTGTAGGGTTGTAGGAGGTTTGGTGAAAAAAAAAAAAGAGAGAGAACGTTTGTTTTTTTCAGTAAGTACAAATTGTATGTACAAAAGTGTTCTGTCTCTTTTCTTTACACCAAACCTCCTACAACCCTCCAAATTAATTTCATTTAATTCAAATTAATTTCAAATAATTTGTATCATATAATAATTTTAAGATATTCTGTTATATATAGGTTAGGATTGTTTATTCTTTTTTTATTCTATTATCATTACTCATTATAATTGGGCCTGTGCCCGCGTAAATGAATGAATAAATAGTTTATAGTCATTAGCAATAATAATAAATAATGAATTTTAAAATAGGAGGGTTTTGTAAAATACTGACATTATTGACGATATCTTCCATTGTAAAATACTTAAAAGTGTATAAACATGTACTATCAGGCTGTATGTTAATTCGAAGCCAATAAATTTATTAAAAAAAAAAAAAAAAATAGGATGGTGGAAATAAACAACCCATTTTCCATTTAATTTGTACTTTGCAATTTCATATATTGACATTTTATGTCTTTACTTTGGCACATGGACCCGAAAAGCGTTATACGAAACCGTTATGCGATACCGGTAAACAAAACCGTTACAGTGGGCGTTACGGCGGGATGCCGGTTTCTAACCGACCACTGTTTATTAGCACTACGTTCTTTCGAAGTGGTTGACCTGTATTTTAATTTCGTTTTGTGATCGGTGATCGAGTTCAGTACAGCAGTACAGAGTTCGAACAGCGGGGAGGTGTCGTATGAGTACCTCGTAACCTTCAGTCCTCGCGTAACCTCCAAATTGCAATAAAAATGATTTCCCTGCACCAGGCCAACATTGCCCGAGCCTACGAACATCTTAACAGGGAAAGAAGAGCCTTAACTCATTGGACCGAGGCACGACGCTCCGCCGAACAGCTTATGGCCAAATGGACGGCTCATTTTTGAAAGTAAAGGCTCATTTTTAGTTTCCACCATCCAATTTTGACATTTTCATGTCTTTCCTTTTTCCTCGTTCCTACCAATCGTTACATAAACTGGTAAAGCCGTTAACAATATTTCAATAAACGTGTTGATACCATAATGTTCATCCTCAAATCAAATTTGTACACTGTATTGACTCTAAAACATAAAATGTCCCAACGCGTTGCAGACTCGTCTGCAAGCGTTTTTCATGAAGTTCTCTCAACATCATTTTTCATTTGTTCTGAGGTACCTACGTTTCGTGCTACGGAATGAAGGTAATTTCGAATGTTTGTTGGTAGGTACTTTTTATTATGATATAAGTATATGAAATATTGTGCTTACTATGCTTTATTGCTTACTTTTGATATTTCAAGAAAAATAAAACTATTTGTAAGGAAGTTTAGTTGTTTCAGTGTCTTCCTCTTCAATACAGCATGGAGATGCCGCATAATGATTAGTATTTTATTGAATTTTACGCTCATTGATGCCTTACTTTTATAATACTGCCAAATTCTAGCCACTGGTTTCTAGTTGTGTTTTATCATGCTGGGTTAGTTGAATCTGATTGGAGACTAACATGGTGAGAGTTAGTTAACAGTTATTAGCAACAATAATATAAGATGAGTGAAACAGAATTCGAAAATTTTGATTTTGAATTAAATACAAAGGGTTGAGACCTTCCCTAAGCCAGACAGACGAATTCGTGCTTCAAGGCATTAGTTACATGAAGAGAGACGTTTTTACATAATATTATATTATCAAGGGTGTCTAGGCTACCATAGAGTTATACTTGAACAAATGCTGTTGGGACAATGAAATGCTAGTCCCAAACACATACGGTCTAGTTCTTCAAAAAAAAGAAACAGTCCCTAATGTTTACAGTGTTTTTCTATGAGTAGGCTCTTAGAAGATGGCCAATCCCATTTGGCCAAATTATTACAAAACTACCGATGACAAGATAATTCACAAGAAATAGGTACCCTGTCTAGATTGCCCTTTAAAAGAGAAAACTAGGGTAATATTCACACTATGAAGCTGAAATTCGGTAGGTACATACCCTCCTTAGGACTTTTAACTTGAGGCTGCACGGGCCTAAGGTCAGCTGTGTGGCTCCTAAAGCCAACTTCTATGCTATTCACACTATGAAGCTTTAATTTGGTATGCAGACTCCCTAGGTCTTTTAACTTGAGGCTGTCCCAGCCCCGGATTAGCTGAGTGGCTCCTAAAGCTAATTTCTATGCTATTCACACAGTTATTTAGTATGTAGCCTCCTTAGGAATTTAACATAATGCTGCCCAGGTCTCGGATAAGCTGAGTGGCTCCCAAAGTCAATTTTTATGCTATTCACACTATGAAGCTGTAATTTTGTATGTAGACTTCTTAGGACTTTAACATAATGCTGCCCAGGACCCGGATCAGCTGCGTGGCTCCTAAAGTCAATTTCTATGCTATTCACACTATGAAGCTGTAATTTGATAAGTAGCCTCCTCAAGACTTACACATTGTACAGCATAGGGCTGGGATCAGCTGAGTGGCTCCTAAAGCGTACAGTGTACCTATGGGTTGGTACGTGTGCAATTTAATCATAATGTACATAACACAAATGTTTGATCACGTGGGCCGGGAGAACACTCTATTCTACATTATTCTACACTCTATTCTATATTCTACATTATTTCTCCAATCATATGGAATAGTTATGGGACTTTCGAAGATATTATGTACATACCAGTTATCTAGACGGGAGGATAGTCTCTACAGGATGTAATAAGCCGTTGGTGAAGAACTTGTAGCGTTTTCTAATTGTGCGTACAAGCTACTTTGAAACGCGAACCAACGAATTTTGAGGTAGAGTAAAAGACAGTGCTTTTAAAAAATAATGCTTTCAAAACTCGAAAGCTACGAAACCAAAAGGTTTATCGAGAAATCAAACAAAAATTGTAATTTTCAGATTCACCACTGACGAAACCCTTGAGTGAAGCCAAAACCTACAACTCGTCAGTAACTTTTTTTTACAGAACATTATCCAATATTGCTTTGAAGGAAGGGCTTTCCATCGAACTACAGATGTATGTTCTAGTGCAGTGGTTCTCAACCGGTGGTAGGCGGGGACATTTCAGGTGGTACGCAGTCATATATTAATAATAACAATAAAAACTGTTACGATGCAACATTTCCGCGTTAAGAATACAACTCCTCCATCTGTGTTTTACATAGAAAATCTTTAATAGACTTTTGGATGGGGGACAAAAACTGAATACCCATCAGTGTTCAATCAATAATGTTTTTACTTCCATTTGTAACCTCGTACTTATGTGAATCGGGCTTTTCAGAACTGCTGTACATGAAAAATAAATACAGAAACCACATTAGTGTTGAAGAGGACTTAAGACTCAAGTTGAGTTCAGTCGACCCAGATATAGAAAATTTGGTCAAGGACAAACAACAACAACGAGCTCATTAGGATCTGTTTAAATTTAAATGACTGTGTTCAATGAAATAATTTGAGATTGTTTTTAATGTAAGATACATTTCATTTTGTATCTAAGTAAATTCTATGTACATACTATTGTATGTACTGTAAATTCTATGTCTATACAGTTGTAGAATGCATTTTTATTTTCCTAAACATGACCAAATGTAAATTATATAAAATTATATATACAAATAAAAATATATATAAATATAAGGTGGTACGTCAAAATATCTGAAAATTTCAAGTGGTACGTGGTAACTAATAGGTTGAGAACCCCTGTTCTAGTGGACTCAACCCTCGTGACGTGCGCACCTACTCGAACCTTACTGAAGCCATTTGACCGTGTCAATCTCATCTGGAGGTATTTGACTTACTTGAGTTAT
Organism: Stenodema calcarata; assembly: GCA_963920205.1. Lineage (NCBI taxonomy): Eukaryota > Metazoa > Arthropoda > Insecta > Hemiptera > Miridae > Stenodema > Stenodema calcarata. The sequence continues at coordinate 44,285,836 of OY986048.1, read as the reverse complement.
CTCCTGTCATGAGTTTCCAACCCGGCCAGTCTACGTCTCCACAGATCTTCTCCAAGTCACACTTGGGCGCCATCTAGAGGTATTAGTTGCCTTTAAAATATTACTGTTTAGATTCCAATCAGTGTTACTCGGTCAATGAGCTTGCTATTATTTTTGGTAATGGGAAGTTAATAAGACTTATAGTAGAATACCTAGCGTACACCAGTGAGGGATTCAGCAACAATTCCAACATTCCTCGTTATTCGGTGCCTGGAATATCTAGTTACTAGCTCTTTCTAGATCACTAAATGGTATATTGATTATAACCAATATACCATTTAGTGACCTAGACAGAAGAGTAATCTGCACAAAGGAAATATTGCAGATTTTAAAGTCGGATACCCAAAATCATTTCAATCACAAATTCCATCTGTTTTGCGCTTAAAACATTCCAGAAATTATAAATTCCAGAAATAATTATTATAATTTAAAAGTACCTACAGAAATTTGTTAAGGGTATCAGGAAGTTATGAGAATAGGTCGTAAAGTACCCTTCCTACCCTCTGGATAAGGGGTTTTTTTTTTTTCAATCCGTTTTCTGAATCTACGTATCTTGAAACGTTAACCCTAGAAACTTTGAAGGGGGTGAAACACGTTTTTCTTTGGTCGATTCCAGTTGTTCATTATCGAAGATAATAAACCAAAAATGAACTCTTGGTACGCTGCTTCACCAACTTCTCGGCTACGTACCTACTGTCAACAATTGTTGAGTGCCACATTCCGTCTCTGTTATCGATCATTTGGATAAAGTAGTGACTTACCAGGTTTCTATCGGCTGCGTTTGTTCCAAAATCCCCACCATCAAAGTGGACTACAAACCCGCCAACTGGGTTTCGTAGTCATCCGTCATCCAGGATGATCGCCATTCTCAAAATACCAAAGCCTCTCTGTTCTACTTAATTAGAATGATTATCAGCTTGAGATGATGTACAACTTGGCGGGCTGCATTGGTTTCCTATGGATATTGAAAGTTTATCTAGATTCTTGGATCCATTTATAGTTGAATAGAACTGCTTGTGTGTTGAAACAAACGTATTTTTACTGCAACCTCATCTGTCTTATTCTCCTGCAAGTACCACTTGTACAGGGCTTTTATAATGCAGTGATCAACGTACGATACCAGAGTGATTAAAAACCAAATTCGGAGGCCATTGAGTCAATCATCTGAGAAAACTGGAAAGTAATTTCTCGATACTCAATTCATGATTGAACTAATACTCAGGTTTTAGTTCTGTAGAATTTCCTTCTTTCCTAGTGTACTTTAAAAGGTCACCTCTGTTCCCTGTGATGCTGATTCGAACAAGTACTACCAAGTATTACTTTGCCGACGAACCTCCAATCCAAAATGATTCCCTACACCAACCACACGCCAGGTGCTTATTGTTTAGAGCCCGTCGAAATTGCACTTAACGTCCGCATTAATCCAAGTGAGATAGACACGTTATATTGCCAGATCCCTGCGAGTATCGATTCTAATAATACATACATTAGAATTCATCTGAAAATCATTGGATGTGATTAGGTAGATGTGTGTTCAGAATAGTCAACGAAGAATGATGGATGAATCAAGACGCGCTATGAATAATTTATTTTTCGAATAGATTTTAAATCCAAATAGTTGCAGCCCAAGTTACAGCAACTAGGCTAAATACTCAATAAACTCGATGGGCTAGTTGCTTTAGTTGCTATATTATTGATAAGCGAAATACAAGTAAGTATACATATATCAATTACTGAAATATATGTCAATTACCTGGAAATTACTTTCAGTGAATTAAAAACCCAATTGTCAATGGCAAACAATTTTATTTAAATTGTGTAAATGCGGGTTTTAGCGAAGAAAAAAAATGAAATGAATTTTTCGAACGCAAGAAAATTAGGAGCTCCTTAACAACGATAGAAATAGATAACATCAAAATTATGAAAATAAATTGAAATTTCAAACGAAAATGAGGCGATGTTAAGATTCGATCCTTGGATGCAGCGACTTCGCTGTATAAAAAATCCAAATAGCTTCCCATGTTCGTCCTTCATAGGCTATCATGTTGATTGATAATATGTTATTGGCATAAAGGTATTTAAAGAGTTTACTTGTATATCGAGGGTAAAGGCCTACGTGAGATAGGGCTGGTCAACATGGCCTACCTCAAATGGTGTTGTACAACATGACCTAAGTGTTTTTTTAAAAATTTGCAGGAAACACAAAAAACTGTTTATTTCTAGAATTTGGAACATATTCGTGAATGTTTGCAACTATAGACACTTCTGGGAGCCAATGTACTAAGTGGACAGAAAACGTACGGGATGATGAATAATTTTAATTAACTACAATCTGCATCACGCTGAATAAAAAAAGGTCAATATGCCCAAAAATGTCAGTTAGGCTGACATTTCAAGTGGGGGATATGGTATGACAGTGGGGCTGAACAACATGGCCTACCTCAGGTAGGGCTGGTCAACACGGCCTCTCTCAAATGGTGCTGTACAAGATGACCTAAGTGTTTTTTTAAAAATTTGCAGGAAACACAAAAAACTGTTTATTTCTAGAATTTGGAACATATTCGTGAATGTTTGCAACTATAGACACTTCTGGGAGCCAATGTACTAAGTAGACAGAAAACGTCCGGGATGATGAATAATTTTAATTTTTTTTTTTTAATACATTTATTAAATGAAATGAATAATTACAATTGCAAAATAATATTCCTCTTCTTATGCTACTCCCCGCACTAAGTAACACTTGTGACGCGGGGAGGAGTTGTATAAACTTTGTATAAAAATAAAGAAGAAAGTTACCGTACAACGCAACAGCAATTACAAACTACAAATCAATTACAAAAAACAAAATAACAATCTATATGAATTGTACAAAATTTGTTTTATAAAAGAATGAGTTCCAACTATGAGCTCTAGTTCGAACTTAGATATTAAATTAAACAGCATGAGCCTCTATTTTGAAAATATTTTCTTAATCTTAAATTTAAATTGTGTAGGACTTAATTTAAGTAAATTTTCATCAAATAAGCAATTATTAAAAACTTTTACACCCGAATAATCGAAACATTTAATACCGGCAGTTGTGTACCTCCTTGGCAATATTATTTTAAGTTTACTATCCGACCTAGTGTTATTTTTTGCTCTCATCAGTTTCCCAGCTAAGAGATATTTATAAATGATTGTAATTGTTGTTTTTTTAAAAAGTTCAATAATTGATAGGATTTTTGTTTCTGCAAAAAGTTTCAGGGAGGGGAATCTATAGGGTTTATTGAAGAGAATTTTTATTAGTAATTTTTGTGTAAGCTCTATATTTTGAATTTTGTTTGCGTAAGCATTTCCCCATGCTACAATTCCATAGTTAATTTGTGATTGGGCTAATGCATTGTAGACAGTCAGCTTAGTTTTTTCATTTAATATGTTTCGTATTTCGTAAAAGGTGGGTATTAGTTTTCTAAGTTTATTATTTATTGTTTCCGTGTGCATTTCCCAGGATATGGTTTGATAAAAAAAAACCCCTAGGTATCTGATATTTTCAATTTGCTGAATTACTGGGCATGTACAGCTCTCTGTGTTGCAGTTTTTCCATCTGTGGCATTTTAGGTTCGTGATGTTGGGTATATCCATGGCCTTCAGTGAAAATGCAATGAACTTCGTTTTTTCATGATTCAATTTTAAATTTTTTTTTTTCATAGAGCCCATTCAATTAACTACAATCTGCATCACGCTTAATAAAAAACTCTGCAAATTCTTGACACAACGGTTTATTATCTTCCTTGTGCAGATCACCCTTCTGTCTATACCAGACTGTATTGCAAATCGGCACCATACCATATTCTCACCGTACTCATACCATACCATACGAATTTCTTTCCTATCATACCATACTGTATTATACCAAATCATACATACAATAATATACCATACCATACTCATACCATGTCATACAAACCGAGTGAATAATGAAATGTCATCCATTTCAGACCTATATTTAAAATTTCAAGTATCTAGCTCATCATCAACATTTAATTTGTTTAAACAAATAGGTATTATTTAAACAATTTTACAGACAAGAAACCGAGTGAATATTGCATTGTTATCCAGTTCTAACCTATTTTTAAAATTTCAAGTCAATAGCTCATCATCAAAATTTAATTTGTATTATTACAAAAAGGTATTATTTAAACAATTTTACAGATGAGAAACCGAGTAAATATTGCAATGTGGTCTATCCCCGACTCACGGTTAAAATTTCTAGACTGTAGTTTACCGGGAAGATGAAAAAAGGTAGTTTTATTCTGGGCGTCTGGTGGTTGGGTCACATAACTACCGTTTTCGGCGCGAAAGTTTAGTGTTTTTCCTAAACCTTTGCGCGCTCACTGTGAACGAACGGCTGGTCGCACAAAAATCCAATTGGTCTTAAATGATTGGTAATTTTTCAGGTCATTCAAAAATGAACTAAACATTACACGGTTCAGTTGAATATTGGGAGATATGACATCGTCGAAATTTTAAATTTCGTTTTGAACCCCTTCCCCTTGACCTAGGGTTATGAAAAGTTTCGAGGATCATTGTGGGGCTGGTCCTAACCCAGAAACCAAATTTCGTAATTTTAGCTCAACGCTAACTGGGCAAAGTGCCACGGACGGCGGACGGCGGACGGCGGACGGGGGACGGCGGACGGGGGACGGCGTACGGCGGACGGACGGATTTTTTTTTATTCGATTTTCTGAATCTACGTATCTTGAAACGTAAACCAACAAATTTTGAGGGGGGGTTAAAAAATTTTTTTCTTTGGGCGATTCCAATGGTTCATTATCGAAGATAATAAACCAAAAGGTCAATATGCCCAAAAATGTCAGTTAGGCTGACATTTCAAGTGGGGGATATGGTATGACAGTGGGGCTGAACAACATGGCCTACCTGAGATAGGGCTGGTCAACATGGCCTAAGTGTTTGTTTTTTAAATTTGCAGGAAACACAAAAAACTGTTTATTTCTAGAATATGCCCAAAAATATCAGTTAGGCCATATTGACCACCCCTATCTCAGGTAGGCCGTGTTGTTCAGCCCCATTTGAGGTAGGCCTTGTTGCCACTTCACCCTCGATATACAGGGTGTAACCACCTTAAGGTCGTACCGCCGGCCAGGGAATAACTTTTGTCAATATCGGCTACAAAAAATTAATTCGGGCGCCTTTGGGTTAAGTCACTAAAATGGCCATAAGTCCCTCATTTTTCAGTCAACATACAAAATTTGTATTGCTTTCCAACGGTATAATCACATTTAATGTGATTATACCGTTGGCAAGAGCGTTGAATTCCCTCTCATCCTTGGGCTAAATGAAACACTGTAAACAATTTTTTGATCACACCGTTGGAAAGCTGAGCTTTTGGGCCAACTTTTAGGGTTACAATATGCAAGTAACCGGCAGATTCAGTTTGGCCTACAAACGTTTGAAAAAACTGTACATTTCCGAAATTTTCGAGACTTTCCTATTTGGGCTCATTCTTTAATCTATGAATCTTCTTCAAAAAGTTTCATCTAGCCCTAGGAAGAGATAGAATCTAACGCTCTTCCCAACGGTATAATCACATTTGAATTTTGACTGAAAAATGAGGGACTTATGGCCATTTTTGTGACTTGAGGTCGAAAACTCGAAAAAAAAATCTTGAAAGTAAAAAAAAGTCGGTTTTCAATCTGTATTAAAAAAATGTATAGGGCACTTTTCATCAGAATTGAGTTGTAGAATCGATCCCTGGCCGGTGATACGATCTTAAGGTGGTTACACCCTGTATATCGAGGGTGAAGTGGCAACAAGGCCTACCTCAAATGGTGCTGAACAACACGGCCTTTGAACGAATAGTTACATTGGATGGCAGGTTTTGGTTGTAGCTGAAGGATGGGGATGGGCTTGATGAGCAGATGACGAGGTCATCTGCAAAACCGGTGATGGAGACGTAGTTATCGTGTTCTGAATGAGTTGTCAAATTGGAGAAGCCCTGAAAATGAAGACCACTTGTTACACATGAATATGACACAAGGAACATAATGACACATCAGCGGCACTTTCAACCCCAACAAAAATAAAACTCTACATGTACGAGTGGACCCAGTACGACATCTGGTCATCTCCTCGCAGGATCAACTCACTCAAGCGCTTCGGTATCAATGCTCGGCACCGACCGCATATTCAGTACGATAATAAGTTAGGAACACCACATCTGTAATGGTGAGTGAGGTATCAGTATAATATGGCTGTTCAGTTAGACTACTGGAGGGGTACGTAACACATTGTAGAGAATAAATTAACAACCAGAAGAACGGACCGCTACGACCAATGTGCACATTCCAAACTTTAACAATAAGTATGTTGTAATAAATTGTTTGTTTTCGACTGGTTTTTTCAACCTTGAAAGCTGCAATCTTGACTTCAAGAATTCTATCAACATCAGGTTTTTCCTTATTATATGGACTGATAATAGTATATTCACAACTACACTCACATAGGTCAGAAGGTCTTCACATGGTTCGCATCAAACGAGTATACAGTGGTGTATTTAATCGTCCCCCCATAACTTCACACCAGAACCGTTCGGCAATATCTGAAAGAAAATCAATTCTGATTATATGAAGTAGAGGAGAACCTTACAAAGTGGCACCCATTCCTGATAGGTGTCAGGGAATACTTTGCAAAGGACACTCTTAATGAACATTTTGTTACTAAAGTGCAGTTGATTCGTTTAAACACAATATAATATATTATACACAACAGTAAACTGCTATAAAATCTCAAGCAACACCGATCCGCCCCACATTCAAATTAATGAAATGCTGACGTCTAACGAGGGTCCCCTTCATTTACAAACTCTTGCCTGTGCATAGGCGACTAGGAAATCCTCTATGCAATTAGTTTGGTAGTACGGATCGGATTGCGTTAAGATATGACATATTTTATGAAAATGAAATAAAATTGTATTGTTAAGTAATGAAAACACTTCGTAACAACATTGTGAAGTAAAACCAAAAACATGTATATTGTGTGTGCAGTATTCAGTCAGCCGTGTAGTGCTTATTTTCTCTGAGCTTACAATAATGAGTATTATTGTAATGAGCATAACATCAAATTGAGCTTTCATCAGAGTGTGAAATCCCCCCACAATTTTCTGGTTCTACAAACCAATATTGTATCCATGAAATGTTGAGCAAATTCTAGCAATAACATATCTACTATTGTAGTAGAAAATCTCAATTGAATGTACTATATGAACAAGTTCCGAGGAATCAACGAAATTGGTGGAAAGCGCAATTCATGCACCAAACAACATTCAATGATAGAACATTCAGAACGCAATGAATCGTCAAATTCTTATTTGTGTGGTCAGAAATGTAGGAAAATGTAGGAAAATGTTTGATAATGTAGTGAACCATAATTATCTAATCATAAAAATACGAATTTGACGATTCATTGCGTTCTGAATGTTCTGTCATTAAATATTGTTTATCGCATGAATTGCGCTTTCCACAATTTTCGTCAATTCTTGGGATCTTATTCATATAGTACATATAATTGAGATTTTCAAGTCAAACCGGCGCCACTGATAGCACTAGTACCATAACCAACTCGAATTGACGGAGTAAAATTCGAAAATTCATTATTTAAAAGTGAGAAATTAATGCAAGAGCGTTTTCCCTTCGGTAATCGGCCAAAATTTGTAGTTATAGCTATTTGGGATAAATATAATACGTAAAGAGAATGGTCAATAAGTTAAGCGTTTGATTTGTGAGCGCAAATGTTGGGATTCAGAGATCGTCATGTCCTCCAACTCTCACATTGCAATAATTTCAGAGTTACAATCCTTTCAGGAATTTCACGTTTTCCCACTACTCAGACAAAACGTATCTATGAACCAGATCTCACAATGCACTCCTAATTTCAGCTCGCTTAAATTTGTCATTAATTTGACCAGCAAATAGGCACTTAGGCACCTACTGTTTTTTTCCTAAAGCCAGTAACGCGTTGGGCGTGGTTTTCCCTTCTTACGTGAATACAAGGCCTCCGAAGCGATAAAAATTGGGTGATAGTTATTTTTAGCGAATTTTCAAATAAAAGAAAGCTATTGAAAATAATAAATAAAGAATTTGAAAAATAATCGAAATCATGAACCTAAACAATAATAATCTCGCCAAAAAAGGAAATTAAAGAATTAGTAAACGGCGAACCATACGACTACCATTTCCGAATTTAATCCTAATAATAATACAAAGTGCAGAACATCACAGGTGATGTCTGAGGTCTCAGAAAATAAGTGGGAACGAAGAAAAATATGCTAATAATTTACGACATTAAGAAAAGTTACGCATCATAATATTCGGCGTTTTACAACTCCGTGCTGGGCCACAGTGGAAACTTTCCAGCACGGTCAAGGGCCACTTAAAATGAGAACTAAGTGCATTATACATTATAATTATGAACCATTCATTTATTTTCTTTTAGTTCGCAATTAAGTACATACCTATTTTGTAATCATATTCTCGACAATAAATTCATTAATGTATTTGCGTAGTACATCGGTGAACATTGAGCGATTGTAACAGTGAGTTTTAATAGAAAACGTAAACTTCCTTGTACCTACCATATCTAACAAATCTGTTGGGGAAACCACCGTAGTAACCATGTTGGATGAGAGCTCCCTGAATCTCCTCGATGTGGACAACCAACGGCAGGTGCAAGACAACGGGGTGGTGCAGAACGCTCAGTACAGTTGCATCACGCAACGTAATGGTCCTTTGATGGCGATTAACGGATACAATTAACCCTTCAATGAATCGACCATTGATGCAATCAAGAGAGACCCGATGCCCGGAAAAGGCGGACAGGTAAGCGGTAATATTCACGCGGATCAGTCTGTGTGTCATACTTAAGCCGTTCTGGGGAACACAGGACTGTGATACCTCGTAGTGACTCGACAATCCGAAGCGTCTTACTCGCTTATCTTCGCCACATCCGGTGGAACAGTGTTGCTCTTTACAGGGCTGTCCTACGTCGACGGCGAACTTGAGCGGCGGGAGTTTGCCGAAGAACAGATTTGAATTCAAACGAGGTTAAAAGACGCACAGTGGTTCCAATCCTTCAAAAATCGGACAAAACTTGTTTTTTTTTAAAGGTGTTAATTAGAGAGAAATTTTTGCATGTTTCGACTTGTACACTACTCAAGTATGAATGTACACTACTCAACTATTGTTTGGTTTATTATCTTTGATCATGAACCATGGGAATCGACCAAAGAAAATTTTTTTTAAAACCCCCGCTCAAAAATTTGTTGGTTTTTGTTTCAAGATACGAAGATTCAGAAAATCGAATATAAAAAACTCTGCAAATTCTGGACACAACGGTTCAATATCTTCTTTGTAAAGATCACCCTTCTGTTTAGAGCACTAGGTCTAAATGTTTAGATCCTAAATGTTAGATTAATTACTATTATGAATTATCACTAATTATTAATAATTTTATCAAGTACCTAGTGAAAATTATTATAATTTATTGTTAGGTATTAATAATTTGTATTTATTAATAATAATAATAATAATTAATTATGATTAATTCATACGATAAATATGAAATAAAAAACATACTTTGATGGGGAATTTTTTGAGTTTTGAAATTTTCAAAATTTCAAAATTCGTTTTGAACCCCTTCCCCTAGACCTAAGGTTATGAAAAGTTTCGAGGACCATTGTGTGTCGGAACCCATAAAAAAAATTTCGTAATTTTAACTCAACGCTAACTGGGCAAAGTGCCGCGGACGGCGTATTTTCATTTTGTTAATTTACCCTAGGGCTGTTCGGCTTCCTGGCCATTAAGAATGCTCTGCCACAACGAGTGCCAGGAGGCCACTTTAGGAAGGGTGGGCCCGGGACCGGTGGGACTCCTCCAATCCCTCGGTCTATTGTGTGAATGTTACCAACTGTGAATGAGATTTTATTGGCGAGAATGTAAATTAATAATGAGTGAATGAATTACATAAAAGAAACCCGACTGTGATAACCGCGTTCCTGTATAAACTTTATTGTGATAACCTAGGCTAGTGTAGAATAAGGACGGGAGGAATTTTATAGGAGTACTCACCCGTCACACCCCTGTACAATATGAGCCTGCCAGTGATTGAAGAGCCGCAAGCCATAAGAAGAGGCGGCGAGTAATGAGGCCGAGCAACATATATTTATATATAAGAGAAAAGCCTGCCAATGATGGAAGAACCACAAAATATAAGAAGAGGTGGGGAGTACTGAGGCCTAGCTGATAAGAAAATAGATCTCAGAAAGGGATCTACCCCTCTGCCCCTAAAACATCCCGTACAAAACCCGGCACCTCCACATGGTCCGTCTGGACAAGCCTATGCATGACTAAGACCGGAGGGGGCAGAAAAAGGGGGATTGAAAATGCCAAAAACAAGTCTGCCAAAACCTAAGAGCCTGAAAAACATTGTCATGGGCCCCATGGCCTAGATACAATGTACCATAGAAGAGTGCACAGCAGGACGGCGTACGGCGGATGGACGGATTTTGGTTTATTATCTTCGATAATGAACCATTGGAATCGCCCAAAGAAAAAAAATTGTTAACCCCGTGTCAAAATTTGTTGGTTTACGTTTCAAGATATGTAGATTCAGAAAATCGAATAAAAAAAAATCCGTGCGTCCGCCGTACGCCGTCCGCGGCACTTATTTTCTTATTTCTTTATTGAACGGGACAAGCCCAATATACATTATACAAGCAAAATATAATATTCTAAGTAAGTCCAGGGAGGAAAATACAAAGCAAATATAAAGCAATAACATGAAAAGAAAAAAAAAACTATTCCTAGGAGTAATTGATTGGGGACGAGGAGAGTAATGTTTTCGACATGGCTAGAGGGGAATAAAAATAAATCAAAAGTCGAAGGCTGGATTCATAGCCAGGAAGAGGTTTGCACTGCGAGGAAGTCTGCGTAGGGGTTGGTTTCCCAAGTAGTTCGTGACTGAAAAACTCTGCAAATTCTTGACACAACGGTTTATTATCTTCTTTGAGCAGATCACCCCAATCTAATCCAAGAAATGATGAACGAGACTCTAGCTCATCATCCAAATTTAATTAAACAAATAGGTATTGTTTTAACAATTTTACTGACAAGTAACTGAGTGAATATAGCACTGTCATCCATCCTTGACCTATATTTAAAATTTCAAGGAGGTATATAGCTCATCGGGAAGTAAAAAAACTCTGCAAATTCTTGACACAACGGTTCATTATCTTCTTTGTACAGATCACCCTTCTGTCTAGATCACTAGGTCTAAATGTCTAGATCCTAAATGTTAGAATAATTATTATTATGAATTATAACTAATTATTAATCATTTTATTAAGTACCTAGCGAAAATTATTATAATTTATTGTTAGGTATAAATAATTTGTATTTATTATTAATAATAATTATTATTAATCATGATTAATTAATACGATTTAATTCTGGGGTTTTTAATACTACGTCGGTAATAATTTTTCAATAAAAGAAGTAGGTACCTACCAACAAAGATTCGAAATTACCTTCATTTCCGTAGCACGAAACGTACCTCAGAACAAAACACTCGACATCATATATATGATGTTCCAAAGAGCTTGTTAGTATGAAAATTGACCCATATTTAGACCGTTTGATTCACGATCGTGTTGACAGGCTTAACCTTTGAGCCCTCATTGTGAACGAACGGCTGGTCGTACAAAGCTGCGGATGTTCCTAAAAAATACTTAGGAATAAACTCTATCTAAATATGAAATAAAAAACACCGTTCTATATAAATTTTTCGAGTTTTGGAATTTTCAAAATTTCAAAATTCGTTTTGAACCCCTTCCCCTTGACCTAGGGTTATGAAAAGTTTCGAGGATCATTGTGGGGTTGGTCGGAACCCGTAACAAAAATTTCGAAATTTTAGCTCAATGTTAACTGGGCAAAGTGGCGCGGACGGCGGACGGACGGATTTCTTTTTGGTTTATTATCTTCGATAATGAACCATTGGAATCGCCCAAAGAAAAAAAAATTTTAACCCCCCCTCAAAATTTGTTGGTTTACGTTTCAAGATACGTAGATTCAGAAAATCGAATAAAAAAAAATCCGTCCGTCCGCCGTACGCCGTACGCCGTACGCCGTCCCCCGTCCGCCGTCCCCCGTCCGCCGTCCGCCGTCCGTGGCACTTTGCCCAGTTAGCGTTGAGCTAAAATTACGAAATTTGGTTTCTGGGTTAGGACCAGCCCCACAATGATCCTCGAAACTTTTCATAACCCTAGGTCAAGGGGAAGGGGTTCAAAACGAAATTTAAAATTTCGACGATGTCATATCTCAAAATATTCAACTGAACCGTGTAATTTTTAGTTCACTTTTGAATGACCTGAAAAATTACGAATCTTTTAAGACCAATTGGATTTTTGTGCGACCAGCCGTTCGTTCACAGTGAGCGCGCAAAGGTTTAGGAAAAACACTAAACTTTCGCGTCGAAAACGGCCGTTATGTGACCCAACCTCCAGACGCCCAGAATAAAACTACGTTTTTCATCTTCCCGGTAAACTACAGTCTAGAAATTTTAACCGTGAGTCGGGGATAGACCACATTGCAATATTCACTCGGTTTCTCATCTGTAAAATTGTTTAAATAATACCTTTTTGTAATAATACAAATTTAATTTTGATGATGAGCTGTTGACTTGAAATTTTAAAAATAGTTCAGAACTGGATCACAATGCAATATTCACTCGTTTTGTTGTCTGTAAAATTGTTTAAATAATACCTATTTGTTTAAACAAATTAAATTTTGATAATGAGCTAGATACTTGAAATTTTAAATATAGGTCAGAAATGGACGACATTTCAATATTCACTCGGTTTGTATGACATGGTATGAGTATGGTATGGTATATTATTGTATGTATGATTTGGTATAGTACAGTATGGTATGATAGGAAAGAAATTCGTATGGTATGGTATGAGTACGGTGAGAATATGGTATGGTGCCGATTTGCAACACAGTCTGGTGTAGACAGAAGGGTGATCTGCACAAGGAAGATAATAAACCGTTGTGTCAAGAATTTGCAGAGTTTTTTATTCGATTTTCTGAATCTACGTATCTTGAAACGTAAACCAACAAATTTTGAGGGGGGGGGGGGGGGTTAAAAAATTTTTTTCTTTGGGCGATTCCAATGGTTCATTATCGAAGATAATAAACCAAAAGGGATGGAGAACAGCATTGGCGAACGGGCAGAGGTGGGCGGTGCAAGAAGGCTGATCCTTGAGAGAAGTGTGGGACTGTCGATCATGTTGTTGAGGAGTTTGAAGAGCAACGTGAGATCGGCTAAGCTTCGACGCCTCTCAAGGGACTCCAGGTGACACTTCTGTCGTATGGAATCATATTGAACATCGGCTGACGGGATACTCAACTTGAAGGCAATAAACCGAAGAAATTTATTTTGTATTCGTTCAAGCCGGTATGCATACCCACACCATCAAAAGTCATTGAAAAATCATCCTCTCCCGCCTCCAACAAGAAATCATCCGGCTCAACATCATTCCGCAGTCCCAAATGGGCTTCAAGTCCAGCCACGTGTTGGATCCCGCGGCGACCGTTGTCAGCGGTTTCCCCCAACCTCGCGGGGGAATCCCACGGTCGCGGCATTCGCTTCTTTGATTCCCAACGATTAGCACTCGTCTGGAGCCAACGTGGGTTTCCCGATTCAATAGCTCGGATCGGTATTCGGTGCCCCCCTGATCTTCCTTCCGACGGACCTTTCGTTCTGGTACGGTCGCGGACGCGGACGCCGAGATCTTCGGGATCGTCCAGAAGCACCCTACAACAGGTACCTGTGGAGAGACTTTAGGGTTGTTAGGGATAGGTTAAGGGACTAGAATAAAACGGGGTTTAAATAACGTTGTATTTTATTCTACTGGTTTCTTCCATACTCCCTTACACGAGGTGGCACGACACACGCCACTACCCATCAACTAGCCAGAGCTGTCGAGCACATAAAATCCGAAACGTCCCGCCAAAACTCAACCGCTCTCCTCCTCGTTGACTCCAAAAAGGCTTTTGATTCCGTGTGGGTCGAGGGCTTAATATACAAACACCACGAATCTAGGGACGCGGGAGCGTCCCGCCCGCCAAGAAAACCGAAGCCCTGAAAACCGAAGCGACTGAGACACTGATTACGCGACGGAACAAGTTGGGGTTTTCACCATCCCGTAGCTCGGTCCCCTGAGTGTCTCGAGAGTTGATTTTTTGTACACCAACTCTCCAGGGGCACGTGAGGACGTAAAACAAATTTCAGCTCTTGGGAACATCAGGTGTCGGGGGTATAACAATTTTAAAACCACTATTTTTCACGTTTTTCGTGTTCTACTTCTTCTTGTCGTTGTCGTTGTTGTTCATTGACGGGGCTACAGCCCAGCAGACAAATCGGATTGAGCTGAAATTTTGCACACACGTTTGTTATGCTCCAAGGGAGTGCCTTTTGACCATTTTTTTCCCCTCCCCCCATTTCCCCCCCAATTAGGGGGGAAATAGTGTTTTTTAGGAATTTCAAATGGTCATAACTCCTTCAAAATTGAAGATTTTTCAGATTTTCTTTTTTAGTTGTGTTCAGCTTTTCAAACTGTTTAATTTGAGATCAAAAAATACTTCCTAAAAGGAAAAATAAAGGAGTTATGGTGATTTTTCTATTTTTAACAACAACTGCCGCAAATATTGATGAAAATTGGTGCGGTTGGTCTTAAAATGTCCGCTAGGTTGTCTAGAATATGTTCAATAATTTTGAACTAAATCTCAATCGATTTGACTAATCCACAGCCAAAAATACGTGAATAAATTCCACATCTACTGATTTGGCTAATTTCCGAAAACATCAAAGTTGAACGGTGGTCAGGAAACTTGTCGTAGAATGGCGCCTATTTAAGGATCGATAGGAAATTCAATGGGCTTTCGATTGAGGGTAGCACACTTTGCCACTTTTCCCAACGGTTCTCGAGTTATTCGCGATTTTTGGTATAAGAACGTGCGTTTTACGTTTTGCAAACTTTCTGCGGCCGCCGGTAGCCTCGTGGACAAGCGCGTCTGTCCGCGATGCGTAAGATCTTGGGTTCAATACCCGCTGGCGTGAAAGGATTTTTCACATACTTAGCCGTTGCGGCGGTCACCTGGTGGAATAACAAACAATAATTTCCAAAAAATAATTATTCTTGTCACAAAAAGAAGAAACAAAAAGGTAAATTAGT
Organism: Stenodema calcarata; assembly: GCA_963920205.1. Classification (NCBI taxonomy): domain Eukaryota; kingdom Metazoa; phylum Arthropoda; class Insecta; order Hemiptera; family Miridae; genus Stenodema; species Stenodema calcarata. The sequence goes on along the minus strand of OY986048.1, from coordinate 44,270,511 downwards.
AGGCTTGCTAATTTTTTACTAAATTTTGACTAGGATAAAACTTCATTTAGGAAAACATTTACTAGTTACCTCGTAGGTACTTTTGTTAAATTGAACCGTATTGTATAAGTACCGCTCGAAAACTAGCCATGCAAAAAGATGTGATATCCCCCAAAAAACAACTCCGTTGTAAAAACTGACCCGCCAAAAAACCTCAGCCGCAAAAAGGAATGATATCCATTTTGCCCGCCAGCCACATATATAGGATGCTCGGTGCTTCGCACCTCGTTGTTGAGTGTGCATATAGAAACCTGATCCTCCTACCCCTAACCTCCACCGTCAATGTTTTCCTGTTCCCTGTCTCCTTCCGACAACCCTTTCTCACCCTTAGTCACCCTCGGTTTCACCTAATATGTTTCCTCTGTTACACCAGCAGGGAGCTTTACGCTTCTTTCAATGCTGTTGGCGGGAGCTTTTTGCCAGATGATATAGTTGTACCACCACTGATTACTCGTGACCACCAGTAATACTTATAATATAGTAATGCTTCAATTCAGGCTTGTTCATCCGGTAAAAAGCTCCCGCCAACAGCATTGAAAGAAGCGTAAAGCTCCCTGCTGGTGTAACAGAGGAAACATATTAGGTGAAACCGAGGGTGACTAAGGGTGAGAAAGGGTTGTCGGAAGGAGACAGGGAACAGGAAAACATTGACGGTGGAGGTTAGGGGTAGGAGGATCAGGTTTCTATATGCACACTCAACAGCGAGGTGCGAAGCACCGAGCATCCTATATATGTGGCTGGCGGGCAAAATGGATATCATTCCTTTTTGCGGCTGAGGTTTTTTGGCTGGTCAGTTTTTACAACGGAGTTGTTTTTGGGGGTACGGACTACCCGTAGGCTAGTTTTCTCTCGTTTTCATCGTACCACTCTATCCCAGCAGGTAGCCCCCAAGGATCTGGCTTATGCCCAGTCTTGTTTAACATCTACCTCTCCAGTGTATTTTCCAACCTTCCCCTATTCCTTGGGCTATTTATTCCTCAAGCCCAAGTCCTGCAAAAGCTTACAATCGGCTGCAGAACGCGACTCACCTGACAATTCGACACGTAGAAAAATGAAAAATTAAGAACAACACTACAAAGACAGGAACCATACTCTTCACATCCAAACGCCAAGTCCCCAACAGCATAACTATCAGAGGTACTAATATTCCCTACACAAACTCGGTCAAGTACCTGGGTGTCCACCTGGACAAACGACTGACTTTTAGAGACCACATCGAAACAACAAACAAGAAAGCCCTTCCAAATTAGGAAGGTATTACAATCTATTCAAATCTCATGCCCTCAGCCTTGAATTGAAATTGTTAATATACACAGCCTTCATTAGACCCACACATATGGAGCACCAATATGGCACACCGCCGCCCACACACACCTCCACAAATTCCAAGTCACCCAAAACAAATGACTCCGAATTGCAACCTGCAGGCCCTTCAGAACCAACCTCGACATCCTACACACCCAACACGGTATAGAAACCCTTTCTGACCACATACAGAAATTAACGAATAAATTCAACACCGAACCGCCAACACACCCCAACTCGACACTCAATTTTTTTTTTTTTTTTTTTTTTTTTTTTAAATCATTCGTTTATTGAAAATAAACAAGAAAAAAGAAGAACAATCGTCGGTGGTATGAGAAATTACAGGTCTGATATAGGAAAAAAAATACAACTACCGAATGCTACTCCCCCATTTGAGGAAACCCTCGTGCTTGGGGGAGGAGTCACAATTAAATACAAATTAAAGATTAGGCTTTATCGAAAAATGAATTGAAAATGAATTTACATGTCTTCTTGCGACTTAATTTCAATAAATTATACATGGTACATTTTCGTCATGATGATATTTTATAACTGGATCTTCGTATACTGTACTAAACTATTACTGGGGAGAGATAAACAGTTTTTTAACAAGGAGCTTGAACGAAGCCAGAGATGGGCATTCTCTAATATTCATGGGCCAACTATTATAAAGTTTCGCACCACGGTACAAACATGTCCTCTGACCCGACGAAGTCAGTCGGAATGGGATTTTAATACTCCCGCTACCACGGGTATTAGAGTAATTGGTTCCATAATAAGATCCCTCTTTGATATATTTATATGTAACAACAATGGTTACAATCTTGATGGTGTTGGCACTTGTAATAAATTAAATAATTCGGCAGAACAAAATAACTTACATTTTTTTAAAAGAATTTTCATTAAACATTTCTGGGTTACTACTAGAGGCTGAAGAGTAGTGATACCCACACCTCCCCATTCAGCAATATTATACGACAATACTGAATGGATCAGAGCAAAATAAAATTTCCGCAAGTTGTCTATATTAAGGAAACCCCTGACCTCCATACAAATGCCCGTTAATCGTCTCAATCTACGACAGAGATGAGCCACATGGTCTTTCCAATTTAGGCACTGGTCTAGCATGACGCCTAAATACCTAATTGAGCTAACTTGGGTTATAGAGGGGCAGGCACACGAAGAGTTCATGGCACATTCATGCCCATGACATTTCAGGTATCCAACACTGGGCACTCCGATTGAGCGCAGAGAAAAACAGACGAAGTGTGTTTTTATAACATTTAACTTGAAACTAAAACGTCTTAACCAATTATTTACAAGTTTCAATGCATTTTCAGCTAGCCTTATCACTTCATCCCATGTTCTTCCTCTGATCAAAATAACCGTGTCGTCCGCGAAGCAAACAAATTTCCCTTCAATAATCTGAATACACACACAAAACCCAAATGGGGGACTCGATCGCAGAGGCGGACTTGAGGTCACAACCTCCCAAGTCAACCATGTATATATTGTAAATACTGTAAATATTATTAGTTAAGTTCGTCAGTTTAAGTTAAGTTAGTTAAGTTGTAAATACTGTAAATATTAGTTAAGTTACTTAGGTTAAGAAAAACATCCTGACCTGTGGGGTTTCCACTTTTCCCGCGGCACAACCATTATTGTATACAGGGTGTCTAGTGTAACTATGTGACAAACTCAAGGAATCGATTCTACAGGTAATTTGCAACAAAAAGTGCCTCGTAAAGTTTTTTTCTTACTCAACTAAAAATCCGACTTTTTTTAACTTTTAAGATTTTTTTCGTCTTCTCGACCTTGTCGCTGTAAAACGGACCTAAATCCCTTAAATTATTATGTAAAATGAAATCTGAGGATACCGTGGGGAAGAGCGTTAAATTTCCTATCTCTTTGATACAGAATTCGATTTTTAAAAATTTGAAGATTTCCTTAAAATCACCTTATTTTCTTTAGTAGTTCGCTTTGTTATTACGGAGGTCATTCAGCGGGCACTCATTCAGAAAAACTTGCCCAGAATCTCAGCTTTCCAACGGTATAAGAAAAAAACTTTTCACAGTGGAATTTGGCGGAGAAAGTGAAGTTTGAGTCCTGAAAAACGAGGGGTTTTAGGTGAAAATCAACGTTTTCCACCAAAAGCCGACTTGCCCCATAAAAATTAGTTTGATATCGCAATTCATGCACACTTTTACGCTGAATCGAATGGTAACACTCTCATGCCTCCCCAATTGGGAGAAAACTCATTTTTATGCTTTTGTTTTCAGCAAGGAGGAGAGCATTTTGAAAACTAATTGTGAACCCTATTCGCCAATAAATGAAATACCAAAAAATGAGCTTTTTCCTTAGAGGGGAGGCATGAGAGTGTTACCATTCGGTTCAGCGTCAAAAAATGCATAAGTTGCGATATCGAACTCAATTCCATGAAGAAATTTGGCTTTTGGTGAAAAACGTCTATTTTCACCTAAAACCCCACGTTTTTCAGGGCTCAAACTTCACTTTCTCCGCCAAATGCCACTGTGAAAAGTTTCTTTCTTGTACCGTTGGAAAGCTGAGATTCTGGGCAAGGTTTCTTAATGAGTGCCCGCCAAATGACCTCCGTAATAACAAAGCGAACTACTAAAGAAAAAACGGTGATTTTTAGAAAATCTTCAAGTTTTTAAATTTCGCCATTTTTTTACCAGTTAGGCCAGACTAAAAAAATCGAATTTTTTATCAAAGAGATAGGAAATTTAACGCTCTTTCCAACAGTATCCTCAGTTTTTATTTTACATAATAATTTAAAGGATTTGGGTCCGTTTTACAGCGAACAAGGTCGAGAAGACGAAAAAAATCTTAAAAGTGACAAAAGTCGGATTTGGGTACCCACAGCCGCTCGGCTCTTCTCGGAACGATATGGTTTTACATATTCCACAATTACGTCGGTCAGTGTAGTCATAAAATAACTTTATTACATACCATTACAACCGCCAGGAACTCTAGTTTTCAAAAAGTGTCGAATTTTGTCAATTAGCCTAATAACAAACCTCGTAGAGGTTCGAGAAAGTTGATATTTTTTAATGAGAAATTTCACGTTTTTTACACATTTTTCCCTTTTTCTCCCTCATTGAACTATCTGGCGTCTCCTCGTTTTTTCTAACGATTCGCAACTATATTTAGAGCAAAATCTGATTTTTGTTAGTGATAAGAAGTGATACCCTAAAAGTATCCATGAACAATTGACTTTGCAGGTGTACTACGTGGATACTACAAACAATAGGCCAAAACCACTATGTCAATCGAAAGAGAAACTTATTACCAACATAACAGAACAAAAAAAGTTAGATTCCGTCTGATAGAACCAGAGAAAACGGGTAAAACATAGTTGGAAAAGTAAATGTTCAGGAGAAGCGTTTGAAGTTTTTCACTCGTGCGCCCGACGTGAAAATATTTCTGCCCGCTTTGGTTCTGATTCTTTTAACTCTCGATCCATGAGTTAGATACTCATTTATCTTTGGAATTTATCTTAGGATTCAAAGAAAAAGAAGAATAATAAAGGAAGGTTATCAAAACCATAACAACAAAACCTTTTCGTTTCTCCATTTCCGTTTCTCAACTGCTCATTTCGTCGTCGTTTTTACTTCTTTCCACACTTTTTTTGACATTGTTTCAATGATTCGTCCCAAGGGAGTATTCAAAAAGCGTAGGGCTCCTAGTAGGTGGGTATGTCACAAGACTACTGATGAAACTGATGCACATCATGATGACATTCCTAGCAGTTAGGCCCATGTGACTCCTTCAAGTTCGAGGGGTTCTTCTTCGGTAAGAAGTAGTAGTGGATCATCTACTAAGCTGAATAATATGGAGGAGTACAATAATTTTGATTCCAGACTGAAAAGGAGCAGAGCTACGAAGAGATTAGAAGAACAGTTTTCGAGAGAGGAGGGCAGCGAGCCAAGCTACGATCCTGGCGGATACTAGATTGATACAACTTCATAAATTGCTAGCAGACAGATTTTTGGTGGCAACGCACAGCAAAGACCCCGGAATGCTTTCCAAAATCCGATCATTAGCAATCCACAATTTGACAGCGCCTTACTGGAGCAAGAAACCATCTCCCTTGTTATGCGACAGCTTCACAAACCTGTGCAGTGAACTCCCTTGGATTACCGTTACTCCAACTCCATTACAGTTCCTGCTGCCTTATGAAATTTTCAAATCCCCCGTCCCCGTCTTACGCCTAGCTTCATATAATCAGACATCTCTTCGCCAAAGATGACCAGAAAGCATACTTATATTCACAGACGGCTCAGCACAAGAAGATGGCGTTGGTTGTGCTTATTACGATGAGGCGCACAGCCAATCAAACCAGTTCCGCCTCTGGAATTATGCCACCATCTATTCTGCCGAAGCGCCAGCCATAGTGAAAGGCCTAAAACATGCCATTGATCTAGGGGATCCCAGGAAAGGAGTTGTAATTCTAAGCGACTCTCAAAGCGTCCTGGCCAAACTACAGAATCTCTCTATCTCCTCTAAAATCTCACTATATGAAAGAAAGATATTGGACAGCATTCACGAGCTGAGAACCAGAGGGAACAAAGTAGTGCTATGCTGGATTAAAGGCCATACCGGGGAACGAGATCGTTGATGGCATTGCAAAACGCGCAATCACCCTCCAACCGCCAGCGATTTCTCCTGATTTCCCTTCAAGTGAATTGAAGAGGAAAATTGCCAATGAAATTTGGGAAAAGTGTAGCACGCGGTTCCTTGAACACCCTGAACAGAGGTACAAGAATTTATTCCCTGTTTTGCGAAGGTATCCATGGTTCACAACAGTCGCTGGTGCCAAACCCAAGTCCTTTTTCCGCAATATTATTAGATTGAGAACCGGGCACGGCAACATCAACTCTCGCAATCGCCTTTTCAACGTGGACGCGTCACCCGATTGCCCTCACTGCACAGGAGTGGAAGAATCCATGGAGCACGTTGTCCTGGAATGCCCTCAATACGTGGATGACCGACGCACCTTTCTGGCATCACTACCAAGAGACTTGGAGTCACCTTTTAATTTGGATACCCTCGTCGCGCAAGAAATCACAACGGTGTATGAACTAATCAATGAGTTTATTTCAAAAATAGAAGTGTCCTTTTAATTTACTTTGCTAGCGCAGCACTGTAATTCTATACTTAATTCTAACACTGTAATTCTCTGTAACTAGTATAACTATTGAACACGGCTGTATGGTACTTCCGAAGCCAATAAAGAGAGAAAAAAAAAACTTCATAAATTTATATTGACGATTTTAATTGTCGTAGAGACATGGGGGTGGTTTTAAATTGTTCGTTGACAAGTCTACTTTAAAAAAATCAGATTTCTTTTGTTTTTTTGGTACCCAACCCCCTTAATCAGGGTTGCCAACCGTACCGTATTTTACGGTACAGTCCCTTATTTGGTCCATTTGTTCCATGTCCCGGCGAAACCCTTCCCGGGACGCTATTTGTCCCGTATTTCAGGGTAGGATAGGTAAGTACCTGCCTAATTACTGCAGAATAGGTGTTACCTACCGGGTAGGCCACCTGAAAGAAGTTAGGATCCGAGTGACGTCATCGGTTTTGACCGTTTCGGGGGGTTTCGGGCTTTTGGACTCGTCGGGATCGTGATTCGATTTAGTGGTGGGCGTTATTGCTACTTTTCCATAATACTTTAATACTTTTTAATACTTTTCCGGTACGTTACGTTAGTTATGAAAAAATAACCGTTATTTTTTTCGGCTACAAAATAACCGTTATTTCTTTTCTGCTAACCTACAAAAATAGTCTGTTTCGTTTTTCAGTTACTTCCTACATGCTAGTTTTTTTCCGTTTCTCGCTCGGGACTCTTCGTAGATCAAGTGGACGGGGTTGCGGAATAAAAACATCCCCCAAACAACTGATAAGTACCATATAGATTAGTTGGACATGTAGATCAAGTGGACGGGGTTGCGGAATAAAAACATCCCCCAAACAACTGATTAGTACCATATAGATTAGTTGGACATGTAGATCAAGTGGACGGGGTTGCGGAATAAAAACATCCCCCAAACAACTGATTAGTACCATATAGATTAGTTGGACATGTAGATCAAGTGGACGGGGTTGCGGAATAAAAACATCCCCCAAACAACTGATTAGTACCATATAGATTAGTTGGACATGTAGATCAAGTGGACGGGGTTGCGGAATAAAAACATCCCCCAAACAACTGATTAGTACCATATAGATTAGTTGGACATGTAGATCAAGTGGAAGGGGTTGCGGAATAAAAACATCCCCCAAACAACTGATTAGTACCATATAGATTAGTTGGACATGTAGATCAAGTGGACGGGGTTGCGGAATAAAAACATCCCCCAAACAACTGATTAGTACCATATAGATTAGTTGGACATATAGATCAACCCACCTGGGGTTAAATTTGGTGTAAAAAACATACTCTTAGTAAAAAAAAATATTCCCATGCCGGAATCGAACCCGGGCCTTCGTTGTGACAGCCAGATATCCTAACCACTAAACCAGATGGGAGGTTAAAACTGGTTCATTGGTCACAGTAAACAAGTTGAAACGGTCAAAGCCGATGACGTCACTCGGATCCTAACTTCTTTCGGGTGCCGAATCGGTTACCTACCTACGTGAGACTCCAGATGTGAGGATTTTCATCAACCACGCCAGCTGCCAACCTACAAGCAACTTACAACAACAACTGTTATCTTTTAGCTTCTTCTTGTTTCCTTTTCCTAGTTATCACTTGTTTACTTTTTGGCTATGAGCTTACATTTTTGTCTGGGAGGTAGTTTATTTCTGTGATATTTTGTATAATATAATAATATTATTATGACGAGAGACAATGAGTGATAATAATGCTTCTGTTCCTTCAAATTCAAAGAAAACAAGACGTTTGTTTTCCTAAAAGGTTTCCTTTCCTTTAAAAATATACTTAGGTACTTACCTGAAAAATAAAACGTTGAAACAAAGGTATTCCGTCTATTTTTTGTTTGTCTGGCCTACTTGACCTGAAGTGAGTAGTGTGCTGTTCAACATTACTCAAAGGTTGAGGTGTTCATTACTCACCTAGCAACCAGTACCAGGTGTGTGTACTGTATATACATATGTATAGTGTCCCGTATTCTTCTGCCAGCGAGTTGGCAACCCTGCCCTTAATTGAGTAAGAAAAAAACTTTACGAGGCATTTTTTGTTGCAAATTACCTGTAGAATCGATTCCCTGAGGTTGTCACATAGTTACACTAGACACCCTATAGAGCGACGCGTTATGCTATGCTGACGATACTGTTCTTATGTTCTTCGGGAATGGGTGGGAAGAAGTTTATAGAAGAGCAGAAGGTGGGTTAAGGGTGGTTAAGTCTTGGTTGGACAGCAATGGATTGTCATTGAACATATCAAAAACCTACTTTTCCACATACTCACGTAATATTACCACTCAGCCGCCCGTAGACGTAATGTATATTCACAGTTACGATTGCAACGGTTCTGTCTGTAGTGCCCATCGATGCCAATGTGTAAGAAGAAAGAGGGTTGTAAAATACTTGGGGGTACTTATTGATCAGAGCTTGAAATGGTGCGATCATGTTAGTTTACTGACAGCTAGAATAAGGAAGCTTATATATGTTCTCGCCCAACTTCGTAAGTAGGTACCTATCGTCACTGGCTCTTAGGGAAACGTATTTTGCATTCGTTCAGTCATTACTGCAGTATGGGGTAATAGGTAGGGGTGGTGCGGCTAAGTCATTGATGATCCCTTTGTTTAGAGCTCAGAAAGCAATCATCCGAGTGACAAGTAGGAGGCCCTATCTTGAACCTTCGCGACCATTGTTTTAAAAATTGCATATATGTACTGTGCGACAGTTATATGTCAAAGCGTCTGTCTTACAAATCGTTACGGAAAATAGAATAAATGTCATATCACACGACTTCCTCATGCGTTCAAAGGTAGAACTGCTTGTACCTGTTCCACTGAACAGATCGTCTCTCTTTCAGGATCATTACATTTTTGTTGGCATCAAATTCTTTAACTTGCTCCCGCGGGACTTGAAACTTCAGCAATCCAAGCTGAACTTCAAGTCTCTTCTTTTTAAGCATCTTATTGACAGTTGAATAGCCTATCAATAATATTTGATAAGTGCTAATAATAACAATATACTTGTATCCCTGTTTATTACATTATTAGTTTTACATTGTATATTAGCAGACACATTCATTTATTTTTTTTTTATTTGCGTTTTTTAAAGCTATTCTACACCAAAAGATATGATTATTTTCTCTATTGATCGCAAAAATTAAATAAGGATGCTCAGACCTGTGGCTTAGGGGCTCCTTCCTTCGTGCGCGGGACTACCCTTTCAAAGGAAGTAATTTCCTAATTTCCTCATATTATATTGATATTGGTGAGCATCAACATGTACATCATAAATTATATAATAGTTAAGTAATGTGTATAATGATGTATTCGTATTTTTTGGGAAATAGTCGAATAAATAAATTAAATAAATAAGTCAACCAACTTCAATCTCAACTCGAGAACCGACAGTGGGGCCCAGGTCTCAATTCTACCGAACTCCGTCTTCAGGCGTATAAAACCTCAGCAAGGAGCCTTGGTGGCGGCCAATAATACACCTCTCACAACGTATGGTACCACCAGGGCTACTCTACAGATTGGGAAAAAGACATTTCTGTGGACCTTCACAATTGCAGCCATCCTGGGGGCAGACTTCCTCACACACTACGGACTTCTGCCAGACTATTGGAACAAGCAATTGATCCTTCCCTCTGAAGATACTTCCAGCTTACACTGCAGCAATACCTCAGTCAGCCTCTGCAGCTCACCAGGTTGAAGCATACAAACCAAAGACTGTACCAACAGACCATGGAATGTACCACCACATAGAAACCAAAGGACCTCCAGTACAGGCCAAAGCTCGACCACTTCCACCTGACAAATAGGCCGTCAATGCTGAGTTCAAAACACTTCTAGGTGCAGGAATCAGAGAACCATCGAAATCTCCCTGGTCGAGCCCACTGCACATGGTGACCTAATCTGGCGGCTCCCTGCAACCATTACCTTCAGTTAAACACCAGGACGGTCACGAACTCCTACGGTACCTCATCTACATACGTTCAACACACTCCTCCATGGCCCCGTTGTTCCCGCCAAGGAAAATCCCTAAAATTTGGCTGCGACTAGGTGATAGAAAGAGTCGGTAGGTGAAAAGCGGAAGTTTCAACGTCCTTGGCAGTCACTCAGGCGAAATGCTGGGGAACATTCCCAATAGTGAATGAGGCTTCAAGGCACTAGAAAGCCAATACATAATAACAATTCAAACCCATCAGCCAAAATAATCAAACTACACGATTCTGCAAACCTCCGATAGAGTAAAAGGATGTCAAAGGATCAAGATGTCAATTCACTAACTTGAACAACCGTCAACTTTTTTTTGTAATTAATAAATCCACTACTTCAGGATACACCCACCAACAAACCAACATGGAGGTCATGTTAGAATACACCCTTGTTAAATTTACTTGAAGAATCTAATACAAATTTGGAATCATACCAGGACTGGGTATTCTTCTAAAATGGTATGAATAGTAGGAAATAATCTACTCGGGAGTAACAGGCCAGAAAAAAACTAGATTGAAATAGGTAACCCAATTTATTAACTTCTTTAACTATTACTATATTGTAAGTATAAAATTGAACTCAAGACGAAGAAAAAAAAAATGAACACAAAGGAAGTTCATCAGTCAGTCAGCTTGAGGATTTTCATTTCTCCTGAAACAACAGAAGATACAAGACAATAGTTAACAGACAGAAAACCAAATAGTGGGGACATTTGACACACCAGTAGGTCTGAAAGTATTATTTATCATTATTATGAACGTCCCTGCCTTTTTATTTCGAGAGATAGCGAAAAACTCATCGAAGTAACGTCCCCTTGTTTTATACAAAGAATTCAACGATCACATTTTCGGCTACGCATGCCAACCTTGTTTTTTCAAATGGAAACTACCCCTTTTTATTGCAGTTTCAGATTCTACGTCAAATTTCATCAACTTTTCATTTCCACAACCTTTCCTGATAAGTTGGACTTATGCCACAGAATACCCCCATGAAATTTCATTATTTTTCGTGGTGATATCAGTTTTGTATTGAACTTGAATGAACCGGGATTACAGCCTGAAACATGGTCGTTTTTAAGAAAAATCACCTTATCCTGGTGGAATTTATTATTTAGGCAGGTAGAATAGTTTTTAGCCATGTCATTTATTTTCTAGGCTAATCCAGGTCCCACCCTGGGATTCTGAATCTAACCAAGTGAATTCAAAAGATTCCAGCTTGACAGCTAATAGATTCGTCACTTTCAGACAAATATAATTTAAAAACTCTCGCACAAACAGGGACTATGAGCCTCACGTCAAGTAAGAACAGAGAAACCTAATGAAAAAGGTCTAACATGATTTCCCTTGAAGGGAACACAAGTGATAACCAATTGAATGTAGGTACTATCTCCAATCATCAGTTGGAGGTAGTACCATGATATGAGGTCATATTGTGTCCCAAATATTATCATAATATCCAAGTGTAAGTTCCGAGCCAATCTCCCAACACCACCTTATTTAGTACTGCCTACATATTTAAAGAATATTCTGGATAAGCACAACTTTCTTTTACAAGTTTGGATTCTGATTGAAACCACCCGGTTATGATGAGTATACCAAAACAGGACGTACGAAGTGGTCGGTGTCTCTGTAAGTGATGGTGATCTGTTTCTCTGAGCTCTCAGTGCTGATAGAACGTCATTGCATTCTTCGATCAGCTCCGAGTCAGAAACCATTAGGGACTTTACGAATTCTTCGACTCCCGCGTCCAAAAAATCTTTTGGTTGGTTGCTTCTAAATGCCAAACTCCGGAGAGCCATCAATCCGTTCTTCCTCAACTGAAATGAAATGAATATTAGTGGATAGCGCTTATGATTTTTAAACTAACACTTTTCTTATTAGACCAAAATAAGGGACACAGAGTACACAGAAGAGAGTCCCAACTCTTGTATAGAAATGAGATCACAAACCTGTTCTTGTGGTAAACTCTATCACCTGCAACTAGCTCAGTGGTATTCCAATTACATTCTGACCTAACTAATAATAATTCAAATGATCAAAATTATAAATTAAATGTTTTTCTGAACTTTCTTTTCGAGCATTGTGATATTATTACTACAGTTAGTCTAGCTCACATGATGTCGTTGTTGTGTACGTTTCTAACGAACTTCTTTCCCATAATTCATTAGTTCATTACACGTTCAATTTTGATGAATAAACCTACTGATTGGCATACATTTTTTATATCACAAGCATGAAAGTTGGTTCAGGTTCCAATATATGAGACAGTCATGCTATTTTCTCGGTCCTACCACGGAGCCCTCAATATCTTGTCAACAGGTGGTTTTCAAACATTCTACGAATCAGAATCTATTGCATTTGTATCGAAAACTATACTCTCTCATTCAAACTTTACAAATGTACTTAGTGTACAGATGTACCTTCATTTTGACTTGGTGTTATGAAAAGTTTCGACAATCATCCTCCGCCCACATCCCATTATAAAGCTAGTTACAAACTTCCCTCAAACTATAGGTTCTCATTCAAAAAGTACCATTAATATTTTCTTCCATTATTCCAACCGTTTCGTATTGTTGTGGGACTCAAAAAGACAATCGATACAGAGAATAATAAACCGTTGTGGACAGCATCCTTTTAGTCACAACCCCCACACTCAAACTCATGAACTATCTATGCATGAACTGAGATTTCGAGTATTTCCCGCTATTAGCAGTCCTGGCAGAGATTTCATCATTGCCACGCGGGGACCTACTATTTTAATAATGGAGGGGGCCAGTCCTGGAGCACAGATTAACAGGAGTATTCACACAAATTCCTGTTCATATCTTGGTGTATTGGACAAAGAGAGACGTCATCAGTACATCCTGACAACGCGCCATTTCATAGTTCCACGTCACAGAAATGGTTTCACATCTACCAACGGGAAAGCCGCGCAGAGAACGAATTTATACTTAACCAACGTTTCCACGTTTTATTGCTCAGTTCGTAATGCCAACCTTTCTGATTGAACCGTGAGTACAATACAATCCAACATAGACCTATCCAAGATATTGAAAACCTCAGTATCTCATCCACACGTCTATGAATGTCTAAACATGAAAAAGATGGTCCTGCTCTCCATCTTTGATAGTGTTAAAAGTAGCATGTCACTGCTCATGATAATGAACGGCCAGCTGCATAATTAATTTTACTGTTAGGAGGTTTCCATGCAATCTCCAATACCTCAACAGCAGACCACACATACACGATATTTCTTCATAGGGCACGTACCTTGACATGATTGTGCGTCTTCATTCCCTGCACTATTTTTTCAACAGCACCCAATTCCATAAATGCGGTTGCATTCTTCTGATTCCGAAAAGTGACGTAACAAATGACTTTGAATAATTTTTTCTGTAAGTCGAGATACCCCTGAAGCAGAATAGAAAGTAAAATCAATAATAAACAGAAAAGTGAATGCCATGAATCAACAACATTGAATGGTATAATCTGAATAAGATGTTGGTCTTGAGCTGTCAGAATAATTGTACAATATATTTATCTTGTAGTTTGCAACTGTTATCCCTAACAATCTCAGTATTCCAGTCAGTTGATAGTGATCTATTAGGTCGTGTCCATATGTCAACTTGTCTAGGGAAGTTGGGACTCTGACCCTCACTCAGCCATCCACGAACCACTTAGTTTATTATCTTAGATAACACTGCTCTACAAAAAAGTGACCTGAAAGTTGCCGACCTCATTTGATAATGGATGAGGGTTTTCGAGGGTGCTGAATCCGAATCCATTGTCATTTTTCTTCCATTTGGCGATTTTTCCGACTTTTCGACGTTTTTCACTACAACTTTACAGTGTGGTCATCACGAACTTCATCCAACAAAAAATAATAATTGGGCTAGAGATTTGTAGGAATTTTCATGCTGAATCCAAATGTGACCCCAACTTCTTTTTCAAATTGATCCAAACCCTCCAAATCCCCCCCCCCAATCCAACATAAAGAAATAGTTTCTTTTGCCTATTTTTCACTTACATTTTCGTTTCTTTTTTTTTTTTTTTTTTTACTGCAATGGACCTGACAAAAAATCTCGAGGGCAACCATTCGAAAGTTTACTCTCTTGCGTCCAATTAGACCAACCGGAACTCTCAAAAGTTGTACTTAGCGATGTTACGATTTTTTAACGCTTGACAAATGGAGTTGATTTTAGCGAAATTTGGTGAAATGCCCTCGAAATTCGTAATTAAATGGGATCTCCTGTCTCTGTCAATTTGTCTCAAGAATGAGTGCGGTTTCTGGAAACGAATTCACAGTGACAGGAGATCCCATTTAAATACGAATTTCGAGGCCATTTAACCAAATTTCGCTAGAATCAATTCCATTTGTCAAGCGTCAAAATCGTAACGTCGCTAATTACAACTTTTGAGAGTTCCGGTTCACGACGCAGGAGACGATGTTTTTTTGGAGGACGTTCGTGATGAACAGGAAAATAAACAGCCAGCACGAACTGGCTTATTGAACAACGTAACACAAGTCAATCCAATCAAGTGTTCTGATAGCTTGATGATCGTAAAATTATTTATGATCTCTCGGCTATTGTTTCATAAAAAAGAGCTCTGTATTAAAGAAGGGACACTGCTTACTATATTTTCATCCATTGTGCGAACGATTATGGGAATCAGCCCTGCCAGACCATTCCTGCCATCTTCAATGAGGCAGAGGGTCTTCATCAGTCTTGCTGCATACAATAGGATCAACTAGAACACATTGATGAAGGCAAACTGATTGAAAAAAAAAAAAAAAAAAAAAAAAAAAAGCGGATATCGCATTGCAAATAAGATTGATCAATAGCAATTTGACGAACATTTTGTGCCAGTCATAACATAATGTCAGGAGATCGAGATCAATTATATAAACGATTTGCAAAAGAGGTAGCAGGATTGTCCTCTCTTTGGTTTTTATTGGCACCGACTGAGTTTGAGAGCTCCAGACCAGGCACACTTGACTACTTTGTAACCAGCCAGTACGCTGCTGCTTTCTTTGTGAGATCTTTCTCACTAAGACCAGTAACCAGGCGATAGAACTCATGTATTTTACAGATCTACTGTTTTACAGTAGGTATACAGAAACCAACTTGTATCAATTAGATTGTTAAGCTGGGTCATAGAGTAGAAATTTCGACCATAAACAGTTTTCAGATTTACGATAGCAAAACTCTCAAAAGCAACTATATTAATTAAAATCAACATAATATGTTGATTTTAATTAATATAGTTGCTTTTGAGAGTTTTGGATATTATCCATATAAAATGAATATTTCTCCAAGAATTACCCTCATGACTACTCATTAGATATGCCAACCTGACAAATGAGTAAACTTTAAAGAGAAGAATATGTAATAATTTACTTTATGGCTCCTGAATTCATGGATTATGTCATGAATAACCAGGAAGGTTGGGTCCTCCTTGTAGAGAATAGCCACTAGTTCGAAAGAAATAACCATGGCTTCAACAGCCTTTAGCATGGCGCCAGTTATGTCACTGTTGTGCGGCACTACAACAAAATTCAAAAATACAAAAAAGCTGGATCAATAACAGATGGATGGATAGCAGAACATTGAAACAAACACCATTCATGCAGCAGAAATAATAATAAATAAATCCAGTAATCCACCTTCTTAATTTTAGTCAACATACACGGTATTCCCCTTTTGGTTTATTATCTTCGATAATGAACCATTGGAATCGCCCAAAGAAAAAAAATTTTTAACCCCCCCTCAAAATTTGTTGGTTTACGTTTCAAGATACGTAGATTCAGAAAATCGAATAAAAAAAAATCCGTCCGTCGGCCGTACGCGCCACTTTGCCCAGTTAATGTTGAGCTAAAATTACGAAATTTGGTTTCTGGGTTTGGACCAGCCCCACAATGATCCTCGAAACTTTTCATAACCCTAGGTCAAGGGGAAGGGGTTCAAAACGAATTTCGAAAATCTCATATCTCGAAAAATTCATATAGAACGGTATGTTTTTTATTTCATATTTAGATAGAGTTTGTTCCGTAGAATTTTTTAAGACCATCCGCAGCTTTGTACGACCAGCCGTTCGTTCACAATGACGGCTGAAAGATTGTGCCTCACAACACGACCGTGGATCAAACTGTTGAAATACAGGTCCATTTTCATACTAACAAGCTCTTTGGAACATCATATGGCTTAAGTGATGTCGAGTTTGTTGTTCTGAGGTGCGTTCCGTGCTACGGAAATGAAGGTAATTTCGAATGTTTTTTGGTAGGTACTTCTTTTATAAAAAAATTATTACCGACGTAGTATTAAAAACCCCAGAATTATATCGTATTAATTAATCATAATTAATAATAATTATTATTAATAATAAATACGAATTATTAATACCTAACAATAAATTATAATAATTTTCACTAGGTACTTGATAAAATTGATAATAATAATTAATCTAACATTTAGGATCTAGACATTTAGACCTAGTGATCTAGACAGAAGGGTGATATGTACAAAGAAGATAATGAACCGTTGTGTCAAGAATTTGCAGAGTTTTTATAAATATGGAGATCATAATTAATTGCCCTCTAAACGTATTTTTTGGTTATTATAGATGATTTGTATTGTATAACAGTACTGCCCGGAGAAAATTTCAAGTTGAACTGACAACATAACGAAATCGGCATATTTGATTGGGTTAGAAAATCAATACAGCACTCCAAAATACATAAAGAACGATAAGAACAAACATGTATTGATGCCATAACCAACATGACTTATGTTAGTATAAAAATCAATTCAGCATTCCAAGATCCAAGAAGTATGAAAAATATCGAAAAATAGAGTGGGAAATTGACTTGAGGAGTTCTAAGGAGGTTGTTTTCCAAATCTACTGACGCTTTCAGGACTTCCAAGTTGTCTAGTCCAAGGAGCAATTGAAATTTCGTGTGGAAGTCGAATACTCGGAAAGGAAGATTCAAGTGCTTTTGATTTAAAAGCTCACCACGAGGAAGCGTGGCCAGTTGGGTGATTTTAGAATTTCCATGAGCAGTGGTCACTATGCCAGTAGAGGGTTTTATCTTTTTACTGAAGTATCTATTAGCTGTTTCTGATAAAATAAAGGATCTCGTGGATCCAGTGTCCACTAGAATTTTCATATTTGTTCGAGGGCAAACAATATATGGTAACTGACTCGAAATATGATTAAATTCTATTATTTCTGATTCTAATGTTTGGGAGCAAATTTTATTTTGATTGGGAGCGATTTTAATTTGACTGGGAGCGATTTTATTTTGGATGGGAGCAATTTTGGTCGTGGCAGGGAGTTTTGTTAGCGTCATTGATGGTCTTGACGGGGACTTTATCTTAGCACGGCAGTATACGTTCCAGGATTTCTACTCTTGAGTGAGTACAGCGTCTCACGTATTGCGGGCAAATATTGCCTGTAGATCCACAGATGAGCTGGTCTTCTCGCGAATGTGTATGGGCTTGTAGTTTGTGGAAATTCGTTTTCCGGCGATGGAGGCTCGTTGATGAATCCGGCGATGATTTCTGGTTCGCGTCTTTAGCACTCGTAGGTACACTTCAAATTCCGATATTTTGCACGAAATTTGATTTAAACACGAGTCCTACACCGGCTTGCGCCAATTACGGTTTTCTAGATTAAACTCGAGTTTTTAAAAAACGTTTTATTCAATTCCACACAGACTTTAACACAATCGCAACGAGAACTGACACAGATTACAAACGGGAGAACAACTTGCTCGCGACAGGTGAGAACGAAGACTGCCGGCTGAAGGCCGACGCTGGGCTTATAAGATAGCCTATGCTTACCTAGGCAGAAAGGAGGCAAGCCTATACGTAACATAAATAAACATATCATTTTTGGTGTCTTTTGGCAGTGGATTCAGGATGGTCTGAAACGGATTTTGGTATGAGAATTTTTCCAAAAATCGAGTTTTAAAAATTTTGGACCGAGGACATAGCTTCCTTTTTTTTCAACAATTCGCTAATAAAAGCACCTTACTTTCTGGATGCCCCTCGTAAAAACCATTATGTTTTGCGACTTATAGAAATAAAGGTTATGCCAAATCAATACCTCAAATTGTAGAAAATGATGTTGAGGGATGTCGAGGGTCGGTCAAATGAAAATTGATTTATGTGCCAACGTTTCGAAGAATATATTTCTTCATCTTCAGAAATATATTCTTCGAAACGTTGGCACATAAATCAATTTTCATTTGACCGACCCTCGACATCCCTCAACATCATTCTTACTGACGGTCAAACTAAATCACACACACTCATTGTAGAAAATATTACATTTTGCTAGATTTGGGTGGGAGTAGAGCAGAACACAACAGTATAATGGGAATGTAAACATGATGAACAGGGCATGGGTTATTTTTGTACTTACTCCTAAGGCCTTGATACATTTGGAGCATGAACTGATCAGCCAGGAATCTGGCTCTGGCGTGGAAGTCAGACAATGGATTCTGGGTGTCATCATCAGAACACAAACTATGGATGATATCACAACCAACGAGATAATCACTCGAATTGATGTCATTTAAGCATGACTTGATGATTGTGAGTGCATTTGGGTGCTGGAAAAATAACTGTAAACAAAAAGAAAAATTAACAGGTATTCATACAATCCGAATATAATTTCTATCTGACGTAAAAGTAAGTTGATAATATCTAGTCATGGATATATAATATTTAATATCATGGATATAATAATTGCGTAATATAACATATCCACTGAAAAAGAAGCTCTACAATGTTTCTGAAGAACATTTGTTTCTTCCTCAGACAGCGTACCCCAAAGGGTACTTCGGCAAAGTTTTGGAGATACTGCCTAATAGGTATGTAAATTCGGAAGGCGGGTTCACATGGAGCGGCAAGTCCGGATTGCGTATTGCTCTGTGATAGGTCAGCGTCGAAGGTTGGGAGTGTACTTCCATGGCCTTGACCAATCACAGAGCAATACGCAATCCGAACTTTCTGCTCCAATGTGAACCCGCCTTTCAAGTTTTCCCATCATGTCCCAGGCTTCAGTGGCTTGAGGACTTTGCGGCTGGGTCGACAACAAGTTTGAGACTGTCACTAGGGTAGCTTTCAGACATTATCTACTCGTATCATTACACCCATTTTGTCGGTTGCTAATGCTAATTATTCGTTTATCTATTTTACACTGCTTTCCGTTTGATATCTGCTAAGAGCGGCGGAAAAACAACTCGTGAGTCTTTGAACTTGTGAATTTAAGAATAAATAGTAGATACTATCTTTTATTCAACACCCAAACAAACTAAACTTTTCATGACATCCATCCACCAGTTGTCCATGGGGAAGGATTCAATGAGTCGAGCAGCAAAATCTGTGAGATATAGTGAGAATGACATCTTCTTTTCATACAGTTATATGCGTCATGAGCAATACACGTTTGTGCAGACGCATACAAAAAGTTTAGAATCGTTTTATGCAATTCATGTGCAACCACTCGGGGCCCAACCCGAATCCACTCAACAAATTGAAGCTCGTTATATTTGTCGGCTAGTTACGATGGAAACACTACACATAGGAAAATGAAAATGAGAGCGAAAATTTTATAAATTCCACATGACGCCCTCAGGACACCAACCCGCGCATTCCCTTGCCCTCTCAATTTCAGATCAAGACGTTATTGCAATGGCATAACTGGACCCCAACCTGCCATACCTTCTAGCCCATCTCATCATTCGTTTGTACGGTTATGAGCATTTGAACACATAAAATTCATACTAACTACCTGAAGGAACTAGATTTTCGAAATATGCGGAACTGTCCAAAATGAAGAGAAACTTGATTCACTGATCATAGAGTTGCAGTTTCTGGAAACTGCTGAATCGAACCCCTAAGGCTTAGGCTGCTATGAAGGCCACACGTAGAAAGAGGAAACCCTAATCAAGTCATGTGGACAAAACAACTTGGCATGAATTCCGGGGTTCAAGCACAAAACCCTTGACTAAGTACAGTTACTTATGAGTACGAATAAAATATCTGGATGGAATTGAAGAAACATTTTCGTTCTAAAATTTGCTGTGTAACAACGTCAAAAAATTAGTCAACTGTAAAATAACTAACCTTAACGAAAAAATAAGGTGAATTGAGAGACAATGGCAGTATTGTTTATTGGAATAGTTAATGCACCCTGAAGTTAAATCCTTCGCTATACGCCTCAATTGTGCACAAGAAATTTCCATAAGTTTACATACGTCGATTTGACTACCTTGGCCTATTTTTGCGGAAATACTCCCCAAATTTAACAACCAGAAAGTTGAAAAAATACACCATGTAGTTCTAGAAACGATAGAAATTGGTTGTCAATGTTTAATACAACATGGAATGATTGTATGTGCAGATTTGTTAATCAGTCACATGTGCGTTTGGCGAGAATGAACCAACTGCACCTGTGTTCTGTCATACTCAATTGGTGTAATTCAGTTTCACAACTTAACACTTACCGCCTTGTTCTTTTCGTTGAACTTAAATGACTCCAACAACAAGGTGCGTATTATCGTTTTCAATAATTCATCCGATCTATCATCTAACTCAATTAGGTAATCCATCATTTCTTTATTCATCAATTCAGGGTGACCTGTAACACATTAACCATTGGATGAGGATATCATATTAGTGATGACTAAGGAGAATATTCTTCAGAATAGAGTACATCAAATGCAATGTATGGTTTTGCCATACAAGGCCCAGGAAAGGATGGTTTTTGGAAAAGTATCACTAATGGATGGGAAGCATGTTATGGAATTCAAAAATTGATTCACCATTGCAAAATCCACGTTGAAACATAGGCGAAGGTCTCTGTTTCGATCTTCACCTTCTAAAATTGTACACTACACAATCAGGATATTACACATTTCCAACAGCTTCATGTAGAATTATTCCTCGATGTAATCATCGAAGACGTTGAAAATGTGCAATGTCCTAATTATGTAGTATGTAATTTTGGATGATGAAGGGTGAAACAGAGACCTTCACCTATGTTTTACCGCGGATGTTTCAATGGATTTTCAATCGATTTTAGAATTGAAGACACGAGTGGAAGAAGGTGCTATGTAACATTTTTTCGATTATTCATGTGGTAGCGCGTAGCGCAGATAATCCTCAAAATATTAGGTTTATTGTCATCAGTGCATGATTGACAACACCTTAGCAATACCTTGGAGAAGAAAAAAAAGAGAAAAGTTCCGAACCAAACAAAATAGGCAAGTATGAAACTCAATTTTCTTGACATTTTACTTTTGTTACTTAGCACCTTCATCCACTTGTGTCTTCAATTCCATAAAATACTTCCTTTCATAAGGACTCCAAAAAAAGGCTGCCATGAAGCGTTATGTGAATGAATGAATATGACTCATTCGTTTCAAAATATAATTTTATACAAACACTAACAAAACCACCTCTACCTAACTATATCAACTACCTATTGAAGAGTGGAAATGGGAAACTTATTACCTGTGATCAAGTTTTTCAAGCACGTTAATGTGAGCTTGAGCACATCCTGGCCTCCGGGGTGAATCTTGCAAATAGCTATAAGCATATTTTGGACGTTTTTTTGCGCAGCATATACTTGCATTTTATTGTCGCCCGAAACGAGCGTAGAAATGGAGTTGAGGTCTTCAGTCAACTGAATGACGTCGACCGGTTCGTCTTCTTTCAAGTCACAGTATTTGATGGAGAATTTCGTGATGGGATCCTCTCCTCGTATAACGTTAGCATCCCTTATTAACATACTGGTTACAACACCCTGCAATCATCCAATTGATATTGATATTCACCAGACAACAACAAACTTATAAGATACAAAAACTAGTGGCCATATAAAGTGGGAGATTCGTCCCATTTGACTGTTTCAAGCGGTCGTGTGACTATGGCATCATTAACTCAACAAAACGACGGTGAAGTGGTGAATCCTCGTATCTCCACGTTTAAAGATCGAAAAGCTTCACCGTCGAAAAGAGCGCAGCACGTTAGGGCCAAAGGGTGGAATACTTCTGATTAACTACTCGCCAGGGCCACAAATTCAAATCCGAATTGCGATATCTCATTCCGTTCTCAAACTGGAGCACTTTGGATATGAAGAAACGTGGTTGTTACTTGATGTGATCTTCATGTTAAGTCTGCTCTGATCTGATAACGGAATGAGATATCGCATTTCTGACTTCACCGTCGTGTTAAGAGTTGAAATTTCCAAAAGCTGTGTGGGGTTTTGGGGAGTTTTTTAGCGGTGGGGGGGAGGAGGGGTCACCCATAAATTCCAAAAATGAAACGGTCTGACAAGTGACACCTCATTTTAAAGGTTTTTACAAGCTGAATAGGACGGTTAAGTCAGAATTGCGATATCTTATTCCGCTCTCAAACTGGAGCACTTTGCAGATGAAGAAACGCGTTTGATACTTGAGATGTTCTTCATGGACATCATGTTCTTTTAGCGAATTTTCGAAGAAAACGTAGCTATTGTTCTCGGTCCAAAATTTTTAAAACTCGAATTTTCGAAAAATTTTCATACCAAAATCCGTTTCAGACCATCCTGAATCCACTGCCAAAACACACCAAAAATTATATGTAAGTTAAGTCGGGAGCTGGTAAAACTTAGTTTTTAAAAAATGTTATTTTTATTCACACGACTTAAACAATTGAAATCGTCAAAGTTACGGTTAACACTTGTGAGAATATTCAAACGGAAAACGCGCATTGTAACGACGTGACAGACAAAACGGCGTGAAGAGACTGACTGGCGGGAGCCGAGCGCGGAGTATTTATAGGCTCGGGCGCTGGATTCAGTAATATCAGCAATAATGATGATGATTGGTGATATAACATGTATTATAGCGTGTAAAAACCTTTAAAATGAAATAGTCTGAAAAGTGACACCTCAATTTAATGTTGAACACGATGGTGAAATCCGCTCTCAAACTGGAGCTCTTTGAAGATGAAGAAACGTGGTTGTTATTTGAAATGATCTTCATGATTAAACTACTCTAATCTGATGACGGAATGCGATATCGCAATTCTGACTTCACCATCATGTTCAGCGTTGAAATGTCCAAAAGCTGAGGGGGGTTTTGGTGCGTTTGGCGGGGGGGGGGGGGGCATTCGATATGAAAGTCCGGATGTTCTTCATGGACATCATGTTCTTTTTCACATTTTCGGTGTCTGCGAGTAGAAGTAAAGTGGTAAATTGACTTGAGAGGTGGCAGTCCTCAGCTTAGGTCTAGAGGTTAGGCAAATTGGCCAACAGATGCCAAAAGCGGGAACTTGATTTGACCGCAACACCGGCGTCAAGCCAAATTCGGGTTCAAACGAGAAGAGAAGAAGACTAAAAATTCCGATGAGGAAAACGTAAATGGAGAAACTATACATACCTGTCTTTCCAACTGGGTGATGGAAAACTGAACTGCTTCTTCGAATTCCATTTCTGACTGTTGTTGCATCGTCTCGAAAACGAGCTGGTTGAAATTACTTTGCTCGTAGGACATGCTGAAATTAGTTCGCTGTCTTTGCGTCATGCTGAAAAATTAAACTTCAGAATGATCATAAACTTGATTAAAATGAATTTTAAAATGATTAAACTTCAAAAAGGCGACTCACCGTGAAAAAAAAAAACGACAGGAGGAGCTCAGATAGAACTTGTCGTCGGAAGCGAAATGCAAGATGGCGAGATTGAAGTTGGCGTCGGATGCCCGATGCTCAGTGTTGCCAGACTCGTGCTACCAAAATCCGCCACCAGATGGCGCAAAATTCGCATGAAATGGCAAGCGATTTCAAAAAATAGCCCAAATTCGCGACTTTTTCGTTGTGAGAAAATGGCCTTTGTCATGATTTGGTACAGATATATATAACGACCCAACCCTACTTTCCTTATTTCCGCTATATGGGTCGTTCAGGAACTTTTCCTACAGCTCCAGCACCAGGATCGGAACGATTCCGAAGAACAGTTCCACTCTTCCAACCATTACTGGATTCACTAATATTCGACCTATAACATTTTTACAAGAATAATATTCAAGAACCTTCATCCACAACGAGAATATTAAATATTATTTAATAATAAGTGGATGAAAGTTCTGTTTTCTGAGCATGACGGATTATTTGCACAAGTTGTCACGGTTCCGCTCCGGGGGTGGAACGGCTCCGCGGAACGGTTCCAGTGGGAACGACCCACCCCTAATTTTAATAGATATTTACCTGCAGATTACTTTCATTAATCGATTATTATTACTGATTAATCGACATCATTACTGAGTAATCGGTATTCGAATACATCAGTATTTGATGCATTCTAATATGCTTAAAAAAATACCTTCCTGGCTACTTTTATGGACTGTTGAATATTCATACTAACCCAGCTGATCCAAACAGCACATGGTTTCAGACGTCGAGTTCATTAATCATAATAATAATTATTAATAATAAGTAATAATAACGAACAATAATTATTAGTAATTTTCACTATTCGATAAAATTATTAATAATTAATGATAATTCTTAATAATAATTAATCTATCATTCAGTGATCTAGACAGAGGGGTGATCTGCATAAAGAAGATAATAAACCATAGTGTCAAGAATTTTCAGAGTTTTTTTGTCATTTTGATAATCGAAGTTGAAAAAATGCATAATATCGAATGTTCAGCTACCGAGTTAAATCAATGTATTTGAAAAAAAAGTACTTCTTTTAAAGTTATTTCTTTTATATGAAAAAAACTCTGCCAATGTATTACTCAGTAAACATAGTCATTGGCCGATGGTTTTTTGGCTCTGCTGAAAAGTCGTCAAAATGACGATGTGGGGAGTTGCCGTGAGACCCTCGATATGGATGAAGCTGAGATATACCTCTGATTTCATCTCTGTATCGGAAAACAAACGACTTCGGTCGTTGAATCAGTGAGTCTGGTACTGCGATTTATAAGAAAATAGCCAAATCTTGAACTGGAAATATCGTTAGAGTGAGCTATATCGTTATTTAGAGAAAATAAATACATTGGCCTTATCGCAGACCAAACAATTTTCTAGAAATCCATCGTTATAGGGAGAATTGTTATAAAGAGAGACTACTGTATCTTGAAACGTAAACCCTTAAATGTTGAGGGAGATTCTAATGGTTCACTATCCAATAAATCAAAAATCAGTACGTGGTACCAGTGCTATTCCTATTAAAGGTAATACTTGAAATTCAATTTTTCAATTGCCTAGAACTGTATTGTGGTAGCATAAACTAGTCGTTTGGGCGTATGCAAATAAATAGTATGAGCCAAAATAATTTATTGATACAGTTCAAAGTCTCACGCTTAGGCATACATTTCAAAGTTAACTTTGTGTCATAATATTCATACTTGAATGTCTGGAATGGTGATCAAGTTTAGGAGGTACCTTCATTACATCGATGATTTTTTTCAGTATCGCAAAGCCTAGAACAGTGATAATGATTTATGTTATGTTACACAGGGATATACTAGTAAGTACACCAGTCATGAAGCAGAATAGCACACCAAATATCATCGCTTTCTTCGCCTGGAGTAGCGAGAAGATTTGAACAGTAACCGTTCCCACAAACAGACGTAAGTGCCAGACTTGATTACAAATACGGGAGATGACATTTTGATGAAACTTCGTTTTCTTGGAATATGGGATCCTGTTATATTTATGGTACTCGATATGAACAATTTCAGAGTCTTCAACAAAGTCTTCAACATTGATTCAAACATTTTATTGCTCACCCACCATTTCCCTACTGCTCTTTCAGGCAATAATTGCTATAGAGAGTAATTATTACACAATAGAGAGTTTTCGCAGAGCTTTGGCCACTAGGTCGTTGACGGCTAAGGATCTCCTGGGTAACAATATAAGGAGAAAAAAACCCCGAATGCTAACCTCTTAGATAGTAAAATGATCCAGAGTCGTGAAAGTTCGTTGAACGATCTGAGCTGATCGTTAACGTTGAAATGTTCTCATAATTCTTGTCACATGAAGATTTCAGTTTAAATAGTTTTCATATTGGCTTGTACTTCTAAGTTTTTTGGTTGCGTATCCTCCCACATGTACCTACTTGTTCGGTTTGGAATGGAGGAGCCTCAGAAATACTTAATGTTATACGAAGGAGGAGTTATAACAAGTAGGGAAGTGTCCTGGCTTTGAGTGGGGTTTTGGAGGTCCTTTTTAGATTTGAAAGAGGTGAAACCGGTGCACTCCTGAGAGTCCCAATGGAATATAGATACAACGTCAGTGGAGTGACAGAAAAACCAAGAACACACAACACAAATATGAGTGGAAGAAGGCAATCCATGCGATGAGGTGTCCACGGTGGAAGGTTAATACGACGAACGGCCCATAGACTGGTGGCATCCAAAGTTGATGAGCTAAGGTTCACATGGATGCGGAACCGCGGACTGCGGCATGCGTAAAACGATGGGAGGGGGTAAGTAGAGTCAGCCGTTCCGGAGGGTGCCGTTCAGATCAGCTTTCCCGCTCTTTTTTAACAGTGATCTTTCCGCAGTATTATCGATTTCTGGGTGCTGCTTCACTAACTCAATAAGAACTTCGTTGTTCATTTTGATTATTAAATCATTCAAATTTTGAAGTACGGCAGTAGAACAGAGAAGGTATAAGCTGAAGAGCAGGTTATTGATAACGAATGATAACAAGAAACTGCGAAGTGGCCTACAGCGCATCTTTGGAGTGCGGATCTGCGGAAGAATATTTCTCGAGAGAAATATTTCTGCAGAAACGTTCTCCCCCACCCCACTGGCTTTCTCCACCAATCACCTGGCCATACGCATTCCGCAGTCCACATCCATGTGAATCAAGCTTTAGCCTGTCTACGACCTAGTGGCCAAAGCTTTGAGAAAACTTCTTGAACCCCAGCAATCACATTTTTTCTTTCAAGAAATTCTTCTGAATCATGACTGCACTATTTCCCAAATCTCTTTGACTTATGAAGGAATAAATCTTAGAGAATTCAGACAATTTTGAATTTTAAGAGAATCTACTCAAGTTTTTGAGGCAAGAATCAAGAGCGCGAGGAAGCTATAATTTGAAACGTGATGACACCCCCGGTTCATCAAAATGAGAAGGTGAGAGGTTATCACTCCATTAGGACATTTAGAAGCTTAATCTAACTTCTACATTGATGTAATATTCACCTAGAAGTGTAGTGTAGTCGACATAGAATTGCTAATTTATAAGTAAAGCTTAACGAGTCTAATAGCTGAGAAAATAATACACAAGGAGTTGTAATATCTAATTGAATAACTATTGATGTTATTCCGAGCATTTGACACTTTGATGAACAATGTTCTACACCGAACGCTACAATGCAAAGAAAATGGGAAATTGAGTGGCTTAGTTCGCATTTTTTCTTCGACTATAACACTTTTTGCTCTGACTATAACAGAATTGAACCCCTACAACGGATTTTACATTCATAAGTAAAAATCATTTGGAATGCAAACGTTTCTTCATCAACTGGTAGGGAAAATGGGAAATTACATATTGAAAGGTGATTCATAATCCAAGAGATTCCCAACATCATACAAAAAGTTGCAAGAAACAAAATATCCAATGCACAACAGCAATACAGGCAGTGTAAAACATCTTGTCATTAGGCGATGTATCATTAGCACCTTAAATACTTTTATGAGGATATAGAAGCCCTTACATTCAAATTTTCATACGCCACGGATCTAAAATCGCGTTGTACAGAATAATTCATCAGATTTCAACAGGTAAATTTAGAAGGTTGGTGAATTATATAATTAACATTACTACATTGATATCACAAATTAAGAAGAAATCAACAGTATAATTACAATGCTCAAGGAGAAGGCAGGACACAATAGGTAGGTATAGTTTGATGGTTTCAACATTCAAATCCCGTCACTTGAAAGTGTTTCAAGTACGCAATGGTAGTGCTTCCAATTGAAGTAGTGCCCCAATTATTCATTTTAATGTAATATGGCATAATTTCGATCAAATATTTTCAAGTTATATAAATATTGATTAGGATTTACTTCATTTTTGTCAGAATACTCTAGGTATGTTATTTGAGGGGATATAACTGATGGGAGTGTTCAGAACCAATACATACAAACTAGGGGTATTTTTTCCATCACCTTTTCACCTTACGTCTTCAACCACTGGAAATCTGTAGAAGAGAATTGACAGTAGCATCTCTATCTCCATTGTTCGCTTCATAAACCGATTTGACAACTTCTTTATCCAGATTTTGAAACATCTCTTCGATCTGAAAAAAAGGAATAGTTGAATCAGCTGCAATCAAATGTGGTATAGTAGTGGTGGATACAATGGTTATTAGTATTATTCGATGAATAACAAGGGAGATGACGCCCCCTGTGGGTGGTGTAGAGATACCGAGGGGCGGCAGGTGAGCCTCAAATGTGAAACTCAACTGTTTAAACTGCGGCAACAGGCCTCAATATATACAGCTGAGCTTATTGCTATCCTAAAGGCCATGGAGTATGCAACGCAGAAAACCCAACATTATTCCAAGGTAGTGATACTGACCGATAGCATGAGTGCTTTAACCAAAATGTCTCTCACTAATCTCTCTTCCAACATCAACGCTATTGGAGGCAATATTTTAGAAACCATATGGCACTTGCGACTATCTGGGATGACGACACTACTCTGCTGGATAAAAGCACATAACAGTTCGGTCGGCAATGAAAAAGCAGACAGAGCTGCAAAAACTGCGACGAGCCAACCAAACCCACCAGATAATTGGACCATATAAAGGGCCTCCTTCGATGGCAGGAATGGCACTCTACTTATCCTTCTGGCCGAGACTACACCACCCTGTTCCCTGCAACATCACCAACACCCTGGTACTCCCATCCATCCTTCATTGGCCTACCAAAACATTTCTATAAGGCGATCACACGATTGAGAAGTGGGGTAACCGTCACTAAATCCTTCCTACACCGTATTGGTCAGGAGGAAGATGGATTATGCTCCACCTGCCGAACAGAAGAAAATGCAGAGCACCTGATTATGGAGTGCACCAAGACACGGGACCAAAGAGCCACATTGTTCCACAAGTGGGATAAAGAATTATCACAACCGTATAGTCTCGACGTCGCATTATGCTCCCAACTGCCACCAGTGTACATATCCCTATTCAACTTCCTACAAGCGTGCGGTCTGAAGCTATGATATGAATTCTCAGTGAAAATCTCAGTGTATAATATGTAATTACAATTGCTTAGTGTTGGCTGTATAGTGTAAATTGTAACTGATGCCAATAAATATATTTATAAAAATTTAAAAAAAAAGGTTAGCGATGAGGTGAGTAGGTTTTGGGGGGCGGTGAGCATATTGTTGTGTACAAGCGTTCACTTCTAAGAACTTCAATCCCCCTCCCTCCCTCTCGGAGATGATTCACAGTCAACATTTAGTTGTGAAAAATATTATTGTAATGATGCAAACGGTTCTATATGATGGCATCTCTGCCGTGAAAAAAATTCGCAGTAATGCTCTCAATTATCACTTTTTGGGCAGCTGTGCAACGCTAACGACAGATTCCGGAATCTTTTTGATTCAGTCATAAAGATGTTTCAACAATTATGTGTCAACAATTACGGTTCAACATACAATCTGCCAAAGTAATGTAATAAACGTAATGAAATGGGTGTAATACATTCGATGAATAAGAGTGATCATCAGATTATTGGTATTATGTACCCCCCCCCCCACCTCCTATCATTCGTTCTTTCTCTTCAATTGATTAGGTAAATGCTCAATTTGTAGGTTTAGTTCTACCGAGCCCTCATTGAGAACGGTCGCCTGGTTGGCTCAAACAATCCTCGGAACAAAATTGACGAGTACAACATTGAGCAAGTGACTTCCAGTACATTTTCACAGTTACACACTAATAATGCACCATCATCTAACAGCCCAGGAATCTCAATCGACTGCATGTTCCTCCAGGGTTTTCAAGCTTTTGTTCTTAAAACATTGTTCCAAAACAAGTCACCATGTGCTGAACCGAATTCCCTAGTTAATTGGTTTTTGACACAGCATTTGCCTAAAAAGACGTAGAAAACAATAACCTTACTTCTAGAACTTACTTGTTGTAAATTATAAAGATTTTCATGGCCTGGAGGAGGAGCTAGTTGTGTGAATACTGGAACAGGTGCGAACTGTGGCAAACCAAACACACTCGGAGCTGTGGAAGGTACCATCATTACCGGAGGAGCTACACCACCGGGTCCATACAAACATTGATTAACAGCTCTTGGTCCACTCTAGAAATGGAAAAAGTGGATGAATGAAGAATGATAAGAGTGTACTGGTGAACAACTGTTATGGACTTAGTCCAATATCGAGTTATCAAATACAATTTGAAATGACTAATAATGCATAGGTACCTATATGTTTTGTGATGAACGGTTTGCTGAGTTTCCTTTTGTTCCAAGGGAGTTCAGGCAATTATGCCCACCCAGAGGGATGTCTGGACTGTATTCACAGTTCCGGTCACCCTCTAAGCGGTGGAATCAAAAACTCGGGAAGGAACCTCAGCAATCCATCACACTCCCACCTTCAAACAACACCTGGTATGCCAGGTTGTTGTTGATAGAAAAATAAACCAAAAAGGGGGGACTGAAATATGGAGTTCCAATCCAGGAAGAACAACTGGAAAACTTGAAGGTATGGTTAATCTCCATCGTTATGGTAGTACTGCAAGTTACTATTTGTGGAGAACTATGATCTTACAAGCATGGATATTGGCAGGGGATAGAAATAAAGAAAATAGAAGTTTACCTAATGGACTATAGAGGCATAGAAAATTAGAATGTAGAAGATTGGAGGAGAGAACGAAATTGAACAAAGCAAATATAAATGCTTATACGCTAATGGGTTTGATCCCTACTATAGGAGTCCCTTCTGGAAAAGCTCCTTAGAGCTCCAAAAAAATAGTGGAGGTACCAAGGCAAAGCCAGCACGTACCTACCAACCACGCTCTGCTACCATCTGATGAATGGTTTGCTGAGTGGCCCCTTGTTCCCGGGGAGGTTAGGCAATTATGCCCACCCAGAGGTGGAATCAAAAACCACTCTAAGTGGTGGAATCAAAAACTCGGGAAGGAACACTCAGCAAACCATTACAGTTTACCAGACACACCAATATAAGGAAGATTCCCAAAAACAATGTTTACCCTGATAACCTATTCAAGCCCACTTAACGTGGCCGAAATCCAAAGAATGTTCGATTATCCGTAGTAAAATGGAGTGCTACCTGCGCAGTTTGTAAAAAAATATTGACTCTTAGAATTGAATGGCGCTCATCATGTAAACTTACCACATAGCTAAGAACAAGGTTTATCGTTCCTTCCTTGTCGTCTCCTTGCTTTCCACTCAATGGAAACCAATCTTCTATTGTTTCACCATTCATTACAGCTTGCGGAATGGGAATGTGAGCCCATGCAATGAGTTCATCGACGGAGAAAGAACATTCGTCGTATATTTCAATATATATCATATTGACACCTTGTGGAAGCAGGCTGAAAACTCAGATAATGTAGATAAAATTGAATTTTAAAAATAACCACAGGTATGTAACAGTTTTAGCTTTAAAACTCTAAAATTATTGCACCAGTAATTGGAGGCATAAAGAGAACATCATTTCTTGGAGTGAATAAAAAGTAGTATTGCCGTGTGAGAGTTGCCTCGCAAGTAAAGTATTTACTCGCGAGTCATAGCAAATGCTCGAATTTGGGGTGAATGAAAACAAGGACAACTCTCTCTCCTCGCAATGTAGAGTGTTATATCCTTTCTCAGAATCTGTTTGGGGTCGCTTGAAAGGGGAAATGCCGTATCCAGAGTCAGTAAAGTAGCTCGCCCCTCAAATTCCTGAAGAACATAGTTAATGCGACTTGTGCGCCAAATTCTACTGTCCTGTACACTTCCTGGCCACTCCACGTCAACGCTCGTCATTTTTTCTGAAGCATCGCAGGTTATTTGAATATTGATTGACGGTTGATTTTTCATGTTTATATACACATTACCAAATTGTTCTGGTTTCTTAATTACAATGAGAGTACAGTCTAATGCTCCTATTACAGTTGGAATATGGTACTTAGAATGCCACACATTTTTAGCTTCATCCATGGCGTTCCCCGATGAAAGGCTTTTTCTACTATCTTACTGGACAAAAATCCAACAATCTTACACACTGTGGTTCTGTCGACTCCGAAGTCATTTGCCACGCCAATCTGAAACCCAAATCCCCAACCTATATACCGGCCGGTATTTAAGTGACCTTGCGTTTCAAATACCCCCAACCTTTTCCTACGGGAAACTCACCCCCCCCCCCCCCCTGTTGGAGGAAGAAACGTCCACATTCGCATTTTCAAATCCTAGAAGTTTCTTCATAATACCCGGCTCAATATCCCTCCCATCACGATAAAGCTTAACCGACCGAATCCTCACGAGCTGAGACATAGCAAGACTAAAAGAAGGAAAAACACAACCCTTAAATTAGCCTCCTGGCCTCCTCAAACATCTGAATCCGAACAAGTTTCACTCGCGAGGTACCATCAAATCAACCTAGCGGAAATTCAAGAGTTTACTCGTCGCCTCTAGTTAATACTAGTTTTTATTCACACCAAATGTAGTATTGCCTCCTCGTTTTTCGTACGCTGACCTTGCTGAACGAGTAATTAAATGTTATAAATGCGGGTGTTTACTTGTGGACAAGTAAAGCCTAGTTTTTATTCACTCCGACTCAAAATAGGACGAGTATGAGCTTTTACTAGTTTTTTTTTTTACCCCACTCCTCTGATTGTATTTGAGTTTGTGTTATGAGTAGGAGATTGAACTTCCCCCACCCTGAAGTGGGTACAATCTGATATTACCCCGGCAAAGGCTCAAACATTCAAAAAAATAAATGATATTTGATAGAGGTTAGAATATGAATAAGGTTAAATATTCAATTGAGTGTAACATTTTTGGTAAGATAGGTGCAAATCATGTAGTACAGTAATAAATAGCTGGCAATGAATATTTCATATTACCATTGTACAACTTTGTTCCAGTGAGGATTTCTCCCACCACTCGTGCCAGTTTGTGTTTCATATATGCAGTGGCCGACTCTAAGCTTCACATACGGGTCCATCCTGGTGAGACCATAGTTCTTCACCAATTTAGCCTGTAATGTAAAGGACAAGAATGAAACATGACATGTATTACGTTGTAATATAGGTATATTGTAATATTGTATACTAGTATGTAATACACATATCGAGGGTCTCTCGGCAACAAGTTCAAGTTCAAGTTCAAAATAACCTTTATTTGTCATTTTCTGACATAAGGGTGGGTTACAAACAGTAAATTACATACTTTTTGCTCCTACAAAATAAGGTGAAAAATGCAAGTATCGTAACAAAAGAAAGTGCTAGTATAGAAAGTATAGTAAATGAAATCATTTCTGTGGACTAAAAATTAATTTTAAACAGTTTTAATCAACATCGATATATGTGGAGTGTGGTATAATACATAATACTACGTTATTTATGCTTATACACATTTCACTTAAGTTTTGCTGCACCGTTAATATATATATCATTCACATATTTACATTGTTGGTCATTTAATGTTATTGTTCATTCTGTTTTATTGTGTTTATTGTTGACGCAATTACTTGGTGGATCAGTCGAGCAGACATAGGTTGCGTGTTTTAATAATTGAGCCTATAAATTGATGGAGTCGTTCGAGATCTTTCAAACTGGGGGATCGGATGATGGGGATGGCAATTTCGGGGTAGAGAAGGTAAGGGCATATGCAACACGGCAACACCCCAAATCGTCACTCAAAATGAGTTATGCATACCATTTGAAGCGTCTTCCCCCGGCGGATTGATCTAACTAAGTATAACTTAGGTAACACTAAATCTCACGATTTATTTTACTGAATTACTCAGTAAACATAGTCATTGGCAGATGGTTTTTTGGCTCTGCTGAAAAGTCGCCCAAATGACGATGTGGGAAGTTGCCGTGAAACCCTCGATATATTAGTTAGGCTCCCCCCCCCCCCCTTTTTTTTCTCTAATTGAGAAGCTAACACTAGTGATCCTGAACTGTCGTGTGGTAAAAAATAATGACATGCACAAATAATAATTATTTTGGGAACCTTAGTTAGGTATAATAAAGGAATCGGTAAATGTTTGGAATCGTATTCAACTGAGCATTTTTGTATATTTCCAACCACTTAAGCACAAGACATTAGTTTGCCTATTGAGATCACTGTGGCTGGATCCTCAGGTGAGGTCTGTCTATTATTACTAGCAGAATCATGAAGCTTGGGGCACATACCTGAATCTATCAACAATCGTTACAGTCCTACAGTTATTTAAAGAAATTGAATGAAATGGTGAACTCATTGTATAATTGGTTGTTGATATTGTAGCATTACCTGCCTGTAAAGATAATTTTAGTTCAGACATGCCCACCAGGGGTCGCAACCTGGAGCCGCTTGTTATCTGGTTATGATCATTAAACCGTGTGATCTCGTTAAAAACAGCCTCATTATTGATAATCCTCGTTATCACGGCGTGATCTCGTCAATACAGCCTCGTTATTGTTACCAATTTTGTGTCATGACTTTTGTATGTTGAGGGTGAATACAACGGGCAGCTCGCTCTGTATTATTAATTTTAATCTTCAAGTCCAACTAGTTTTGCCTCTTGGCCTCTATCCATTCTGTCCAAACAAAATTATAAATTACCTGAGCAACTGTGATGTTTAGCCTCCCAACCGAATTCTGAACAAACGAGCCACTGAAGTATTGATGATGCAAAGCGAGAGCAGTCCTTTGGTCGGCAGCTTCTTGCTGCTGTTTGGGTGTGACAGCTATTCTGAGGAAATCCGGAGGAAGAGCTCCAACAAAAACCTGTAACGGTTAATTCAATTAGATACAGTACTGATACAAATACACGTGCATTCAAGACTACTATTAGTCATTAATGATAGATTCTGATTACTCGAGATGTGTTTCTAGGGTTAAGCTACGCGTAATGGCAGAGACCCAAGAGCAAAACCCAAGTTATTGCGAGTACAGACGCTTATATGCTGGTCAATGGCACACAACTGCACAGGCAAAAGCAGATATCTTCTCTACACTCCTGACCGAGCAACTCTCGCCAAACCCGGACACAAACCCGTCCTTCTCCGCACAGATAAGGCAAAAGTTGAAAGAACCTCTGCAACGCAGCATATTTTCTAGGTTTTTCAGCCCAGGCAACGTTAGAAATGTAGTCAACAGGTCGGTCAACAAAAAATCTCCTGGATTCGATCTAGTTACCCCCAGTTGGTCAAAAACCTACCTCGGAAAGGTATTGTGCTACTGACACAAATATTCAACGCCATGCTGAGAACGGCCCACATACCGAATAAATGGAAACATGCAGAGGTGGTCATGATTAAAAAGCCTAACAAGAAAAGCAACGATCCACTCAGCCCCCGGCCGATCAGCCTCCTACCCTTCTTCGCCAAACTGTTTGAGAGGCTACTGTTGCCTCAGCTCCTAGTACACCTGAAAGATCTCATCCCGGACTCTCAATTCGGTTTTAGATCATCGTACTCTTGCCCCATGCAACTTCATAGAGTCACAGAACAGATTCTGGAGACCTACAAATCCAAGAAAGTTTGCCTGGGTGTCTTTCTTGACACCGAAAAATGTTTTGACAAGGTGGTTTATGAAGGCCTCCTATTCAAAATCAAATCCCACCTCCCGGAAACATACTACAGGCTAGTTCAATCATATCTCTTAGGACGCACATTCTCCGTGAGATACAACAACGCCGTGTCCACTTCCAGACCAATCCACTCAGGGGTTCCCCAGGGAAGCGTGGTTGCGCCATTTTTGTATATCATATACGCACATGACCTGCCCCGACCCGAGAATGAAAACCCTCTAATCTCCTATATTCATCTAAATCCTCCGACACCACCAGATAGAAGACGCCTCAAGAGGAAAAGACCCAAGGACTCCTTAATGGTCTGAACAGTACCTACCATACTCAGAGTTAATACTCCTATTGAAACTTCTTACGTTACCAAACCGTCACTTGTTATATTACTACTCCTAACTACTTTTTATTTACTCCTCAATAGTCTGAACCACAAATCTATTTATTATTAATTTATTCATCTACTAACGTAAGTAACCATAAATGTATCTTATGTCTGGTATAGGGCAGCTAATGGGCTGTACCTAGCACATGCATCATGTTAATAAAAAAAAACGCTTTGATTAGTCTCGTCATTAAAAAACTCAATCACGCAGGGAGAGATCTAACAAAGGAATTTTGGGGCACGTTTCACCTTCCAGTCGTATTTTGCTTCAAGATCTACTAACTAATTTCGATGAATAAATCTTAAGATGATCAAGGCAAACGTTGTTGAAAGGTGTTTACAGGGAAATCCTCCTCAATTCGTTTTTCACCGACTTATCAATAGCACAGTAATGGTAGAACTGAAAGGAAAGTAAAACCTATAATCGAATTTTCAAAATTACCTACAAACCATGGGCGTATCGAGGGAGGGGTGGGGGGCCGAACTGGGGCAATTGGCCCAGTAGACTGCTCTATGGGCGTAGGAAGAGGGGAGACTGCTCTGAAGATCAAACCCCAGGAGAAAAATACTTATTAGCCTTGCTAGGCCCTTGTGGGTGACTATAGAAAAACCTTGGAAAGGTCACATGCTAACAACAAACATGAAGCATCATTGTCACTATTAGGAGGTTCATAAAATATAGCGATTAGGGGGGTGAAATGGGGCAGTTGGCCCAGTAGACTCCTCCAAAGATCGAACCCCAGAAGAAAAATTAGTCTTGTTAGGCCCTTCTGGGTAATTCTTGCAAATCCTTGGAAAGGTCACATGCTAACAACAAACATGAAGCATCATTGTCACTATTAGGAGGTTCACAAAATATAGCGATTAGGGGGGTGAAATGGGGCAGTTGGCCCAGTAGTCACATGCCAACAACAAACATGAAGCATCATTGTCACTATTAGGAGGTTCATAAAATATAGCGCTTAGGGGGGTGAAATGGGGCAGTTGGCCTAGTAGACTCCTCCGAAGATCGAACCCCAGTAGAAAAATTAGTCTTGTTAGGCCCTTCTGGGTAATTCTTGCCAATCCTTGGAAAGGTCACATGCTAACAACAAACATGAAGCATCATTGTCACTATTAGGAGGTTCATAAAATATAGCGATTAGGGGGGTGAAATGGGGCAGTTGGCCCAGTAGACTCCTCCGAAGATCGAACCCCAGAAGAAAAATTAGCTTGTTAGGCCCTTCTGGGTAATTCTTGCAAATCCTTGGAAAGGTCACATGCTAACAACAAACATGAAGCATCATTGTCACTATTAGGAGGTTCATAAAATATAGCGATTAGGGGGGTGAAATGGGGCAGTTGGCCCAGTAGACTCCTCCGAAGATCGAACCCCAGAAGAAAAATTAGTTGTTAAGCCTTCTGGGTAACTATAGAAAAACCTTGGAAAGGTCACATGCTAACAACAAACATGAAGCATCATTGTCACTATTAGGAGGTTCATAAAATATAGCGATTAGGGGGGTGAAATGGGGAAGATGGCCTAGTAGACTCCCCCGAAGATCGAACTCCAGTAGAAAAATTAGTCTTGTTAGGCCCTTCTGGGTAATTCTTGCCAATCCTTGGAAAGGTGACATGCTAACAAGAAACATGAAGCGACATCACGGAAGTCCGATATTTTTAGAGCCATTTCTCTGCAACTGACTGAATTATTGGCGAAAATGCGAAAAGACTGTGGATTTTTATTTACTAACATCATTGCTACTCTCATCTCCGATTCTCACCGATTTTCATGGATTGTGATGCATGGGCCAACATTGTTCTGCCCATATCTTTTGGGTTATCTAACTGATTTGTGTCAAGTCGAGGTTCCCATTCAGTTTTACAGTTTTCCATACGATTGGAGCTCAGGATTGAAATAGTCTCATCTGAATTTCATTGTGATGCGAGCAATTATTAATAGAAATATGGATGGTATGAGGTTTTCATACTATAATAGTTACCTACTTAGCATCTGAGCATGAAAAAATATGAAAACCTCATACCATCCATATTTCTATTTGAGCAATTGCTAATAATTATTATTAAAAATTGCTCAAATTTGTATGAATTAGTATTCATAAAACTAGATGAATAAATACAAAATACGCCGAGAATTTCCAAGGCCAAATCAAATAACGGAAAGAAGGTGACTGAAGCACTTTGAAGATGAAGAAATGTGGTTGTTACCATTCTGATAACGGAATGAGATATCGCAAATTGCGATTCGCAATTCTGACTTCACCATCGTGTTCAGCGTAGAAAAATCTATAAACCGAAGTGTTACACGGTAACAAAGGAGACACCTTTTGTTATAAAACCGGTAAAATGGAGACGTTTTTCGATTAAAAAAACCAGTTATTTCTTCAAACATTTGCTCTTATAGCCATGATGCATGACTGGATTTTTCTTACTCCGATCAGACAAAATAAGTGATGTGATTTTAGTTATTCAAGTTATTGTAATTCGATTTTCTGACTCGACGTATCTTGAAACATGAACACAAATTTTAAAGTGTGAGTTATCGTGGTCGGTATCAAAGGTTTACAAAAGACGAAGAGAATTATAATAGTAAATATACACTAGGTGTTGGTCACACAACCAAAGACAGTTACGCAACAGTGCGAATTCAGTTACTGCCTACACTTATTAATTTCAACTGGTGGCACGTTTAGGGATCGGTAGGTATGTTATCGTCAATTGAGATCAATCCTTCTAACGTGTTGCATTTCATAATAAAGCCAGTTTAATCACTGTTTTTCATTGTACGATGTAAAAGTGTTGAACAATTAAGTGTAATTAGTCTAAACACGGTTATGACACTTAACGCAATGAACATGATTGGAGGTGTAAATGTGTGCATTTCAACGACTAATTCACACCTGAACCGTCATAATACTCACTCACCCTTTTCCTGCGGCCCTCGACGGCATCTTCCGCGTTTGATGAAACAGCTGCCATAGTTAAATTCTCAAATTAGACTCAAATAATGACCAAAGACTGTCATATTTGTTATCAAAACAATAACAATCGTATAACCTTCTTCTTCGGTTTGTGATTCGGTTGTCCGCGTCGGAGTCATGACGGACAGAGGTGACGGTCGGATACGGAAGGACAACGAACTTCTCCAGTTACGAACTAGTCCAGTAAAATTAGACACGAAGTAGGGAGTACCTACGTAAGTACCTACCTCAAAGTGACTCGGGGAAAGCTGAATATCGGTCCAACGCCGTAGAGTCCTGTCAATAAAGAAGTATAGTAAAAAACGGAGGTATAGAATGAGTCTATTTCCACGAAAACAATGAGTACAATAGTTGAATCGATTTCGACGATTAGGTCATCATCAGTAACAAACATGAACTGAAAGATGATGACCTAATCGTCGAAATCGATTTAATTATTGTACTCATTTTTTGTGTGGAAATAAACTCTCTCATTCTATACCTACCTCCGTTTTTTATTGAAATGGGTTTCCACGAACTCGTCGCGAGTGATCTAATTCGTAAAGAAGTAGGTATAGAGCAGGCACAGTCCTTCAAAAACGTGTTCATTTAGACTAGGTATTGAAAAAACTAAAAGTCCTGGCTTGTAGAGAGGTCGCAAGGGGGGTGGAGGGGTCCTTAAAAGTACCATTTCGTCGTTTAAGTTCGATCATGGCCTATCTCATTTTTAGGAACTTTACAGGAGAAGCAAAAAACTGCTTCGTGACCACAATTTTCACTAAATTTGAGGAGTCAATCAAGATTATTCTTGTATTTTCACCCTCTAATAAAATGCATCAACAGTAGATCATTTTTTTCCCATTTTAACGAAAATTTATGAGATAGGCCATGATAGCATATTTTTTAGATGAGTTAGGCCATGATTTCACTAGAATTTTGTATTATTTAAACGAGTGTAAGAACTTATTCTTTCAATTTTCGCAGGTTTTTTGGTTTCTAAGCACATTTTGTTCGATTGAAAAAGGTTAAGTAGGTACCAAGGGAGGTAGTTGAAGTAATAAAAAAGAGTCAATTTTCTAATGAACAAAAAATAATGTATTTAAACCCCGATTTTGCATCATCTTTTTAAACAATGTATACAGTCTTAAGAGTTTTGAGATCAGTACTTCTTCTAAGAAGAAAAAATAATTTCACAGCATTGGCCGTTTAATAGTAAGTAGGTAACTACTGCACGTTATTCTTAGGTAGAACCCAAACATAATAATATTAGTATTATTAAAAAGAATCGAAAATCATTTTGGCATCGAAATTATTCAACATCACAAAAATTACAACAGGAACGAATCACAATCGGTACCTAACAAAAATTAGGTACCACTAATGAGGCACTAGAGAGTGATTGTAGGTAGGTATGATATTAAGAAAAAAATGAAGAACCCAATGAACT
This sequence comes from Stenodema calcarata, assembly GCA_963920205.1. Classification (NCBI taxonomy): domain Eukaryota; kingdom Metazoa; phylum Arthropoda; class Insecta; order Hemiptera; family Miridae; genus Stenodema; species Stenodema calcarata. The sequence goes on along the minus strand of OY986048.1, from coordinate 44,229,443 downwards.
TCCTTGTGAATAGTAGGTAGGTATGATTAAGAAAAAAAAAAGAAGAACCCAATGAAACTCCTTGTGAATAGTCACAGAACGACATTAAAATGAATGTAATGAAAGGCAGGCTCCTAGCTCTCTTCTCTACCTACACTTAATTTTGTGTCTAAAGTAGCTACCCTACTTCGTTTTTTTCCTGTTTTGCCTGTTCATCATTCTCACACTTTCAGTCTTATGAGGTAGTTGGTCGTAAAAATATTGGCAGTCTTCAGGTAGGAACACTTTCAGGGACTGTAAATCTTGCCATTTATCATAGGGGATTTCAGTCTTCTTCGTTAGGTGGGGGAAATCACAAATTTTAGAGGGAGGACGGGTTCTTGGTCTTCGTGGCATCTCCTTGAGTTCGTCGTCAAACTTCAGTTTGTACTTGTACTTAAGTATTCCAGATGGTAAGTACTGTAGCCATCTGATATCCATAACGGTGGGGTCTCCTTTCTTCTTCCCTGGTCTGATAGTCGTAGATCATCTTGTTTGGATCAGAAAAATCCTGGGAAAAGGCGTATTGCTTCATAAAAGCCTCGTATGGATGTTCCTTTCTTACCTCCCTTGTAATGTTTACACACTGGCTGGGCAAATAAATTTCTCTCTTTGACATGGCATTCTCCAAAACACTGTGAACACTGTCACACTCCATTTGAGTGTGACCCTTCTCTAAAAACTTTTGATTTATTTCAACGCCGTTTTCCATGTTGAAGTGCAGTAATGCATTGGCCATGATGCAGTTCCTATTTTGATAGGTGCAGCCGTCTGAAAAGATGTTGATCGGTTTCTTGTTTCCTCCGCACAATGTCTCTACACTTACTTCTTCACCGTCGCTACAATCCGACATCTCTTCTTATTTATCCAACTGAAAGGAACGAAAACAGTTCATCAGACAGTTGCTGATTTGATAACGATAAATAAGTGGGTACTTACTAAGTATGGATAGGTACTTCAATGTTACTAACAAAAGGAACAAAAACGTCGGACAATCAGGGAGTCAGGTGATATGAAACTAACTATGAACTAAGCCTAACAGAATATTTCCGCCACAAATTCTTCCTGTTGTCAACTGAATTTATTCTAATAAGTATCTTTGTTTAGTTTTACTCACCCTGCGAGAGAGAATAAACAGGAAAATAGCCGGAACCGTAAAAACACGACGAGAGTAGAGAAACACAAACGCTGGATGGGAAGCTTTGAGATAGGCCTTGATCTCGAGAAGTTAGAGATAGGCCTTGATAAGGTTTTTGATAATAGCAGTGCAGCCAACGACCAAACATTAAAATCGGTATTGCCATCGCGTTCGGCTTAAAAAATACGAATCCAGTGATATCAAAAACTCAAACTGAATTTTGTTGAGATGGGCCATGATCGAACTTAAACGACGATTTTTCAGTTTTTCGCTTATATAACGAAAACTGTGTACTTTTTGATCTACCATTCTAAATACAAAATGAAAGCTGTTAAAAGGATCCACAAATTTGATTCTATACGTTTTGTAATAATTCCCAACCGTTCTCTCCGATTTCAATAGATTGTGATGCATGAGCCAACTTGAAATCCTTGTTCTGACCAGATCTTTGGG